>CM060409.1:103093704-103423159 GCA_030545235.1 Helianthus tuberosus | reverse complement strand
TAGTCCCTCCTTGAGAGGCGGCGTATTGTGCAATGGCAGCAGCGATAATTTGCTGGAGTTCTGCCTCATTGGTAGGCATGTGTGTCTCACGTCTCGGCGGCATCTTCTAAAAGATGTGTTTATGTCGGTCAGGCCATAGTTATAATACATAAGTCAGGTCATAATTTAGCGTATGTATATAACGATAGTAATAGTACATAACATCTCATGTTATAATCATATCAATCACACAACATCCCATGTCACAAACATCAATCACACAACATCCCATGTCCTAAAATACAAATAACCAAATCAAGCATCAAATATGATGAGAATACTGCGATTGCCATATATCGAGACCACATAGTAAGCGTACAAGTACATCACAGTGTCATACAACATCAGTCGACTAAGGGCTACATCACCCTAGTCCAAAAACTATATCGAATCAGTGTCAATACATCAAATACATGTCAACAAAAATCAGAATCATAATGTAGTCTCCAAAAATGCTGTGCAGTCAAAAGCATTCGCCGTCTTCTCACCAAGGTCTACCTATACGGTACCGAAGAGCTCTACACGGATGGCGGTGGAGGAGGGGGAAAGTGCGTGTAAAACAAGCGGCGCAAATGGAGCCAGTCCTCCTCCATGGCTCTCTGGGTACGCAACCAAGAAGCAACCTGCTGCTCAAGTGTCAAAAGGCGTGCGGCATAGTCAGATAACAAAGGTCGAGGGTGCTGCGAAGAAACAGGGTGGGTCTGACCCTGACACTGACACGGCGGTGGCTGAGCTCTCTCGAGCTCCTGGATGCGCTGTGTGAGTGCCTCCTGCTGGACAACAATCGATATCAAAACGTCCTCAATAGTATACCCCATGTGGAAAGAATGGTAGGGGTCAGTAGGTGGCATAGCAGAGTGTGGTGCCCAAAGGAACGGCTCACTGGTGGGATCAAAAGGTGCCACATGAAATGGAGAAACAGTGGGAAAAGTAGCAGATGGTGGTATAGCAGGGATAGATACTGGTACATGCCCAAAAGGGTGTGCCGAAGAACCTTCTCCAGGTCGCGCTGGAGGTGTAAACTGAGGGAATGAAAAAGAGGTATCAATATGACGGGTATCAGTGATCTGAGGGGGAATAGGTGGGACCTCGTCATTAGCCGGAATCCACCCACACTGGGCGTGCTCGTATCGGGGGTCGATCCGTGCCTCAAAAAGTGCACGATCAAACTGGGCTGGCATAGGATCATGGTGAGGTACAACAAGGGGGTCAACTGGTGCATCAGCAAAAAGTGGGGGATCAACGTGATCAGCAACAAGGACATGATCGCCCTCCAATAATGGAGCATCTATAGGATGATCATCAATAGGTGGGTCAGCAACGACAGGCTCAATAATAGGTGCGTCGGCATGAACTGGGTCAGGAGCAGGGTCTAGTGGCTGCTCGGGCTCATCAAAGGCCATCTCAAAATCAAACTCGGGATCGATGGGATCAACTGGGTCGACTGGATCCTCCATAGGCTGATCCATGGGTATAAACTCTATATCCTCATCTGGGTCGAATCCTGGGGGAAAGACAGGATCGGAATCCTCCATATCATCATGGTCGAAAGCAAAGCTAGGAATAGGGGCAACAGAGGATGCCTGGTCGGGATCTGATCCATGAGAAAAGGGCTGCGCACTCTGAGTATGTGAAGGTGCGGGAGGCCACAGACTCGAAAGAGTCTGGGACCGGAGAGTGAGCAGGTGACTCCTCGGCGGGAGCATCTGCGATCATCAAAAGATCACCAGCAGCAAGAAGGGCCTCGCCCTGAACCTCATCCTCCAAGGGCTCGTCATCAAAAAGATCGACGTCGTCTTCATTGTCGGCGTCGAGAAGCAAATCATAGGCAGGATAAACAGCTAAGGGTATGGGAGCAGGGATCTCCACTAACGGTAGGTCCCCGGCCAAAGGGCCATCAGCGAGCTCATCAGCACCATCAGGTAAGGCAAAGGGCTGGAAATCATCCTCGTCCGTGCTCGTAACGTCGGATGTGTGAACCTCACGCTCAGAAGACTCTAGGTCGTCCGATACTATAGGTCTAGGTCCTGTGGTGTCTGAATCACCAGTGCCAGAGGTGTCCATGGTGTCTGTAACATAAACACAAACATGCACAAACAGTCAATCATACAATCAAATAATCACGTACGTTACCAAGTAAGCATTCAGATAGTTCTCCTAGTCCCACTAGCCTCCCAGCCTCTCAGACTGCTCTTCCTAGTCCCACTAGCCAATTCTCCTAGTCCCACTAGCCAATTCTCCTAGTCCCACTAGCCAATTCTCCTAGTCCCACTAGCCAACTACCTCGATCTCTCAGACCGAGCCTCGGCCTCTCAGACCGAGCCTCAGCCCTCCTAGACTGAGCCTATAAATAATAAAATGTGCTCAACATTTGTTTGTAAAAAGTTTTGGATCTGGACTTAAGTGGTATGCAGTAAAATGTTTTCGTGAGAGCCCTAGTGATCATAGTCTAGACTCGCGAAAGAATCCTAATTCGCTATGATCAGAGCTCTGATACCAAGCTGTCACACCCTGACTTTGCGGAAGCGTGGTTATTTTGGTGTGACGTATTAATACCATAGCTTAACCATAACAAAGCTATATGAAATAAAATCATGCAAGATCATCCATTCGATTAAGTTTTAAAACCAGAGTAACATAACATTGTCTTAGAGACTTACAACCTCATAACATAAAACATTGTCTTGAATAACATAAACACCGACATGAAATAAACGCAGTTTAAGATTTGTGACTTGTCCAGGAAAGAGTCACATTTCCTAAACTGGGATGACCTTGGAACCCTTATGCAGCGGGAAAACATAACATACCGCGCCAGATCTTTAATTTCCTGAAATACATGTAAGTTGAAAAATCAACAATAATGTTGAGCGAGTTCATGTGTAAGTGAGTAAGTAAACCTTTGTATGTATAAAAATCCTGGTATGTAGCAAATAAGGAAAAAGAGATCACCAACGGTTTGCAAGGCCATTGATATGTGTGAAGTGCAAGTAGGAAGACTCAAACCTAGCAAATTTAGCGTTGGGTACAAAGTCACTCCAAGGTCCGTTCTGTTGGGCCTCTCAGAGGTCCGTTCTGTTGGGCTCGCTACACCCAGATAGATCTACCGCTTACGTCCCTCGGTCCTACAATGAGGATTAATGGCCTCCAGTTTCTGCCTACCCACTCACATGATCTAAGTAATAAACCTCCTTACGCTAACCATACCATGTATAAAGTACTTATAATCAAAGTAACATGTATTTCACCCCCGCAGTTAAGAAAACTGAAAACAGTTAGAGAAAAGGGGGACATGAACTCACAGTGGTGCGTCTCTACCAAGTATGCCTCCAAATCGATCAGCTGTATGACGACCTACACGTGCTAACTCTATTAGACGGACGGCCGTGCCTTAGCTTTATGGTTTAAGTTTTTGGGAAATAGTTAGGCAACTATTTCGTGTTTACGTTCTGTATACTTGGTAGTTATTTTCCTTCCCAAGGATGGGGGATTTAATACATGTGTGTTCGTAACATTCAGATTTCACTATTAAGTCTCACTTAATATATTTTATTTCCTAACTCCAAAATATAAATATTCTTCCCAAAAATATTATATTTTAATACATGTGATTTCCCAAAATAATACTTAGTAATATTATTTTTACTCTAAAAATAATATTTACGTAGTTCACAAAATAATCATAAACACTTATACAAGTGGTGTTGTGAAAAATATATACTAAATATATTTATGTATCACGTTTTATTTTGTGAAAATCCCACCTCCGATGTTTTGTAAATATAGTCGTGGCGAAACTTATATTTTGAAAACAAGTCAAAATGTATTTCTAACACTTATAGTGAAAATATTTCTAAGTGTTAGGTTTTTGGAAAAATTTCGCCAGAGTTTCCTCTGTAACTGGAGGTGGCCACGCTTTCAAGCGTATCATTTTCTTTTATAAATCAAACCAACAATCTTCTTATTCAATCAAAACCATGTTCAAATCACAAACTAGTCAAAATATGTATATAAATCGCATAAAATTTCATGAACTTGTGATTTATCCAAACTGTGAAGTAAATCTCATTACTTTTAGTCGATCTATATATAAGACAATCCGATTTTGTAAAAACCTCGTTTTTATGGAAGTTCCGTCTTTACAACTTCTCGTCAACTTTTACAAAAATAGTTATTTTGTCGAAACTTTGTGTTACACAAGTGTTTACACACTTGTGTGTTCTAAAAACCATTCTTGTTAGTGTAAGATCCATTTTTAGAAAGCATGATTTCTTTAACGCTTGGTCCTTTGAAAATACCACTTGCAGATACGTAGATCTGCTAGTTTTAAACACTATTCCACAAGTAAAACATTTTTACACAAGTTCATGATTCGCGTGTGGTAGAGTTTCACCCTTTAACCCTTGTTCTATTCAAAACAACCTTATGTCATGATTCGTGATCATGACCAAACCGGGTTAAGTGATGATCCGAGCTACCACAACATAGATCGGGTCTAAATAGTCACAAATTTCAATTACTACAACATTTACTCAACATATGAGCTATTATCCAACACTTATAGCATCTTTAGTAGACTTTAAAGTATCATCTTGTAAGATTTCGAGTTTTAAGCATCATATATCGTATTAACCACTTTAAAATAGTTTAAGAAGGTGATTTTAGCAACATACCACTAGCTCAAGGCTAGGGAAGAATCTATGCGAAAAACGCGTGGATAAAAGCAAGATAGAGAGGTCCTTCGCCTTCCGTTTGCACCAAGCTTCTTTGTATGTGACCCGTAACACTTGTATGGACTTGGGATTGCTTGATCAAAATCGAACAATGATGGATGGGTATAGGGGAGTTCGGCCGAAGCCTTTGAGAGAGAGAGAGGAGTGTTTGAAGTTGAGTTGTGTAGTGAGAAATGAATGATGGTTTAAGCTTAGGTACTTATAGACAATTACAAGATCATTACCCAATGGACACTATGTCACTTAGATACTAAACACTAGGATTAAATTAATCAAAATTGTACCAAGTGTGTCCCCCCTTAGTTGGGGACGGTTAGAGAGGGGGGGGGGTCCTAGCCTGAAACCAACCAATTAGTTAGGACCTAGTTAGGTTAAGTGTAGTTAACTAAGTGCTTAACCTGGTTAGTGGTGTGTCATGTGTTACAATGGGTGTTAGGGTATTCAGGGACCCTAACTGGCTCAGAAAAAGATAAATAATGAAAATAACAATATTTTCATGTTTCGGGTATAGTCCGGTTGTTCGGTTGGATAGTAATCCGTTAAAGTGCTTAACAAAGCTTAAAGTGTCGTTAATACCCTTTTTAGTGACACAACTTATTCCTGTCACTTTGGAAAGTGTCTAGTAATATTTTTCTCAAGTTTTGGCACTTTATTAGTTAGCTAAAAGCTGAATTATTATGTAAAGTGCTGAGTTTTGTACTTAGAGCACGTTTTAGGCACATCCAGTCATTGTGACTTATTCCTAGAGACGCAGTTCTACAACCCTTATATCCCTACACTCACCACTAGTGTAGCAAAATATTTCAGGCTCTTACAGGCCTTAGAGGCAGTGTCTGCCTGATGCTGGCTTATCAGCATGTTCAATAGGTTATCCGTTATAGTGCTACTGTGCTTTTTGTGCATCATGTTTGTCACTAAGGTTCAGCATGTAAATAATGTAGTGACAGCAAGTAAAGTATGATGCAAGTAAGTACATGTATCAATATTCAAGTAGCAGTTTATTCACAAGTTCAAGCAAGCACAGTAATTAAGCAGTAATTAATTACTAATTAAGTCGTACGGATACCTGGTTTAGTGCGGGTTGTCACTTCGATCTGCGTGAGGAGCGTCAATGGTTGAGCGACCTTCGAAAAGTCCTCAATGAACCTTCGATAGTAGCCAGCCAAACCCAAGAATTGTCGAATCTCGGTTGGCGTCTTTGGCGTTTCCCAATTCTTGATCGCTTCGATCTTGGTTGGATCCACGTGGATTCCATCTCCATTTACCACGTGTCCAAGGAATTGGACTTCACGTAGCCAAAATTCGCACTTGGAGAATTTGGCATACAACTGTTCCTTCTTTAGCAGCTCCAAAATAGCTCTTAGATGCTGTTCGTGCTCGGCCTTTGTTCTTGAATAGATCAAGATGTCGTCGATAAACACAATCACGAACCTGTCTAAGTACGGCTTGCAAACTCTATTCATCAAGTCCATAAAGACTGCAGGCGCGTTTGTCAAACCAAACGGCATAACAAGGAACTCGTAGTGTCCATAACGAGTTCTGAAGGCTGTCTTTGGGATACTCTCCTCTTGTATCCTTAACTGATGGTATCCAGATCGAAGATCGATCTTTGAGTAAAAGCTTGAACCTTGCAGTTGATCAAACAGATCATCAATTCTTGGCAGAGGATATCTATTCTTGATCGTCAGCTTGTTCAGCTCCCGGTAGTCGATGCACATACAAAAACTACCGTCCTTCTTCTTGACAAACAGAACCGGAGCTCCCCAAGGCGAGAAGCTTGGTCGGATAAATCCCTTGTCTAACAACTCTTGAAGTTGTGTCGACAGCTCCTGCATCTCAGACGGAGCAAGTCTGTAAGGTGCCTTAGCCACAGGTGCGGCGCTTGGAACTAAGTCAATGCGGAACTCTACTTGTCTCTGAGGTGGCAGTCCAGGTAAGTCCTCTGGGAAGACTTCTGGATATTCCCTCACGACAGGGATGTCTTCGATCTTTGGTTCTGCAGCTTTCTTGTCTACAATGTGTGCCAGGAAGGCAGCACATCCTTTCTGCAAACTCTTTCGCGCTTTCAGGCAGCTGATAATCCTCAACGGCGTATCACGCTTCTCCCCGTGAACCACAATTGTTTCGCCGTCTTCGGTTGGGATACGAACGACCTTTTCGTGGCAAACTATCTCCGCCTTGTTGCCTGATAACCAATCCATTCCTACTACCACGTCGAAGCTTCCCAACTGGACTGGTAGTAGATCCAAAGCAAACTCACGCTCTCCCAATTCAATCACACAACCTCTGATAACTTCATCGGCTTCTACTAACTTCCCATTGGCCAATTCGATTGAGTAGGGAATATCTAACTTATTAGCGGCTAACCCAAGCATATTCTTAAATTCTAACGACACGAAGCTATAATCGGCACCAGTATCAAATAAAACGGATGCATAGCGTTGGTTTACAGGGAACGTACCCGTAACAACATTGGGGTCCTGGCGCGCTTCCCTTGCTTCGATTTGGAACACTCTTCCACGGGCTTGGTTCAATTCTGGGCAATTCTTCTTAAAATGCCCAATATCACCGCAGTTAAAGCATCCAAGTCTTTGCCCGTTTCCACCTCCATTCCCAGCTTGGTTGTTGTTTTGGTTCGCATTACCAGCCTGATTCACAATGTTGCCTCGATTCCCGTTTCCTCCATTGTTCCCTTGTGGGCGATTTCCATTCCCACCCCGGTTGTTATTTCTGTTTCCGAATCCTCCCTGGCCTCCCTGACCAGCAGTGGCCCAACAAGTGTCCTTCAAGTGGCCACGTTTCCCACATGCTTCGCATACTTTTGGCCCGCAACGACCAGAATGGTGGCATTGGCAGTCGTTGCACTTGGGTTGGGTGCCCATGTATCCCTTTCCTTTCTTCCCTCTACCAGCTGTAACCTGAGCTGGTGTGCTTGGCTCTCCTTTCTTAACAACCACACTGGCGCCCTGCTTGAAGTTCGAGAACTTCCGTTTGTTACCTCCTGATGACTCGACATGAGTCTCTTTCTTCTTTTGCTCAACATCACCAAACTTGTTCAGGCGAATAGCCTCCTCTGTGAGAGCCACGCTCAAATCAATCGCCTCAGTAATGGTCGCAGGCTTGGATGAGGTCACCATGCTTATGATTTGAGGAGCTAGTCCCCAAATGAAACGTTCAATCCGCTTGAACTCCGGAGTGACCATGTAGGGTACCACATGCGATAAGTCATGGAACCTTTGAACGTATTCTGCGATCTTTGGACCTTCCATTTTCAAATGCCAGAACTCGGTTTCCAATCTTTGGATTTCCGCGCGAGAGCAGTACTCTTTGCGCATAAGTTCCTTCAGCTCGGTCCAGGTTAGCGCGTAGGCAGCAGCTTCACAAGTGTCTGTACTTGCAGATTCCACCAAGAGAGGGTTCCATCCAAGAATAGCCCTGAGATATAGGTGACTTGCTGATCTAGCGCGCATTTGCTCATGCGAAGAACAGATTCAGTTTTCTCGGCCCAACGAACAAAGGCGACAGCACCTCCAGTGCCATCAAAGTTGACCGGTTTGTAGTCTAGAAACTGCTTGTAGGTGCATCCTGCACATACGTTATAACATACGATTGGCATTAGCATCATTGCTAAAGATATCCAATTAGGTCATGGTATGTCTAAATGACTTAGTATTACCATGAGGTGGATTATTGTTGTTGCCAGTGTTGCCAGAGTTGCTTCCACTAGTCCCTCCTTGAGAGGCGGCGTATTGTGCAATGGCAGCAGCGATAATTTGCTGGAGTTCTGCCTCATTGGTAGGCATGTGTGTCTCACGTCTCGGCGGCATCTTCTAAAAGATGTGTTTATGTCGGTCAGGCCATAGTTATAATACATAAGTCAGGTCATAATTTAGCGTATGTATATAACGATAGTAATAGTACATAACATCTCATGTTATAATCATATCAATCACACAACATCCCATGTCACAAACATCAATCACACAACATCCCATGTCCTAAAATACAAATAACCAAATCAAGCATCAAATATGATGAGAATACTGCGATTGCCATATATCGAGACCACATAGTAAGCGTACAAGTACATCACAGTGTCATACAACATCAGTCGACTAAGGGCTACATCACCCTAGTCCAAAAACTATATCGAATCAGTGTCAATACATCAAATACATGTCAACAAAAATCAGAATCATAATGTAGTCTCCAAAAATGCTGTGCAGTCAAAAGCATTCGCCGTCTACTCACCAAGGTCTACCTATACGGTACCGAAGAGCTCTACACGGATGGCGGTGGAGGAGGGGGAAAGTGCGTGTAAAACAAGCGGCGCAAATGGAGCCAGTCCTCCTCCATGGCTCTCTGGGTACGCAACCAAGAAGCAACCTGCTGCTCAAGTGTCAAAAGGCGTGCAGCATAGTCAGATAACAAAGGTCGAGGGTGCTGCGAAGAAACAGGGTGGGTCTGACCCTGACACTGACACGGCGGTGGCTGAGCTCTCTCGAGCTCCTGGATGCGCTGTGTGAGTGCCTCCTGCTGGACAACAATCGATATCAAAACGTCCTCAATAGTATACCCCATGTGGAAAGAATGGTAGGGGTCAGTAGGTGGCATAGCAGAGTGTGGTGCCCAAAGGAACGGCTCACTGGTGGGATCAAAAGGTGCCACATGAAATGGAGAAACAGTGGGAAAAGTAGCAGATGGTGGTATAGCAGGGATAGATACTGGTACATGCCCAAAAGGGTGTGCCGAAGAACCTTCTCCAGGTCGCGCTGGAGGTGTAAACTGAGGGAATGAAAAAGAGGTATCAATATGACGGGTATCAGTGATCTGAGGGGGAATAGGTGGGACCTCGTCATTAGCCGGAATCCACCCACACTGGGCGTGCTCGTATCGGGGGTCGATCCGTGCCTCAAAAAGCGCACGATCAAACTGGGCTGGCATAGGATCATGGTGAGGTACAACAAGGGGGTCAACTGGTGCATCAGCAAAAAGTGGGGGATCAACGTGATCAGCAACAAGGACATGATCGCCCTCCAATAATGGAGCATCTATAGGATGATCATCAATAGGTGGGTCAGCAACGACAGGCTCAATAATAGGTGCGTCGGCATGAACTGGGTCAGGAGCAGGGTCTAGTGGCTGCTCGGGCTCATCAAAGGCCATCTCAAAATCAAACTCGGGATCGATGGGATCAACTGGGTCGACTGGATCCTCCATAGGCTGATCCATGGGTATAAAATCTATATCCTCATCTGGGTCGAATCATGGGGGAAAGACAGGATCGGAATCCTCCATATCATCATGGTCGAAAGCAAAGCTAGGAATAGGGGCAACAGAGGATGCCTGGTCGGGATCTGATCCATGAGAAAAGGGCTGCGCACTCTGAGTATGTGAAGGTGCGGAGGCCACAGACTCGAAAGAGTCTGGGACCGGAGAGTGAGCAGGTGACTCCTCGGCGGGAGCATCTGCGATCATCAAAAGATCACCAGCAGCAAGAAGGGCCTCGCCCTGAACCTCATCCTCCAAGGGCTCGTCATCAAAAAGATCGACGTCGTCATCATTGTCGGCGTCGAGAAGCAAATCATAGGCAGGATAAACAGCTAAGGGTATGGGAGCAGGGATCTCCACTAACGGTAGGTCCCCGGCCAAAGGGCCATCAGCGAGCTCATCAGCACCATCAGGTAAGGCAAAGGGCTGGAAATCATCCTCGTCCGTGCTCGTAACGTCGGATGTGTGAACCTCACGCTCAGAAGACTCTAGGTCGTCCGATACTATAGGTCTAGGTCCTGTGGTGTCTGAATCACCAGTGCCAGAGGTGTCCATGGTGTCTGTAACATAAACACAAACATGCACAAACAGTCAATCATACAATCAAATAATCACGTACGTTACCAAGTAAGCATTCAGATAGTTCTCCTAGTCCCACTAGCCTCCCAGCCTCTCAGACTGCTCTTCCTAGTCCCACTAGCCAATTCTCCTAGTCCCACTAGCCAATTCTCCTAGTCCCACTAGCCAATTCTCCTAGTCCCACTAGCCAACTACCTCGATCTCTCAGACCGAGCCTCGGCCTCTCAGACCGAGCCTCAGCCCTCCTAGACTGAGCCTATAAATAATAAAATGTGCTCAACATTTGTTTGTAAAAAGTTTTGGATCTGGACTTAAGTGGTATGCAGTAAAAATGTTTTCGTGAGAGCCCTAGTGATCATAGTCTAGACTCGAGAAAGAATCCTAATTCGCTATGATCAGAGCTCTGATACCAAGCTGTCACACCCTGGCTTTGCGGAAGCGTGGTTATTTTGGTGTGACTTCTTAATACCATAGCTTAACCATAACCAAGCTATATGAAATAAAATCATGCAAGATCATCCATTCGATTAAGTTTTAAAACCAGAGTAACATAACATTGTCTTAGAGACTTACAACCTCATAACATAAAACATTGTCTTGAATAACATAAACACCGACATGAAATAAACGCAGTTTAAGATTTGTGACTTGTCCAGGAAAGAGTCACATTTCCTAAACTGGGATGACCTTGGAACCCTTATGCAGCGGGAAAACATAACATACCGCGCCAGATCTTTAATTTCCTGAAATACATGTAAGTTGAAAAATCAACAATAATGTTGAGCGAGTTCATGTGTAAGTGAGTAAGTAAACCTTTGTATGTATAAAAATCCTGGTATGTAGCAAATAAGGAAAAAGAGATCACAAACGGTTTGCAAGGCCATTGATATGTGTGAAGTGCAAGTAGGAAGACTCAAACCTAGCAAATTTAGCGTTGGGTACAAAGTCACTCCAAGGTCCGTTCTGTTGGGCCTCTCAGAGGTCCGTTCTGTTGGGCTCGCTACACCCAGATAGATCTACCGCTTACGTCCCTCGGTCCTACAATGAGGATTAATGGCCTCCAGTTTCTGCCTACCCACTCACATGATCTAAGTAATAAACCTCCTTACGCTAACCATACCATGTATAAAGTACTTATAATCAAAGTAACATGTATTTCACCCCCGCAGTTAAGAAAACTGAAAACCGTTAGAGAAAAGGGGGACATGAACTCACAGTGGTGCGTCTCTACCAAGTATGCCTCCAAATCGATCAGCTGTATGACGACCTACACGTGCTAACTCTATTAGACGGACGGCCGTGCCTTAGCTTTATGGTTTAAGTTTTTGGGAAATAGTTAGGCAACTATTTCGTGTTTACGTTCTGTATACTTGGTAGTTATTTTCCTTCCCAAGGATGGGGGATTTAATACATGTGTGTTCGTAACATTCAGATTTCACTATTAAGTCTCACTTAATATATTTTATTTCCTAACTCCAAAATATAAATATTCTTCCCAAAAATATTATATTTTAATACATGTGATTTCCCAAAATAATACTTAGTAATATTATTTTTACTCTAAAAATAATATTTACGTAGTTCACAAAATAATCATAAACACTTATACAAGTGGTGTTGTGAAAAATATATACTAAATATATTTATGTATCACGTTTTATTTTGTGAAAATCCCACCTCCGATGTTTTGTAAATATAGTCGTGGCGAAACTTATATTTTGAAAACAAGTCAAAATGTATTTCTAACACTTATAGTGAAAATATTTCTAAGTGTTAGGTTTTTGGAAAAATTTCGCCAGAGTTTCCTCTGTAACTGGAGGTGGCCACGCTTTCAAGCGTATCATTTTCTTTTATAAATCAAACCAACAATCTTCTTATTCAATCAAAACCATGTTCAAATCACAAACTAGTCAAAATATGTATATAAATCGCATAAAATTTCATGAACTTGTGATTTATCCAAACTGTGAAGTAAATCTCATTACTTTTAGTGGATCTATATATAAGACAATCCGATTTTGTTAAAACCTCGTTTTTATTGAAGTTCCGTCTTTACAACTTCTCGTCAACTTTTACAAAAATAGTTATTTTGTCGAAACTTTGTGTTACACAAGTGTTTACACACTTGTGTGTTCTAAAAACCATTCTTGTTAGTGTAAGATCCATTTTTAGAAAGCATGATTTCTTTAACGCTTGGTCCTTTGAAAATACCACTTGCAGATACGTAGATCTGCTAGTTTTAAACACTATTCCACAAGTAAAACATTTTTACACAAGTTCATGATTCGCGTGTGGTAGAGTTTCACCCTTTAACCCTTGTTCTATTCAAAACAACCTTATGTCATGATTCGTGATCATGACCAAACCGGGTTAAGTGATGATCTGAGCTACCACAACATAGATCGGGTCTAAATAGTCACAAATTTCAATTACTACAACATTTACACAACATATGAGCTATTATCCAACACTTATAGCATCTTTAGTAGACTTTAAAGTATCATCTTGTAAGATTTCGAGTTTTAAGCATCATATATCGTATTAACCACTTTAAAATAGTTTAAGAAGGTGATTTTAGCAACATACCACTAGCTCAAGGCTAGGGAAGAATCTATGCGAAAAACGCGTGGATAAAAGCAAGATAGAGAGGTCCTTCGCCTTCCGTTTGCACCAAGCTTCTTTGTATGTGACCCGTAACACTTGTATGGACTTGGGATTGCTTGATCAAAATCGAATAATGATGGATGGGTATAGGGGAGTTCGGCCGAAGCCTTTGAGAGAGAGAGAGGAGTGTTTGAAGTTGAGTTGTGTAGTGAGAAATGAATGATGGTTTAAGCTTAGGTACTTATAGACAATTACAAGATCATTACCCAATGGACACTATGTCACTTAGATACTAAACACTAGGATTAAATTAATCAAAATTGTACCAAGTGTGTCCCCCCTTAGTTGGGGACGGTTAGAGAGGGGGGGGGGGGTCCTAGTCCGAAACCAACCAATTAGTTAGGACCTAGTTAGGTTAAGTGTAGTTAACTAAGTGCTTAACCTGGTTAGTGGTGTGTCATGTGTTACAATGGGTGTTAGGGTATTCAGGGACCCTAACTGGCTCAGAAAAAGATAAATAATGAAAATAACAATATTTTCATGTTTCGGGTATAGTCCGGTTGTTCGGTTGGATAGTAATCCGTTAAAGTGCTTAACAAAGCTTAAAGTGTCGTTAATACCCTTTTTAGTGACACAACTTATTCCTGTCACTTTGGAAAGTGTCTAGTAATATTTTTCTCAAGTTTTGGCACTTTATTAGTTAGCTAAAAGCTGAATTATTATGTAAAGTGCTGAGTTTTGTACTTAGAGCACGTTTTAGGCACATCCAATCATTGTGACTTATTCCTAGAGACGCAGTTCTACAACCCTTATATCCCTACACTCACCACTAGTGTAGCAAAATATTTCAGGCTCTTACAGGCCTTAGAGGCAGTGTCTGCCTGATACTGGCTTATCAGCATGTTCAATAGGTTATCCGTTATAGTGCTACTGTGCTTTTTGTGCATCATGTTTGTCACTAAGGTTCAGCATGTAAATAATGTAGTGACAGCAAGTAAAGTATGATGCAAGTAAGTACATGTATCAGTATTCAAGTAGCAGTTTATTCACAAGTTCAAGCAAGCACAGTAATTAAGCAGTAATTAATTACTAATTAAGTCGTACGGATACCTGGTTTAGTGCGGGTTGTCACAGCTTGTTAGCTTGAAATGACACACACATGTTCAAGCTACCAGACATGTTCAAGCTATCAGACACGTTCAAGCTACCAGACACGTTCAAGCTACCAGACATCTCAAGCTATCAGACATTTCAACCCAGACTCGATATAAGACGAAGATGACAGATGTATGCACCAACATGGGTGTGCATCGAGAGAGGGAGAGAGGTAAAAGGCAGTGTGTGTGTGATTGTTTGTCTGAAGATCAAAACGGAAGGGGGTATGGGTTTTATAATATTTCATGTGGGTATTAACTAAAGTTATTTCCTTATGTCCCCTGTATATAGATCTTTAGAGATCGCATAAATATTTCTTGTGTTCCATCTTTTTTTTTTGGACATAAATCTCTTGGAAAGATTTATAGAGATATTGTAGAGATTTTGAATATCTTGTAGAGATTTTGAGAATCTCTTGTAAATATTTTTTAAGATTTTATAAGTATTGCCTAGAGATCTTGTATGTTATGTGCGGGTTTAGGCTTGTGGGTTTTGGGCTTGGGCCCAGGGCCCACAAGCCCATCTCACGTGTGAGTGGCCCGTAATTCCTACGAGACCTAATATCGCGACTCATACTCCATAAGCATAAAATATTCGTGTAACATCCATATTTTTCGGCGTCGTCAGTTTCTCGTACGGTTTCAATCCGTTGTCGCGTAATATTCAGCAGGTTTCTCTGTAAACCACCGTTCGCGCACTGTAAAGTCGATCGGGCGTTCCTAAGCACTCCAAAGGCCTAATTAAATCAATTTGCGCTGTAAACACTAATTATCATCGCGTTAATCACCTGTTAATCACGTAATTTGGAGCCGTAAATCACCGGTTATCACATTCTCCCCCTGTTAATAAAATTTCGTCCTCGAAATTTAAACTACGTCAACTCCTTAGAGTTACGTTATATGTAAGTAAATACGAATAATGTCAAAAGAAACGAGGCATACTGATACAGTCACTAGTGTGACCAAGTTAACAGGGGTCCAATAAAAGAGGAATTTCAACCAACAGAATTCCAAGTGGACATTTACAATATGCAAATGAATGTTAGCAACAATAACATTTGCTAGGAGAAGCTTAGAATCAACAAGCCCAAACGAAATAGTTTTGCATGAAATGCTCGATCATGATCAGCCCAAGCTGCAAGTTCTACCGACGCCACAAGGTGTCGTAGTGAATGAAACAATTCAATAATAGCGGTGATTGAACAAGTATCACCTGTGTTTTGCATCAAATGCTTAATCACAATTAGCCCAAGCTACAAGTTTATACTGACACCACAAGGTGTCGAACTTAACAAACGACTTCAATGGAGTTGTAGACCAAACAAATCTACTACGACTCAGAACAATGAAACGCTTGTTAAAACGAATTCGGATATGATGTTTCCAATACATCATATAGTGTCTTGAATTAAATATGTGTAATGAACAAGTTCAAACAATTGATTTTGATTTCGGCGCAAGCCGACAATAAATACATATATCGACAAGAAAACTTTCGGCATGGCCACAACGAAAAACCATGTATGTAACTTGAAAAGAAGAGTAATTTCAAGAAAATGTGTTGGCTTGATAACAAAGAAGCCAACAATTACAGTAATGCGGGTCATTCGAATCATAAATCAATAATTAGATTTAGCGAAATAATATTTGAACCTCAATGAAACGCTTTTATTCGAAACGTAACCACATGCGTAACAAACGATGCATGCGTAACATACGAATTTTCAAGAAATGAAGCAAATGAACATTCGCTATAATGAAAGAAATGATCGTGACACAATGACCATTAAGAGGAGTAGAGATACGAAAATCTACTCTGTAAATGTGAAAGTCGAAATTTCAATAAAAGAAATTTAAGGACTTTACCTGGGGTTTTATGTGACGACCAGTAGTTAGGTGACATTACCATGGAATGTTGAACATGGCGTACTCGTCGTTAGCTAAAATAGGGGGAATACGGTGACTTGCGTCTTTTCCTTAGCATGACTCGTGTCGTTTGCAGGACCGCGTGCCAACTGCCGCTTCCTGATCGATAGTCGCGTGTGACGTACTTCAACCTCCGTTGATGTATAGCTTAAGTCTCACGTATGCCTGTGCGCTAGCGTTTCGTTTTGCGTAGAATGTGATGCACTCCGACATCTGTTGACGTAAAATTTGAGTTCTATGTATTCTCATGCGCTAGCGTTTCGTTATGCGTAGGCTGCCTGCTCGGGAAGTTAAAACATCATAGACAATATGTATAATTGTGTGTGCCCGAATTAATATTTGCAGTTCCTACGTGATGACCTTTAATGAACTTCAACATAAGTTTCCGAAGGTCTTACATGCATGTTTCCTAAACTCTCAGAGTTTCGTGTACTGTATGCGACTGTTTTGTGTATCGTGGGTAAAACACCACTTTAGCGTATGTTTGAAAACAAAATCTTGACTGTTTGTTTTTCGGCAACGGTTGGAGACCATATTCGAGTACTATGCGTTCTGTATGTATTCAGGTTTTAATATTCTAAGTTCCCAGAGGAAAGTGAGGTTAGAGCCTAGGTATCTTTACAGAAAACCCTATTCGCTGTAACCAATAGCTCTGATACCAATCTGTCACACCCCGAATATCAGAGCATTGGCGTGACTGGACTGGTATCTTCATTGCACAGCGGAAGCAAATAATCTAAGTCTTTTAGAAATTGAACGCCCACTAAGTACTCGACTCTTCATGGTTCTCCTATTCCAACCGTTCCATTGTTTCTGTAAGTAACCTGAGAAAGAAACATGCGAAAAAGTCAACATAAAGTTGAGCGAGTTCATAGTTTGTTTGTAAAAGATTTGAAATAAATCTTTTTGAATAACCGGTTTTTGTAGTATTATTGAGAAAACGAATTTAAAATCGTTTTCTTGTCATGTTATACAGAAACTTTGTATGAAAACATGGTATGTATCTTGTATAAATCAAGTATTTCTGTATGTATCTTGTATAAATCAAGTATTCTTGTGTAAATCAAGTATTCTTGTATGAATCAAGTATTCTTGTATGTATCATGTATTCTTGAATAAAACAAGTATTCTTGTATGTATCATGTTTTCTTGTATAAATCAAGTCTTTCTGTATGTATCTTGTTGTTAATGGGTTGCAAGGCCATTAACATGTGACACGACATAGGAAGCAACCAAACCTTAGGCATTTTCTAGTTGGCATATTCTGAGACACAAAAGCACTGCTTGGTACTCGTTCTCACCAAGAGTGAGGCTGCCCGACACCCGTTAGATCTAACCTTTTGTTCTGCGATCTAGGTATATTGTTGATTAATGGTGCTTATGGTACCCTATTCGTGACACGATTTCTCGTATCATTTCTCATATCACTTCTTGTATCATTTCTTATATCATTTCTCAAAACACATCATTCTTGGTACTCGTTCTCACCAAGAGTGCTTCTTGTATTTTTGTATTCTTAAAACGCATCATACTTGGTACTCGTTCTCACCAAGAGTGCTTCTTGTATTTTTGTATCATACCATTTATAAACATTGTACATTTGTATCTTGTATTTTCCCGTAGTTTAGAAAACTAGAACTCGTGTGTATGCATATTTCAAAAAATACGCTTGTTTGAAAAACCGGTATAAAACATAAGCTTTTCGTTAAACATTTGTGTCAGTTTAAAACTTGCTAGTAAAATGGTTTAGAAATATGTAATTCTTGTATGCTTTGCAAAAAGTGCATGTCTTTCTACCCCGAAAACATTTAGAAAAATGTAAAACCGTAAAAGGTAGGGTTATGAACTCACCTGGATTTCCATGTGCAAAGCTAGCTAAATACGACTTTGTGATGTCGTTTCCAAGACTTGACTCGCTAGCGTGCATTCTACAATATTCCTAACACGGAATATCTTATAAGTTTCCAATAAACGCAGTAATTAACTACGTGTCATCGAGCTTTACCGAATCGCTAATTGAATGATTCGTCTGTAAGTTATGACGGTAAATGAACGACGGTAACTAAACTATGTGTCTTTTAGGCGTTTTGAAATAAATATAACAACTTATATTTATTTAATAGCGTTTTCGTGTTGATGTCGTTTGAAATAAATACGATAGTTATATTTATTTCTTGAAATAATATGAGTTGCTTGGCGCTTGAAATAAATATATAAAATATATTTATTTTATAAAAGAATTCGCGTTGTATAGTATTCGAAATAAATATGTTATCTATATTTATTTTGTAAAACAAATACGAGTTGTTTGACATTTGAAATTAATATATATAAAATATATTTATTTTATAAAAGCATTGTCGTTTTCGTATGTGATAAAGCGTCGTCGAAAGTGATATACACATTTATATTGGTTCTTATAAAAGTCGCTTTTCAATAAAACATGTTTTGTTTTTACGGATTTTCTCGAAAAACAGGCAGAGTTTCCTCTGCTTTTGGACGCCCCCGACGACACAAGTCGTCGTTATTTTATCAAAATTCAATCGAGACTCAATCATCAACATATGTAATTTTCGTAAAAATGACGAAATATAAACTAAATAGTAAACTAAATCGGTTCGAGCTCGTTCACGTAAGTTTAAATCTATAAAAACACAATATTAAACGCGTCATCAATCTTTACCAAATCTCTCGTGTCGAACCGCGGACTGAGTTGACCGGGTCTGAGTTGACCGAGTTGAACTGAGTTGACTCGGTTTGACCGAGTCAACCCGAACCACGAACCGAAGCCGCTGTTGACCGAGTCAACTGAGTTGACTCGGGTTGACCCGAAACCAAATCTGACCGAAACGAACCATGACCTGATGATTTGAACCAAATAAACTGCACCAAAACATAACCCGAATCGTCTTAAATCTGGCCCGAACATAACTCAGATCTGAACCGAAACATCATTAGCAACAACAAAATCATCATCACCTTCAATCTTCAAGAAATAAAAAGAAACAGGGTGGTGGGTGTTTACCGGAAAATTTGTCGGAAGGAAGCAGAAACCGTCGGACCGAGACAAGGACCGCCGGTCCGAGACATGGACCGCCGGACCGAGTCTCCGACTGCCGGTCCGCGTCTCCGATGTCCTTTTATCTTCTCGATCTCTCTATCTACTCAGTTCGATGACAGCACCACGCCACCACGCGCCGCCGCCGCCGCCGTGAGCGGCGGCTCTCTCTCTCCTCAGCCTCTTTCTCTTTCTCTCTCTACTCTCTCTCTGTCGTCGTGCCGTCGTGAAGATCCACCGCCACCGCCGCCGTATGCCGACGGTTCTCCGCCGTCGGGTCGTCATCAGAAGGGGGGGTGTTCGTTGTGCCGGTTAACCGGCCCTGTGCTTGTCGCCGGCTTTGGAGGGAAGACCGATGGTGTTTGGCTGAGTATGTTGTGTTTGAGAGAGGCAAGGAGGTGCTCCAATTCTATTGTGGGTGTGCATCGAGAGAGGGAGAGAGGTAAAAGGCAGTGTGTGTGTGATTGTTTGTCTGAAGATCAAAACGGAAGGGGGTATGGGTTTTATAATATTTCATGTGGGTATTGACTAAAGTTATTTCCTTATGTCCCCTGTATATAGATCTTTAGAGATCTCATAAATATTTCTTGTGTTCCATCTTTTTTTTTAGACTTAAATCTCTTGGAAAGATTTATAGAGATATTGTAGAGATTTTGAATATCTTGTAGAGATTTTGAGAATCGCTTGTAAATATTTTGTAAGATTTTATAAGTATTGCCTAGAGATCTTGTATGTTATGTGCGGGTTTAGGCTTGTGGGTTTTGGGCTTGGGCCCAGGGCCCACAAGCCCATCTCACGTGTGAGTGGCCCGTAATTCCTACGAGACCTGATATCGCGACCCATACTCCATAAGCATAAAATATTCGTGTAACATCCATATTTGTCGGCGTCGTCAGTTTCTCGTACGGTTTCAATCCGTTGTCGCGAATATTCAGCAGGTTTCTCTGTAAACCACCGTTCGCGCACTGTAAAGTCGATCGGGCGTTCCTAGGCACTCCAAAGGCCTAATTAAATCAATTTGCGCTGTAAACACTAATTATCATCGCGTTAATCACCTTTTAATCACGTAATTTGGAGCCGTAAATCACCGGTTGTCACACTAATCATTGCCTTTTAATATATTTAACTATAAAATATAACATAAAAATAACCAAAACATTAATATGGACATCTTTCCATAAATCTGCAGTGTTTTTCAGATTTTTTATTTAAAAATAACCAAAACATTAATATGGTCATCTTTCCATAAATCTGCAGTGTTTTTCAGATTTTTATTTAACTTCTATTGATTCAAACGATTTCCCTCTATATAGAATATATGTAATACATAATTTCAATTATCATAAGTAATTAAAGGTTTTTTAATAATATTATTTTCATTATTCATCCTGTGCATTACACGAGGTTTTAACCTAGTTTAAATATATTTTATTTCAGAATAAGCACCGAAAGAAAATTGAACTTTTAGGATCGTAAATGGAATAAGGATTACAAAGCTATGGACACACATATAATAATTATATAAAACTTAACAGAAGAAGTCGGAGGAGAAATTAAAATACAAAAGTCATAGCAGTAACAAGATTAAAAAAAATAATTAAAGTTACAGTAACAAGATGAAAAAAAAATAATTAATGTTATTTTAATAGCCCTTTTAAGTTATGTTATACTAGGTTAAAACTAGGGATGAACATTTTTAATAGCGATAGCTTACGGCAAAATTCATTTGAAAATCCTCGCTAACCTTTTTAACAAAATTCCAGTTGGAAATTTTAACATCACTAGGACCATCTACAGTAAAATTTTCAAGTATTAACTCAAATCCTACACCAAGTTATTACATTTGTAATAGGCTGCAAATTCTGCTGGAAAACGTTGCTTGGACCTTTACTACGGAAAAATTCATTTAAAATATTAAAACACGTCGAAAAATTATGATTCCAGTGGGGTTTGAAAGCTATTTCCTGGAACTACATCATAGACTCAAGAAACACTTTTTTTCGTTCAATTTTGACCCAGTTACAGTCGACACAAGTCGGCTGTAACTTTCTTAACAGAAGCTGCTTATTACCCAGCATCCCAAAACGGTTTTTATGGTTTTAATCACCAACTTTTCGATCAAAAACAACATGCATACTTCACCTACAGCAGATCATTGACATATATCGCAGATTTTACATCACCTATTCATCAAGAACCAATCAAGTCTATCACTATGCATACCTAGATCATATAACAATCAAAACCCTAGTAATTATACAAACACATAAGCGACCATATCACCATCCAAGCATGATTTCTATCAATCCTAGTCTACGAGCACATCATAAAACACCAAGAACACCAAGTTATGCAGAAAACACCGCCATGATGATGAGTAACTAACAAGAATTCTAACCACATAACACAACAATAACAATGATAAGCTTAACGACTAGAGATGGAGACCAATGGGGTGTTATTTTAGCCTTGTGTGTGTCGATCGTGTGACAACCGGTAATTAACACCCCTTAATTACAAGAATAAAAAACGTTTAAGGCGATAATGAATACTTTTTAAGGTGCGAATTAACTTAATTAGGCTTTTGGAATGCCTAGGAACGGCTATATAACTTTACAGTGCGCGTATGGTGATTTTTGGGAAATCTGTTGAGCGTTAAGCGGTAACGAACTAATACCATACAAAATACTAACAACGCCGACAAATTTAATTAGGCTTTTGGCTGGGGTCTAGCTGCCAGGTCAGCTTGGATTTTTTTTTAGTCCATTGCTTTAATAAATCGGCATCAGAAAATTTAATTTTCTGTAAATTGCCTCTGGAAAACTGCATTAGAAATAAGGCATTTTTAAGTGTTTTCTGACCATTGCGTTTTAGAAAAACACATTTTTGAAGTGTTTTTAGTCATTGCGTTTTAGGGAAAACACATTTTTATGTGTTTTCAGTCCATTGTGTTTTAGAGAGAACACTTTCTTTCGTGTTTTTAAGTCATTGCGTTTTAGAGAGAACACTTTCTTTTGTGTTTTTAAGTCATTGCATTTTAGAAATAAGACATTTTTATGTGTTTTCTGGCCATTGCGTTTTAGAAAAACACATTTTTGAAGTGTTTTTAGTCCATTGCGTTTTAGGTAAAACACATTTATATATGTTTTTAGTCAATTGCGTTTTAGAAAAAGACATTATTAAGTGTTTTCTGGCTATTAATGGGAACTTGTATGGTTACTTTAAAGGGAAGCGGGGACTTCGTCAAGGAGATGCCATGTCTCCATACCTTTTTACGCTAGTTATGGAGATTCTAACGTTGATTCTGCAAAAACAGGTTGACTTATCGCCTGATTTTCGATTCCACAATAAATGTGAAAAGCAAAGGATTATCAATTTGTGTTTTGCGGATGATCTCTTCCTCTTTGCTAGGGGAGATTATAAATCAGTCGTAGTTATTATGGAATCCTTAAATGTTTTCAAAGGCATGTCGGGTCTTGTCCCAAGTATGAGCAAGAGCACTATTTTCTTTGGAAATGTGTCGACTTCGGTGAAGGACCGTATT
Organism: Helianthus tuberosus; assembly: GCA_030545235.1. NCBI lineage: Eukaryota > Viridiplantae > Streptophyta > Magnoliopsida > Asterales > Asteraceae > Helianthus > Helianthus tuberosus. The sequence continues at coordinate 103,400,251 of CM060409.1, read as the reverse complement.
CATAGTTTAATGTCGTTTGAGGAGGGTAGGTTACTAGTTCGCTATTTGGGAGTTCCACTCATCTCGTCTAGACTAATCTACAATGATTTTAAGAGGTTGGTGGAAATATTGGAATCGAGAATTACAGATTGGAGAACTAAAAGCTTGTCGTTTGCTGGTAGATTACAACTGATTCGATCAGTGTTATCTTCCATGCATATTTACTGGGCTTCGGTCTTTATACTTCCAAAACATATGACTTGGGAGCTTGAAGAAAAGATGCGAAGCTTTTTATGGGCTCAAGGTGTAAGTGCATTTATGTCTATCGCCTCCGTCAATACAGTCCGTAGCAGAAATCAGAAGAAAACAAGACATTATAGTGTAATATTTAGGAAAAAGGCAAGGTGGCAATATTGTAAATAAGAGGAAATCTCTTATAAGTCTTGGCCTATAAATAGGAGGGTAATGTCTTAGTTTTAGAACTTTTGCCATTTGTGATATTTGGAGAGCTTGGAGCTAGAGAGAGAAAGTAGAGAGAGAAAGGAAAAAGGTGATTCACGTTTCTTGTACGTTTTCATATCATTCAATCGAATCACAGATTATAGTACGTTCGTTTGTTCGGTCTACGCACGTGTACGGATTCCGCACGTCACACGTGTCATACGCAATCGTTCGGGAGTCAAAACCGATCCTACAAGTGGTATCAGAGCAGGAGCTCGATTGCACGGATCAAACACACAAAATCGCACAAGAAATCATCAGATTCAGAGTCAAAAACACATCAGATCTGTGAAAATTTCTTACTCTACTCATCTTCTTCACGTTTTTGACAGAAAAATGCAAAATTAACGAGGTTTTTACGAATAAAATTGGCTGATTTTTGAATATTGTGTGCGAAAATTATTGTTTTATAAGCCTACAAATTTTTAGATCAAAATTCCAAACAGTTTGAGAGAAATCGAGATTTTTCTAGTTCAAATATGTTAAAAATGGCTGCTGTTGATGTTCATGTTCACCGATCGGATGGCCATCCGATCCACAGCCAATTCGTTCAATATTACACTTTGACTCATTCGATCGATAACAAAGACGCACTAACTCATAGTTGCATGAGTTTTAACAGTCCAGTCAAACATCTCGGCCCAATTAGATTGTAACAACCAACTGTTGCCAGCCCACTAATAAATTTTTGGTCCAATCAAAATTTGATAAAACATTCAATAGTGTCGGCCATAATTAGTGAACATAATAATTGTCAGATCCATTAATAACTCAGCGGCACAATTAAATATTGCATGTGATAATACTGATTGTTGGCCAGTTATAAGTCAATCTTCACGTGATCTCAGTACATTGAAATTTGATGCAATATTGGAGGTCCAATGGAATACTTTCTTACATAAAGTTTGTCGGCCATTACATACTGATCCATGTGAATTGTTCATTTTAACAAGTATAAGTCTTGTCGACCAGTAAGCATGTGAAAGTTTGGACAGTTACATCAGACTTCGGCCTAATCAAAATTCATCAGCCCATGTGCAATACATTCAGTCTAATAAGCAATAAAGTCAATTGAACAGCTTGAGTTTGAAAAGTAACGAACGGCAATCCGAACGGATTGACATCCGATCGAAGGAGATAGTATAAATTGACATTTGACTTGTTGTTGACCCTGTTCGATCGGATCTACATCCGATCCAAGACATTTGACTTGTTGCTTGACCCTATTCGATCGGATCTACATCCGATCCATTGCATGTGTCTCATATTTCCTACATATACATCTACAACTTGAGGGAATAGTGCCAGGCAGCTTGCCTGGCACTTCCCTATTGGACCAGCCCATTTTTAATTTAATTTTATTCTCAGTTTAAAATTATGCTTTCGTCCTTTGTTTAAAATTATGTTTTTGCCCTCAACTCAAAATAAAATTATAATTTTGCCCCTAGCTTAAAATTACGCTTTTGCCCTCGGTTCAAAAACTCGCTTTTAATTTTGTTCCCAGTTTAAAATTACGGTTTCACCCTCCGTTTAAAATTACGTTTTTGCCCCCAGTTCAAAATTTGCCTGGCACTTCCATATTGAACCAGCCCATTTTTAATTTAATTTTATTCACAGTTTAAAATTACGCTTTCGTCCTTTGTTTAAAATTAGGTTTTTCCCCCAGCTCAAAATAAAATTATAATTTTGCCGCTAGCTTAAAATTACGCTTTTGCCCTCGGTTCAAAAACACACTTTTAATTTTGTTCCCAGTTTAAAATTACGGTTTCACCCTCCGTTTAAAATTACGTTTTTGCCCCCAGCTCAAAATAAAATGTTGTTTCTTCCTCTAGCTGAAAATTACGATTCTGCCATCAGCTCAAAATTATGCTTTTGCCCACAGTTCAAAATGAAATTATGTTTTCCCCCTAGCTCAAAATTATGATTTTGCCCTCAGTTTAAAATTATGATTTCGCTTCCAATTCAAAATATAATTACGATTTTGCCCTCTGTACAGACATACATGTTATGAGAGAGAAATATTCGGCTTATTGCCCCGCAACGCGGGCGGGGCAAAAACTAGTTAAAGCAACAATTGTAATTGTTTGTCAACCACTCATGTTCTAGTTTCAAGAAAATATTAGTGTGTTGATGTTTTGGACGACCCATTATATATAATAACATCGGCCCAATTTGAAACTTTCATATCTGTAAATTAACGGAAGGACATTCGACCGAATCTATATCTGTTCGGTGGATTTATCATAGATAACTTTTGACTTTCATTGACCACTTCCGATCGGATCTACATCCGATCCACTGGTATAAATCTGTGTCACACCCCGACAACGTAAAACAACCAGACGTGGCGGAAACGTCGGGGAGTGTTGTAACAGAATCATTGTTTCATAACCATGGAATAAATAAATATTGTTTTATTGAATAAATGAATTCATTGTCTTAATACAATCAAATAAGTACAACTATTATCTTTCAAGTTTAAAAGTCGCTAAAGCACGAGTCCATCCTAAGTGTAGCATATATCATCAGTCATCACAAAGCAGCACCTGAAACATGTGTAAAAATAGGTACATCAGCATAAAAATGCCTGTGAGATACATAGGTTTTAGATGTAATTAGGATTCATGACTTATGAGTTTAAAAAAATGTCTTAATAAGAGTAGTCATGATCCTTGTAAATTGTTTTGTTTTGTAAATCATTTGAGAAGTGATAAACAACACAATGATATATATTTATAAAAGAATAATGTATGGTTAAGTGAATAGCCATGTAAAATGAGTTTGTATTGAATGTATTGTTCGAAAAACAATATTTTGAAAAAAAAAACTTATAGTATATGTGAAAATATACTTTGGATTTTAAGAGAATCGAATGAGTAATGTATTAAAATATATTTCAGTTCCAATATCGTTGACCCAAGTGTACTAAATAATGCCACGGTATGTAGTGCAATGAAAACACCTATATATAAGAAGTACCAGCGGCGTATCTACCATGTTTTCATCACATTACACCCGTCCCGTTATCTAAACACTAACCAAACCCCAATCGTTAGATAGATAGTACATTAAATATACTTTAGTTGTTTAAAATAATAGTTTGCAGTAGTATATTACAAGTATACTTCGGATTTATAAATAACATATTAAACTATGTTTTGGTTTCGTGAATAACATATCAAAATATGCTTTGGATGTGAATAATAACATATTAAACTATGCTTTGGATTTGATAAATAACATATTTAAGATATGTTTTGGTAGTTAATAACATATCAAAATATGCTATGGATTTGATAAATAACATATTTAAGATATGTTTTGGTAGTTAATAACATATCAAAATATGCTTTGGATTTGATAAATAACATATTTAAGATATGTTTTGGAAGTTAATAACATATCAAAATATGCTTTGGATTTGATAAATAACATATTTAAGATATGTTTTGGTAGTTAATAACATATCAAAATATGCTTTGGATTTGATAAATAACATATCAAAATATATTTTGGTTTGTTAACAAAATACATATGCTGGTTTTGTACAATACCACACATGAGAGTATATCAAACTATACTTTTGGGAGTATATCAAAATATACCATAAAAGTGTGATCGAAGAATTCATTCAGACCTAGTGCATCAAAATACACCTTTGAGACTATAGGGATACCACAAAGGCAATCCCTATTTGGATGGAGAAACAAATTGGTTTCAGACATTCCATGACAACAGGAATGGGGTGTCTAATCCTATAGCGCTATATCATACTACCAATCGGTCTGGTGAACATAAAATAAGTACAATTCAACATTTTATTTTATGTTCTTTGAGAAATCAGTGTTTAAGCCATAGATAGTCATTTAGTTTGTCAAAAGATAAGTACTAACATGTATAATCAATTATACTTTGAAATCATGAAAATAACAGATAGGTACACATGCTTCACCCCAAAACATTTGAAAACAGTAAAAGAGGGGACTATGTACTCACTTGAGATTGCTTAGCAGTCCTTGAATAACAACCAAACAATGCTAGAGATCACGGAAATCAACGGCACCTAATATAGGTACTATGTTAATAAACCGGACCTAAATCAGAGGATCGGATAGAATGAGGGTTCGTAAACCAAATGAGTATAAGAACTCATGTAGTATGGTTCAACAAAGCCTATATTCTAAAATGAAACCTAACCTAAGTGCTTACGACCCATTACGACCCGTTTAGGTAGCTTATGCTACTTTAACGCGTCGTTTGCGTGAAACGTGTTCGGACCGCCTAACTAGTCCTATGACAAGTAGAATATGCCTTAACATGTCTAATATTGTTGCCAAATCAGTTTAGATGTCAAAAGTTATGTTACATATGTTTAAAATGAATTTTGGCGTCAAAGGGGTATTTTGGTAATTTACCTAAGGCATATAAACTACCTATCATACAATTAACTAAACGTCGTGACCATAAGGTATAACCTCGGAAGGTTATCCCCTATATACTATGGTCACCTAATGTGTTTGGTCGGATCCTAATGATTGACCAAACGGGTCGGGTTCGAAAGTATAAGCGATTGTTTAGATCGCTTACCTTACGACCCTATATAAGCACTAAACTAAAAGTGACGAGCTAAGCATGTTAAAACATGCTTAACTAAGTTTAGAAAACAGGTTTGGTATCAAAACAAACGGTTTTGATACCTAAGAGTAGTTTGGTTACAAAATACGCAAGAATGCGCATTTTGGCCGAAACTACGACTCGTCACTGAGCCTAGATAACGTGGTAATCAGTAGGTATAGTCACTAGGGACTATAACCATCGTGATCACGCTCACGTTAGAAGTTCAAACGAACTTCGCATTGACCATAACTGGTCAATGCAGAAAGTCAAACAAAGTTTGATTTTAACGCTAAAAGAATTAAAGAAGGAAGGAACACTTACAAATGGTCCAAGAACGGAAGGTTTGAATCCGAATACTCTCAGGTATGTAGTGTTAAACACAACTACTTAGAGAGAAAATTCAGATTTCAAAGGTGTGGGTTTTTGGGGTTGAAAGGGTTGGGTATTTATAGGATTTGGACCACCGTTAGGATCGTTCCTCGAATATCGTGCTTTGATCTTGTCCCTACACTTGTTGGTAACCCCATGTGCATCATATTGGCCCCCCATGATCAGGAACAAGCAAGTGGAATTGTGTTTGGAGGGCATAACAGCTGTTAAAACAGCTTTTGCTAATCTGAAAGGGCCTCGCATGACGCCTAGGGGGCCTCGCGTGACGCCTAGCCTCCTTTCTGCAGATTTTAAGCAGAAATGGCAGAATAGGTCCCTACACATGTTTCAGTCCATTTTCCACGCGTTTGAAGCTCGTTAAATCATTTTCAAGGCTCCACAAGGATTCCTAAACATTGTGGACATGAAACATGCTCAAAAATATGCCGGATGTTGGTTCGTTTGGTCGTATGATCGCGGTGTTCGCTTAATTACGACGGAATGCGCATAAGCGCGAAAAACGATCCAAATTGCGTGACAAATGGTTTTTTCTCATGCCAAACACTAAAATAAAATATTTTAGTGCTTACATAAATGTTTGGATGTCCGGATGTATTCAGAACGTAAGTTATGCGCGAAAATGCAAACTTATGCACTTTTTGACGCTTTTAGTCCCTGAATGACCCAAAAGTTTATTTTAGCACACCGAACCCCTCAAAGCCTATTTCTAAGCTATGTAAAGGATATTTATGGTATGTTTAACTTATGGTCATGTTCCGGAATGTCTGTTCTAGTACGAATCGTCATACTTTCGCAGTTTGTCGAATTAAGTCCATGTAAGCGATTAAACTTGATTTTAGCATACCAAAGCCTTCAAAACTTATTTCTAAGTTATATTTACGCATCGATGTGCGTATAACCTTCCAGAAAGCGATTTAGAGCCCGAAATCGAATAAGAATTGATATGTGCAAATGATACATATATTTACACAAATCCCAAGTATGAAATATAATATTTTATTGGTTTGGTCTTTGTTTGATGGTTGAAGTGACACAGGTGTCACAGTCTCCCCTACTTTAGGAAATTTCGTCCCGAAATTTAAGTCTAGAGGAAACTTGTGAAGACAGCTGTGACGGTTTCGCCTTCAAATAGATCCATTGAACCCTTAAGTAAAACTCTGGGCCATGTTAGGATTCTTAGCGAATTTGTTAACCCTCAAAGTGAAATCCTTGTAGTAACAAAACATGGGATTTTTAATTACGGACAAAAGAACATTTCTCCTGAAGACTTATCATAGGAAACTTGTGTGTGCTTGAAATCAGAATTGGGGAGTGTAAGATAAAATGACATCGGTCAAGGTCCAAGACTTCTCCCGTATCATTATTCTTATCACTATAGGTCTTAACACATGACAAAAATTCTTGTGGTTTCTGTGCACTGAATTTCCATAATTATGTAGGCCTCCATAATTACGTAATCCCTTGCACAGTCCGCACAGTTCATTTCATAATGCGTAGAGGAAAAAATCAATTGATTAAACATGAAGCGACTTGACTAGACCACCAAAGGATCTTTTCAACTAGACCAACGAACGATCTTTTTAACTAGATTAACACATGATCTTCTTATCTAGACCGTCGTACGATCTCCTTAAATAGACCACTTAAGGGATCTTTTTAATTATATCATCACATTATATTTCTAATCAGATTTTCAAATCAATATGTTTATCTAGACCACTCAAGGGGTCCAATTTTAGAATAGTACTTTAAAACCCCAGGGACTTGACTACAACGTAGAAGTCCATTAAGGATTAAGATAGTAACTTTGGATATCCTTCTTTGAATTCCTCATATGAGATATGAAAGATTCTACGAGGATTTGGATGGATCACATACAACCACAAAACATGTAAGAAAACACATAAGCACAAAATTAGTTAACTTGATTCTTTAATTTGTTATCTTTGGGCACGGATATTTAAAGCGCACTTAGGAATCCAATCCATGGATTTCATTTGGCACTTTAATCATTTTCAAGGATCCATCTATAAAGATAGAAGGATCTTAAGAGGAATTTGGCTTTGTTTCTTAAAAGAAACGAGTATTTAAGGTTCTTGGGGAAATCACAAGTGATCATAAAATGACAGAACCACACGAGTAGTTTGTCTTTGGGTTGACATCATAAGGTTGCATCAAGCATTCACACAAACGCATAAATTTTACAGAAATAACAACAAATCTTTATTTATGTAACAACCGAATTGTCTTGAAGTGTCAAAAGATAACAACCAAGGAAATACAAAACACTAATTGTTCACTGCTGCATCATTGTTCATGTTTGCCTCATTGATGTTAAACACTTGTCCACGCGCTGGAGGTATGTTAACAAGTCTTGGGCAATTGTTCCTGTAGTGGGTAAGGTCACCACAGTTATAACATGACCCCGGAGGGAACCGTGCTTGAACAGCAGCGGGGTTTGCAGCAGCTTGATTTGCATAACGACAAACATTGATCAAATGTCCCAACCGCCCACAGTGAGTACATTTGTGACACTGCTCTTGCTTTAGATGATGACGGTTGCATTTGTTGCACAAAGGTGCGGTACCAACATAGTTTTGCCTTTTGCGAGGTTGTGCTGGCTGGTTTGGTGCAACCTGTTTGTCTTGAGCAGTTACAGCGAAATTTTGAGAGGCTTTGCGCTTCTTCTTCTTGGATACCTCAGCCTGTTTTTCCTTTGGTTCAACTTGAGCAGTCTTGTCAGATGGTCTTGGGTCGCCCTTCCGAAACAGCTTACCCTTCCTGATATGGGATTCAGTCAGAGTGGCAGACAATTCAATGGCTTGTCTGACAGTAGTAGGGTTGCTGCCAGTAACGATATCCTGAACTACGTTAGGAAGACCATCAATGTATTTCTCAATCGCCTTATCCAGAGGCGTAACCATAGTAGGGCATAACAGGCTCAATTCCTCATAGTTATCAGTATAGGCTCGATGTTCTCCACTGTCTTGCTTCAGGTCATCGAATTCCCTTTCTAAAGCTCTCAATTCATGACGAGGACAAAACTCCTTCATCATAAGAGCCCTAAGTTCAGCCCAAGTCTGTGCTAATGCAACCTCAGCACCGTGGTCTCTCATAACCCCGTTCCACCATGTAAGAGCCCTTTTCTGAAACACACTGGAAGCAAACTCGACCTTGTGATTATTAGGACACTGAACGTGACGGAACGTAGTCTCAGTGCTCTCGAACCATTGTAGGAGCCCAGTTGCTCCTTCAGAACCACTAAACTTGAGTGGCTTAGCCGAATTGAAACTCTTGAAATTGCATGGAGCATTATTTTTGTTGAGGGCTTGATTCATTTGAGCAAAAAGATTTGGGAAGGTAGCAGCCATTTGCTGTGCGATGATTTCCGCCAGTTCGGCATTCGCCATCTGATTGTCGCATCGAGGAGGCATTCTAAAAGAGGAACATGAAAGGAAACGAGTGAGAGAATTAGACAAAAAGAATGAGATGGAACAAATTTGATGAAAACAAGGATGGTGGTCATTTGTTTGTTACTACGAAGCAACAAACGACCCTGGTGATTAATCAAAGTAAGTAGGTCAAAAATAATGTATCGCGAAGACATGCTCGCCTATAAGTGGACACTCACCCCAAGAGTTCCCAGGTAAGAGTGACTGGTCCGATATTGCGGATTTGTACGAACACTCTAGCCTTAGACAGAAAGCTCAGGGTACAGGCACCCACCCTTCCAGTTTGCACGTGTTCACATTATTTAGACTAACTTTGACGGGGTTTTGAAAACTTAAAGGGTTCAAAACCATATAATAAATCATCCTAGAACAGATGATTAGTTTTTAAAGCGGGATAGAAATTTGTGTTCTTATTGTGGTTGTCACCTAAAAATAAGTGACGGTATTGTTTTAAAACTAAACACAAGAAAACTTGTGTTAGGGTCCTAGGAACGTTATAGTCTAGGTCAAAGCATTACTAATAACCTAATTCCCTATAACCATTGGCTCTGATACCAACTTTCCTGTCACACCCCGACCACGTAAAACAACCAGACGTGGCGAAAACGTCGGGGAGTGTTGTAACAGAATCATTGTTTCATAACCATGGAATAAATAAATTTTGTTTTATTGAATAAATGAATTCATTGTCTTAATACAATCAAATAAGTACAACTATTATCTTTCAAGTTTTAAAGTCGCTAAGGCACGAGTTCATCCTAAGTGTAGCATATATCATCAGTCATCACAAAGCAGCACCTGAAACATGTGTAAAAATAGGTACGTCAGCATAAAAATGCCTGTGAGATACATATGTTTTAGTTGTAATTAGGATTCACGACTTATGAGTTTAAAAAAATGTCTTAATAAGAGTAGTCATGATCCTTGTAAATTGTTTTGTTTTGTAAATCATTTGAGAAGTGATAAACAACACAATGATATATATTTATAAAAGAATAATGTATGGTTAAGTGAATAGCCATGTAAAATGAGTTTGTATTGAATGTATTGTTCGAAAAACAATATTTTGAAAAAAAAAACTTATAGTATATGTGAAAATATACTTTGGATTTTAAGAGAATCAAATGAGTAATGTATTAAAATATATTTCAGTTCCAATATCGTTGACCCAAGTGTACTAAATAACGCCACGGTATGTAGTGCAATGAAAACACTTATATATAAGAAGTACCAGCGGCGTATCTACCATGTTTTCATCACGTTACACCCGTCCCGTTATCTAAACACTAACCAAACCACAATCGTTAGATAGATAGTACATTAAATATACTTTAGTTGTTTAAAATAATAGTTTGCAGTAGTATATTACAAGTATACTTCGGATTTATAAATAACATATTAAACTATGTTTTGGTTTCGTGAATAACATATCAAAATATGCTTTGGATGTGAATAATAACATATTAAACTATGCTTTGGATTTGATAAATAACATATTTAAGATATGTTTTGGTAGTTAATAACATATCAAAATATGCTTTGGATTTGATAAATAACATATTTAAGATATGTTTTGGTAGTTAATAACATATCAAAATATGCTTTGGATTTGATAAATAACATATCAAAATATGTTTTGGTTTGTTAACAAAATACATATGCTGGTTTTGTACAATACCACACATGAGAGTATATCAAACTATACTTTTGGGAGTATATCAAAATATACCATAAAAGTGTGATCTAAGAATTCATTCAGACCTAGTGCATCAAAATACACCTTTGAGACTATAGGGATACCACAAAGGCAATCCCTATTTGGATGGAGAAACAAATTGGTTTCAGACATTCCATGACAACAAGAATGGGGTGTCTAATCCTATAGCGCTATATCATACTACCAATCGGTCTGGTGAACATAAAATAAGTACAATTCAACATTTTATTTCATGTTCTTTGAGAAATCAGTGTTTAAGCCATAGATAGTCATTTAGTTTGTCAAAAGATAAGTACTAACATGTATAATCAATTATACTTTGAAATCATGAAAATAACAGATAGGTACACATGCTTCACCCCAAAACATTTGAAAACAGTAAAAGAGGGGACTATGTACTCACTTGAGATTGCTTAGCAGTCCTTGAATAACAACCAAACAATGCTAGAGATCACGGAAATCAACGGCACCTAATATAGGTACTATGTTAATAAACCGGACCTAAATCGGAGGATCGGATAGAATGAGGGTTCGTAAACCAAATGAGTATAAGAACTCATGTAGTATGGTTCAACAAAGCCTACATTCTAAAATGAAACCTAACCTAAGTGCTTACGACCCATTACGACCCGTTTAGGTAGCTTATGCTACTTTAACGCGTCGTTTGCGTGAAACGCGTTCGGACCGCCTAACTAGTCCTATGACAAGTAGAATATGCCTTAACATGTCTAATATTGTTGCCAAATCAGTTTAGATGTCAAAAGTTATGTTACATATGTTTAAAATGAATTTTGGCGTCAAAGGGGTATTTTGGTAATTTACCTAAGGCATATAAACTACCTATCATATAATTAACTAAACGTCGTGACCATAAGGTATAACCTCGGAAGGTTATCCCCTATATACTATGGTCACCTAATGTGCTTGGTCGGATCCTAATGATCGACCAAACGGGTCGGGTTCGAAAGTATAAGCGATTGTTTAGATTGCTTACCTTACGACCCTATATAAGCACTAAACTAAAAGTGACGAGCTAAGCATGTTAAAACATGCTTAACTAAGTTTAGAAAACAGGTTTGGTATCAAAACAAACGGTTTTGATACCTAAGAGTAGTTTGGTTACAAAATACGCAAGAATGCGCATTTTGGCCGAAACTACGACTCGTCACTGAGCCTAGATAACGTGGTAATCAGTAGGTATAGTCACTAGGGACTATAACCATCGTGATCACGCTCACGTTAGAAGTTCAAACGAACTTCGCATTGACCATAACTGGTCAATGCAGAAAGTCAAACAAAGTTTGATTTTAACGCTAAAAGAATTAAAGAACGAAGGAACACTTACAAAGGGTCCAAGAACGGAAGGTTTGAATCCGAATACTCTCAGGTATGTAGTGTTAAACACAACAACTTAGAGAGCAAATTCAGATTTCAAAGGTGTGGGTTTTTGGGGTTGAAAGGGTTGGGTATTTATAGGATTTGGACCACCGTTAGGATCGTTCCTCGAATACCGTGCTTTGATCTTGTCCCTACACTTGTTGGTAACCCCATGTGCATCATATTGCCCCCCCATGATCAGGAACAAGCAAGTGGAATTGAGTTTGGAGGGCATAACAGCTGTTAAAACAGCTTTTGCTGATCTGAAAGGGCCTCGTGTGACGCCTAGGGGGCCTCGCGTCACGCCTAGCCTCCTTTCTGCAGATTTCAAGCAGAAATGGCAGAATAGGTCCCTGCACATGTTTCAGTCCATTTTCCACACGTTTGAAGCTTGTTAAATCATTTTCAAGGCTCCAAAAGGATGCCTAAACATTGTGGACATGAAACATGCTCAAAAATATGCCGGATGTTGGTTCGTTTGGTCGTATGATCGCGATGTTCGCTTAATTACGACGGAATGCGCATAAGCGCGAAAAACGATCCAAATTGCGTGACGAATGGGTTTTTCTCATGCCAAACACTAAAATAAAATATTTTAGTGCTTACATAAATTTTTGGATGTCCGGATGTATTCAGAACGTAAGTTATGCGCGAAAATGCAAACTTATGCACTTTTTGACGCTTTTAGTCCCTGAATGACCCAAAAGTTTATTTTAGCACACCGAACCACTCAAAGCCTATTTCTAAGCTATGTAAAGGATATTTATGGTATGTTTAACTTATGGTCATGTTCCGAAATGTCTGTTCTAGTACGAATCATCATACTTTCGCAGTTTGTCGAATTAAGTCCCTGTAAGCGATTAAACTTGATTTTAGCATACCAAAGCTTTCAAAACTTATTTCTAAGTTATGTAAAGGTTATTTAAGGTATGTTAAACCTATTTCACTATTCCAGAGTGTTTTTTGAATTAAACTGGTTATATTTACGCATCAGTGCGCGTATAACCTTCCAGAAAGCGATTTAGAGCCCGAAATCGAACAATAATTGATATGTGCAAATGATACATATATTTACACAAATCCCAAGTATGAAATATAATATTTTATTGGTTTGGTCTTTGTTTGATGGTTGAAGTGACACAGGTGTCACAATCCGATCGGATTGACATTTGACTTTGGTTGACTACATCCGATCGGAGATGAAATAATAAGTGACATATTGACGTTTGTTGACCACGTTCGATCAAAGGGCGTCCGATCGAAGAGCAAGTGATACGATCGAAGTGTGATTCGTACGGATTTCCATCCGATTCATTGCCATCCGATCCGTTGTCATCCGATCCAACTCATCCGATCCATTCAAAGCCTTTGGTCAAAGTCATCTGATCGAATCTGTTTGACCCCGTCCGATCGGTTACCCATCCGATCCAACTGACTGTTTGTTTTAAACTGATCGTTTGAAGGTGATTCAAGGTGATAAACGAGGTACAAATTCAAGGTGCTTTACGCGAAAAAGAAAATCAAAGAATCGTATGTCATGGCTGAAGAGTTCTACAACACGTTTTACAAGGCGTTCATGTCAGAGTCTTCCGAAACATCGACTGTCACACCGAAAAGCTTATCGAAAGCAATGACTGAAAACATTAATCATGATAATTTTACGGAACTCATTCAAAACCACCAAAGCTCGACAGTATTGAAGATTATACATGGTGGAAAGAACGATTCATCAACTGGGCCAAAGCTTATGCGCACGAACGCTGGTTTTGCATGGAATTCGGATACAGTAGACCAGTCGATGATAAGAACGAAGAAATTCCACTCAAAAGCTTATCCGTTGATGACAAAAAGAACTTCTCATATGAATAAAGAATGATTGCTCTAATCCAATAGTCGATTAGAGATGACATTTTCGCATTGCTTAATCACGACGGTTTATCTAAATCAGTATGGGAAGCATTACGGGTTAAAGCTGAGGGGGGGGGGGGGGGGTAAACAAATCAAAAAGAACAAAATAGCTTTACATAAAAAAGAATTTGATCTGTTTGATGGTCTCAAAGGAGAATCTGTACGACAAATGATTGAAAGATTTTGTCACCTTAAAATTGAACTCGATAGGTTTGGAATAACAAAAACACGTGAAGTAATCATTGATAGAATCATTGAAGCGTTACCACGAGCTGATCAGTGGCAAACATTTGTGTTTATTTTGAAAAACGATGTGTTGTTTGATATAATTACTCTTGATGTTTTGATAGAAAAGATAGAAAGTCATGAGCTTGAGCTGTAAAAGCAAAGCAAGATGAGCAGTTCTTCACATCAACAGAATGTTGGTCTTTACTACAAGGGCAGTGTACCTTCGGTGATAGTCAGTGAATCACCAAAGTCTGCATATAGTGTTGAAAAGATAAAAGACTCACAGAAAAGCTCATCAAGCTACAATCCAGGATATCATTCATCATCAACAACATCAAACTCTGAAGAACCTGATGAGATTCTCTGCAACATCGCTTTAAAGCTGAAGAATTCTCCGACAATGAACATCAATGCTGCTAAATAGCAAATGAGTTTTCTGGGATCCATTCTGGAATCATACGAAGATTTGGTAGCTGGGAAAATTGGAAATTCTGAACTGACAAAGGAAGATTACGACCAGATCGATCCAGAAGAGATGGAACTCATTGATCTGAGATGGTGTTTGGTAAGCTGCATTTGACGAGCTCAGCGATTCATGGATATTACTGGCAGACAATCAATCTGTGGACCATCAACAAAGCTGGGATTCGACAAATCAAAAGTGACCTGCTTCAAATGCAAGCAAAAGGGTCATTTTAAAAGAGAATGCAAAAACTCTGTTGTTGAAGAAACCGCTAATCCGTTTATAGAAGATTACTATCAAAAGGCGATCTATCACAAGAACAGAGAGGAATCACCAAGGTTGAAACAAATTGAAGATAATTCTGAGAAAGAGAAGTCAAGAGCATATGTTGTGATTCAAGATGATGAAGGGTATGACTGGAGTAAAGTACTTCCAGAAGTGGATGCTGTCGGTTACCCGTTCACAGCACATGGCAAAACCGAATCAAGGAATAAACATAGTGCATATGTTGTTGTTGTGAAAGAGAAAACAAAAGAAGAAATTCTAAAAGAAAAGACATACAGAGAAAGATGTATTGTTGGATATCGAATTGAAGTGATGGAGAAAGAATATGAAGAAGCAAAGAATTATGGAAGGTATGACAAGAAATGAGAATGTTATGTCAACAGCAAAGGTGAACCAGTTGTCCATCGAAAAGAAGTAGTGTTTGACGATGTTCTTGCAGTAATCCCTCTATCCGGCGAGTAATATTCAAATGTTGCGAAAGATAAACATTATGAGAAAAAGCTGGATAAAATCATCAGAGATGTCACGACAGCGAGTCTAAGACAGAGAGATGAAGAGAGGATGAAGAAGAATATTGAAAATCTGGTGGATGAACCGAAGAAAGTTGCTGAAGAAAAGAAAGTGGAAGATGTCAAAGAAGAAGAAGGTGAAAAAGAAGTACAAAAACAAGAAAAAGAAGTTGTTACTGAAGAACAGCAGAATGAAGAGGATCTGAAGAACAAAGAAGAAGTTGATGTGAAGGTTAAAAGTTCGGTTGAAGAGATCAGTGCTAATGGTGCTGGTGGGAAACAATAGGAAAAAGAAGCCAATCAGAAGCAGACGAAAGAAAAGACCAAAGTGCCAATCACTGAGGTAAACATCTCAACTGATTCTGAAGTATCAAATAAAACTGATGAACAGTGCAAGAAATGCATGGAAACGTGCAGTGCTTGTACTGAAAAAGATGAAAAATTCAGAACAATGGATCTAGAATTCACTAAAATCAAAAAAGTTTTCAAAGAAAAATGCAAGGAAATGTTAGAAAACGAAAAAGTTTTGAAAGATAATGATGAAAAGCTAACACAAAATGCAAGAGTTTTGAAAAAGAAAATGAGATTTTGAAAGAAAAAGTTTTAAAAATGACGGAAGAGTGTTTACAAAAAGAAAATGCTTTTCAAGAACTGAAAAAGAAATACGATTCAATAAAACTTTCATACCACATAACAAAAGAATCATATGAAGACGTAAAGAGTCAAATGAAACATGTTCAATTGAGATTGAAACATTGTTTTGAAACATCTGATACGCTTAAGCGACAATATGAAATTAAGCAACAAGTTGTAAATTCTTACATTGAAGATGTTGCTAAGCTAAAGCGTAAAATTGCTGATCTAGAACAAGATAACAACAAGTTACACAGTTATCACGCTTCATCATATGTTCTTGAACGCATTTTCAATCTAAAACCGGATGGTAAAGATTCTGCGCAAAACAAGAAAGGAATCGGCTCAGAGTATCATCAGGTTCCACCACCGTTTGAGGAAAACTTCACATTCTATGATGACGAGAAGGTGGAAAAAGATTTCAGAGGTGGTAGGTAAGGTCGTTGAAAGTGTTTTGAAAGAAGAGTCGATTGAAACAGGTAAATCTGAATCACAGGATGAAAATGACAATAGTTTTCATGAAGGTTATCTGAAAAACTCAAAATCTGAGAAAAATGCGAATGATGATTCAAAAGGATTGGTGTATACCATGATTGGATCGGACAAATTATTCTCAGATCTTGAAGTCCCGATTCAGAATGTGATTTCAGAAAAGATTGACAAAGTTTTCAAGATCATTGAAATTGAAAAATCTGAGATTTCAAAGTTTACTGGAAAGAGTCACAAAACTTTTTATTAAAAACCTGGTTACAAAAAGAAAAACATGAAGGCTGGGTTGGGTTATAAAAGGAAACAGAATTGGAAAAGAAATGAAACTTCAAATTATCAGACAAAGATGAATTTTGTTCACGGAACAAGTTCTGAAGAAGAAAAAGAACTCAAATTTAGACGACAGTCTAATGAAGAGTTCTATGCTCAGAAAAAGCAACAACAACAGGTCAAAGATGTGTCCAAGAGAACATGTTTTAAATGTGATCAAACTGGACATCTTGCTCGCAAGTGTCCAAATCTAAAACCTGTTGATGTTGTGAAGAAAAAGAAGTTTGATGTTGAGAATCAGAAGTCAACCAAGTTTGATTCAAAGCAAACTTGGAAACCGAAAATGTCAAAGGCTGACTCATAACAAACATGGAAACCAGAGACACCCAGACTTAGAACAACACAAAGTTGGAAAATAACTATTGATGCAACAAAACTAAACTAGTTTTGGAAACCAAAAGTTGTTGTTCAAAATCAAAACACTCAAAGTGAATCTCATTTTTATAAAAGAAGTGCTTCAAAAGGTCAAAGCTGGGTGGTTAAGACACAAACTATTTCTGAACAGAAAATTGATTCAATAAAAAAGGATGAAGTAAAAGATGAAAAGTTGTTTGTACCAAACGCCGATACTTTTCCAAGATTGAATGAAGCATATTGTGTTGGAATGCCTAAGGTCAAACAAACCTGGGCTAACTTGTTCAAGTAATTGAATACATTGAATGTGCAGGTGCTTCAGAAAGAGGATGGAAGTCAAATCAACGGAGGAAGCAGCCTGGCACGAGATGAAGACGCTGCTGGTCCATGCGACTGTTAAACAGGGAGTTTGTTCATTTTTGTACATAAATAAATCATATTCTAAAACCCTAAAAATTGAAAAATTTAAAAACCAAAAATATGTTTTCATTTTGTCAAAAATTGAAAAATAAAAAATATGTGTGTTTTTAAATTTTGTCTAAAATCAAAAATTTCAAAAATATGTTACTTCAATATGCCGAAACCCTCACGGCGGAACAAACATGATTAATTTAACAAGATTGAAAAACGGTTTTCAAACTATAAAATGTCAATGTGCTGTAAATCATGGGGGTATATTTTCTGCAAAACAGAGAATTTGAAAAAGCCAAAAAACATGATAAAATTCAAAAATGAGTTCTGTGTAAAATGAGGAAATGATAGTACATCAGTAGACAATCACAGTATGCTAAAGAAATGAAAAGTTAAATGTGATAAACGGTCTCACTGATGATATGCCAGTAGGTTTTTACACGCTTAGTAGATTGTTTTCGAGATATAAACCTAAATATCAATACTTACTTATCTCATGGGGAACATCTCTCGGATATATGGGTAACCCCCGGAATCTTGATTGAGTGATTGCCTGATTCTGAGATAGTAGGTCTTTATACTGTTTGATATCTGGGGTATTATACCTGGTCTTCTGATATTGCGGAAGCAATGGCCTAGACTTCGTATAATACTTTACGCGCTTTAAAAGCTTACCCTCTGCATAAAAATTGAAAAATATCGAAAGATATGAATCAATTGCAGTTGAAGAAAAGATTCTCTAAAGGGAACACACCTAAAGTCGAGCCTTCATCTCTTTGATTGAACGGAAATTCATACCTGAGCTCTCAAGGTCTCGCACTAACCCAGCGAACATATATCAAATTGGTATACTCACATGTAAGACTGAATCTAGGGAATTTTGATACGGGAGTATATTCTGAGGTGGGATACGCGAATACGTTTAAGTCCTTAAAACACTAAATCGTATCTCGAATCAATTGAACTTTGTGTGAAAATTTAAGTGGATCATTATACTGACAATCTAAGTGAATCGTTTAGAACTTAAAGTGTTTAAAGCTCAACGGTGCTAGTGATTTGTCATAAACTGATATGATCCTCTGACGCGAACTCAAACAAAAATATTGTCTGTAAATATGTTTGTAAATATTTCTTTACTGCTAAATGTTTCAGAAAAATACAAAAAGATTTTTGATTCTATTTTATTTTCGACAACCGATGTCTGAATGCTGAGTTTCAAAATCTAAGTATGCTGATCGTGTTTCTAAAAATAAACAAGTTCATTAATTTGAAACTTGTAGTTTTAAAATAAAAAATCAAAAACAGTTGTGAAGTCTCCAAGGTCATTAATTTGGACTTGGAAAATTATCTGTGAGGAATTTGGATTCTTAAATCGTCAAATCAATAAAGCAATCTGATAGGGGGAGTAAGTCAAGTAATCCTTGAAATATTCTTATTGTTATATTTGTGAAATAGAGCCAGGTTCTCGATTAAAAGTTTTTAAAAGCCAGGTCATCATTCCTGGACAACTGAAAACGCTTTAATTGTCGTAGCCAGGTTTTTAATCCTGGATGATCAAAACGTTTTCACTTATATATGTTTGAGATTTGCAGATATTATACCAGATTACGATCCCGATAGCCGAGTCTAAGGGGGAGTCTGAAGACGAGCTCGACGCAAAGGGAAGCTTGTAACCGGAAAACTAGGTGTCGATCCCAAAAGCACGAAAGCTTGAAAAAAGGGGGAGCCTGAAGAAAAAGAATCTACCAAAAGGGGGAGCAGCTGAAGCTGAAGACAGATCCACGGGGATTCTATTTGAGCAAGAGGGAGTCTGCGATTGCTAAAAATGATAAAGCTTCAAGAAGACTCAAAGAGAGAGAGAGAGAGAAAGACAAGACGCTACGAGATTGACTGCGGCAATATCCAAGGGGAAGTCTGTGAGTGCATTTATGTCTATCGCCTCCGTCAATACAGTCCGTAGCAAAAATCAGAAGAAAACAAGACATTATAGTGTAATATTTAGGAAAAAGGCAAGGTGGCAATATTGTAAATAAGAGGAAATCTCTTATAAGCCTTGGCCTATAAATAGGAGGGTAATGTCTTAGATTTAGAACTTTTGCCATTTGTGATATTTGGAAAACTTGGAGCTAGAGAGAGAAAGTAGAGAGAGAAAGGCAAAAGGTGATTCACGTTTCTTGTACGTTTTCATATCATTCAATCGAATCACAGATTATAGTACGTTCGTGTGTTCGGTCTACGCACGTGTACGGATTCCGCACGTCACACGTGTCATACGCAATCGTTCGGGAGTCAAAAACCGATCCTACACAAGGAAACAACATAAAAGGTAAAACTAAAGTCTGATGGAGCCATGTTTGTACGCCTAAACGAGAAGGAGGATTGGGGATTCGTAGAATTGTTGATATGAATAATGCCCTCATGATTGCTCATATTTGGAGTTTGTTGAAGGCTAGAGAATCGTTATGGGTAAAGTGGATACATTCGTATCATATTCGGGAAAGGAGTTTTTGGGGCGTGTCAATCAAGAACGATGCCACTTGGACATGGAGGAAACTATTGCAACTTCGGCCTATAATCCATAATCATATTTGGACCAAGACAGGGGACGACACTCAAACTCTAGCTTGGTTCGACAAGTGGGATGACATAGGTCCATTGAATAGGTTTATTAACCTTAGAATGATTTCTAATGCGGGATTTCATATGAGGAGCACGATTGCGGATGTGTTAGAAAATAGAGCATGGGTGTGGCCGAATGAATGGGTAGATCGTTTTCCAGTCTTGCAAAACATGCCTATTGCTGAGCTGAAAGCTGATGTTCAGGATCGGATTGTGTGGAGAACAAGATTAGGCAACGATACGAAATAAAGTACATCCATTGTTTGGGATGATATCCGTCAAGCTCAGCCGGAGGTTTCTTGGGATAGAGTCGCATGGTTTTCTTAAGCCATTCCTCTACATTCGTTTTTAATATGGCTTATTATTCAAAAGAAATTAAAGAAGCAGGACGTTATGAGTCGGTGGATTTCTTCGGGTAATGCTAATTTTAATCTTATGTGCTGTTCGTTACGTACCGGTGGTCCAGATTCCCATGAACACCTATTCTTTGAATGTTCCTATGCTGCCCAGATTTGGAACGAGATTAGAGATAAAGCAGGTATAGGAGATATTCCAAACAAATGGGATAACATATACACTCATCTAGTGAACTATATGAAATCAGGAAATGCAACTCATATCATTGGAAAAATTGTTGTCGGTGCAACTGCGTACTTTGTTTGGTAGGAACGAAATCAAAGGCTATTCACTACAAAGAAAAGAACTATAACTCAACTTATTGAGGTGATTTTAATGACCGTCGGAATGAAGCTCCATACAATGAAGTTTAAGAGAACGAGCCATGCTAATAGAGTGTTGCAAGACTGGAGACTATCGCGAGGATTGCTTATGGATGAAGACGATGGTGGCTAATTTTGAGATGCTTGTGGTTTTTTGTAACTTAGTTTACGTTTTTGTCTAGTGACTTGTTTTCTGTTTGTTTTGCGCTTGTTATACTTTGGTATGGCGTGTCATACCATGAGAACTGTGGGGCTTTTCTGTTTCTCACTTGTTTTGATTGTTTGATATAAAATTTCACCGGGGTAACCCTTTACCCAAAAAAAGTGTTTTCTAGCCATTGCGTTTTAGAAATAATACATTTCTTTGTGTTTTTTGGTGCATTGCGTTTTAGGTAAAACACATTTTATGTGTTTTTAGGTCATTGCGTTTTAGAAAAAAAGACATTTGAAAATTACTTATGGCCATTGCGTTTTAGAAATAACACATTTCTTTTGTGTTTTTGGTGCATTGCGTTTTAGGTAAAACACATTTTTATGTGTTTTCAGTCCATTGCGTTTTAGAAAGTACACTTTTTTTTATATTTTTAGGCTATTGCGTTTTAGAAATAAGACATTTCTTTGTGTTTTTGGTGCATTGCGTTTTAGAAAGAAAAAAAGTCATTTTTACGTTTTTTTTTCCATTGCGATTTACGCAACTAGGTTTTTTTCCATTGTGTTTTACGCAACTGGGTTTTCGAAATTTTTTTTCGAAAATATAGAAATAGTATACTCGTTTTAAAGATAAAAAATGCTCGTTTTTTTGGTGCCATTTTTATAAAAAAAATAATGTCGTATGAAAAAATTATTAACGTTTAAAAAATGGGGGGGGGGGGTATTGGAGGAGAGAGAAACTATTGTCCTGAATTGACTCCAATGCCCTTACACAAACCCACACGCCTCTTTTCTTCTCTTAAATTTCCCTATTTAATCGTAGCCCTTGATTAAATCAATTGATGGTCAAGATTACTGGTGTGCGTTAGGTGTGTTATGATTTTATTGATATTTCAAGCCCATTTTACGCATTAGTCAAGTTTTAAATTTATAAAACACGATATTCTACTAACACTAAACACACACTTAGGCAAGTGCACCCATCGTGAGCGTAGTATAGCATTGGTAAGATACCGAGGTCGTCCAAGGACACAAGAGCTTTTAGTACCAGTTTATCCTCAACGTCTAATCAGAATAGAATTTTTTTGAGAAACGATTTAAACATGAAAAATAAAAAACTAAAAATGCAGAAATAAAAATAAAAATAAAATCAGATAGACAAGATGAATCACTTGGATCCGACTCGCCTTTAATGTATCCTTTGATTATTTCCGCATTTTTACTCTTTTTAAGAGATTATCTTAGTTATAGTAGTAGGCCCCTCTTTTGAAGGTGACGTTACCCTTAACCCAGTGGTTTGAGTCAGCAAGGATACAATCCTAAAGGGTCAAAATATTAAAAGATAATTAATTAAGTTATTAATGCAAAAAGTGGTAGGCCCCTCTTTTGAAGGTGACGTTACCCTTGGCTAAGTGGTTTGAGTCAGCAAGGATACAATCCCAAGTAGCCGGTTTAATGTATTAATAGCAGTTTACATATGCGGGGATCAAGCCATTCACACCCCCGCCATCCAATACCAGTGAGTATTGAAGGAGGTCCTAGTAAGCTTGACCCAGGTCCTTGCAGGATCTATGCACTGAACAAGGCAAGAACCTTACCAAACCATTCCCTTAACCCCCGAGCAGGTAGCCAACATATCTCTATATAGACCGTAGAGATATGAATGGTGTAAATCTTTTACTTTATATAGACAGTAAACTAATGCCAAGACACCACAGACAAATGATAAAGAAGTTTCACCTTCAACATAAGAAACTAGTTATTAAAGTCATTAATACAAAACCAAATAAAAAGTCATTAAAAATTAAAAGTAATACATTAAAGACTTGTTTTCACCAAGTGATGTAAGAGACTTAGCCAAACATGGCCTTTGATTGACAAGAACTCTTACTATCAATCTTGGATCCCAAGACTACTACACACACTCTAAGGTGGATGATGGATGATGGATGATGGTGGTGGATGTGGGTGTTGTAGTGGTGGTGGAGTTGTGGCAAAGTGGGAGAGTAGTGGTTTGCCAAGGGATGCCTTTGAAGTGAACCAAGCACCCATATTTATAGCATGAACAGAAGGCCGGCCACGGCCTCGTGTCCTGTGGACACGCCCCCGTGGCCATCCCTTTTCTCTTCCTTCATTAATTGCATTTGTCAGCATAGGGCTCAACACGGCCCGTGTCCAGCGGGCACGGCCCCGTGTGCAGAAGCGTATCTGTACTACCAAGATTTTGCAAGATTCTGCGAATCTTAGCATTGACCACGCCCCGTGCTGAGCTGGGCACGCCCCCATGGTGGGCGTAGAAGCTTCCACAGCTTTGTCTTTTCTGCAGACATCTGACCACGCCCCCGTGTCCAGTGGGCACGGACCTTGGTCAGCCCTTTGTTTCTTGTTTTTGCTCTTGGGGATGCTATCGAGGGGTCGGGCATGTCGCGTTTATTCCTTTTCTTTGTATTTATGTTGGTTTTTGCTGTTTATTTGTTCCTTTTGCTCGTTTAAGCTTATTTGGTCCTGTGAATTCAAAAGGAAGACAAAAGCACACTTTTTCCAACATTAGAACTAAAAAAGGGTTAGTTTTATGCCTATTTGATGTAATTTATATGTTGCATTTTACACACATCAAATACCCCCACACTTGAATCTTTGCTTGTTCTCAAGCAAAACTCTTTATTATGTGGCTTACACACCTAAATGGAATAGGTAGGAGAGAAGTTTTGGGCTTGTCTTGAGTGTCGGGAATCTAAAATCTTTATTGGGTTTTATTTTTATTCTATTTACAATCCTATTCGTTATGATTTATTTAGAACGTTTCGTAAGAGAAAATACTTATTTGGGCATAACATGCCTCTTAAAAATTCCATTTATATACAAGTTCACATACCTCACGGGACATCACTCAACACTCGGCCGAAGATGTATTTTTGTGAAACACTCGAGACCGGCATGGAACTTACTTCTACCATATGCTTGCTAAGCAATTAATCCTCCTCCTTTTTAACTATAAACCTTCATAAATATCAAGAGGACTTGGAAAAGGGTTAGGCTTGGGCTAAGGGTAGGTGGTTTTGGTTAGTGGTTAGTAAAAAGGGCTAAAAGTGTAAAAAGCGTCGGTCGTCGTAATTTTTTTTTGTTTTTGTGGCTTTTATTCAAACTACGCATCTTCAAACAAAATTTCTTTGAGGAACTTGTTTGTTTATTGCTAGACTTTTTTTTTAAACAAACGTCACAAGAAAACCGAACTTTTTACTAAAATAAAAGGTTTGGAAAGAAAAAGGTTTTGGTGGGTAAATGGTGTTTGTTTTGTGGGTTTAGAAATGAAAAGGTTTAGGCTCAAAGGGGTTAACTAGGGGGATTTTGGGTAGGTGATAAAGAAAGTAAAAAATAATGGTGTTGAAAGGAAAATGGTTTAGTCCTAATGCCTCCATCATTTACTTACTTGGGTTTATGTTGGTAAGGACCGGGAATGTATCGTCGTGGCAAGTTCTAGAGTTGTAAGAACCAAGCGGCTGTTCACACAAGAAACGAAAAATGAGCTTTTAGTTTAAAGATGTATGCTTGTATGCTCAATAAAGGCTCAAAACTCACTTATTGTGGGAATGGGTTTATAATGTGATCAAGTATATATAATCAAATTTTAATTAGATTTGTCATGCCTTTTCATAATTTTCTTATGTTTGTTCTTTTTATCACGACGCTATCGGTTGTAAATTTGTAAAAATATAACCTTTTTAGAACTTGGGGTGATTAGCGGTTCCAATAGAGTTTTGTGTAAGGCTTGTTATTAGCACTTGCAAAATTCAAGGTTTTAGCATCCCCCCCACACTTAAATTACACATTGTCCTCAATGTGTCCCAAAAAATAAGTTTTTAGGGTGATTGAATGTGTAAAAAGGTGTTTAAAAATAAGGTTTGTTGTTACTGGGCACCTGGCCACGGACTCGTGCTGGCTGGGCACGGCCCCATGGTCAGAGTTCTAGTAACAGAGACTTACAGAATGTGAACACGGGGCATGCCTGGTGGACACGACCTCGTGGTGGGCAGGGTTCAGACAAACAGCAGGTTTCAGATGGTGGACACGGGGGCGTGCTGGCTGAGCACGGCCCCGTGGTGACAATCTGCAATCAATGAAAACAGTTTTGTGGCTTTTGGTTTGGGTTTCCGGGCTTATTTAGCACTAATACTTAGTGCTTCCAAGCTTCCTAAGTACATGTTTTGTTTAAATACCACACCACACAACAAATAACAACCAAACCTAAACTACCAAAGTTAAATATCCAAACATCACATGCAAAGAAAAGTAAAACGCAGAAAGTAAAAGTGTTAGAGAAAGTAAATTGTTCAAACTTTGGCACGCAGGCCAGTCAATTGTTCGTGGGATAAAAGGGTTAACCTGTGAGAAGCTGTATCCGATGTCTCACTTCCTCCAACGCCTCCTCATCAATCTATGTCCTCATCTTCATCATCTCCTCCTTTATACACCATGTGCTCCCGGGTGTGGCTGATGTCACTCCGACCGGGTGTAGGTGTTGCTGGCTATGTTGTACGTGTTGCGGGTGCATAAGAGGTTTTCCTGCAAAAGATCATGCAAACTTTAAAGGTTAGAAAAACCACCCCCTTGAGACGAGGATGGACCAGGCTGGCCATGAAATTAAGGAGGAGGACGGAGTGGGTTGGCGTGAAGAACGAGGGCTTCCTCCGGGTTCCAAACATGCCCTTGGGTATTTTGGAAGCGAACTGTCCCGTCACCCATATCATAGATGATCCCCATTGAACGGCAGTTGAAGAGATCTACCTTGCCCGACCATGGACCCTTTCGGAAGGATTTCGACATTCGTTGAACAAAGGTCTTATAGAGGCGGTAGATCCATCTCCCGAAGAAGATAGGTGTCGGGGAGGTGGCCAGTTGGTTCAAATGCATGTTTCGGAGGAGTAGGTGTGGGACATCAAGAGGGGCACGGTTGTGGATGTAGTATAAGACCGTCAGATCACGTAGGTTGACAAAACCGGTGCTATCACGCCTTTGACTGAGGGAGTTGCTAAGGACCCTATGAATGTAGCAGTAGAGAGGGTCCCGCAACTGCGAGCTTCTGGTTTGGCTTGGATCGTAATGACGTTCCCCGATTTGAGACCATGCCGTCTAACGCATGTTGGCTGAGATCTCACGGAGACCCCCCCGTGTTTACTTCTTCGCCGGCATCCTCTTCGGAAAACAAACCAATTTGTACCCCAAAATGTGCAATAGAGATCGAAAGCATCTCCCCCGCACAACGGAATTCAACCCCTTCTCCATCAAACGGCTCTGCTTTAGCTTTGAACGCGAATGTGCTGTAGAACTCCATGCTATATTCGTGGACCGCATGGAGCCTAGTGCAGAGGGCCACCCTTAGTGGACCCGTGACTAGGGTGTTAAAACGATCTAGCTCCCCCACAGCTTCAAGGGTCTCGAGGCATACTTGTCTTGGAATTTCCTCAGGCCTTGTCTTGAGAACATCAAATCGGGCTTGATAGTTCCATTCATTTGGATTGAAACTTGAGAATTTTCTGGCCATCTAAAAGAAAACACAAAACAATTAGCACGAAACAATAAATTTCTGAAGAAAACTGAAAACAGCAAGCTGGACACAGCCCCGTAGCCACTGGCCATGCCCCCGTGCTCGCTGAGCACGACCCCGTGGTCAGGGTTCTGTTTCCCAAAAATCCCATTTTTCAACCCGGTTTCGAAAACTTGAAAATTTTTGGTTGAGTAAGGGCGGTTTTCCACGAAAATGAAACCCCAAGTGCCGTTTTTTCGAAATCAAACCGTTTACCCCTTCAATTTCATCTTTTTCGATTAAAAAACAAGGGTTTGAGGTTTTTGTTCGGAATCGGGCAAATCCACAAACAACTTTAGTTGATTTACTTCCTATAACATGTAACTATACTAATGCTAACAGATCTAAGCAAAAATTTGAGGTTTGGTTCGATTCAAGTTCAAGAACCCTAGATTTTCCCCCAAATTTTTGATGTTAAACTATATGCAAATCGTTAAACTAACTACAAAAGATGATAGAATCATACCTTCTTGACGTAGGATTGAGAAAAGACGTAAAAATCTGCAGAGATTTGGCGGTTGAACCAGAGAGTTTTCAGGGGAAACGGGTCGTGGTAAAATGAAAATGAGAAGAAAAAGAGGGTTTTATGCCCGACAGTAGCCGGCCATGGCCCTGTGTCCAGCGGGCACGGCCCCGTGGGTGGGTGAAAACTGATTTTTTAAGTGCACGTGTGAGTGACCTATTTCCCGAAACTTGGTTTTAGAAATCTTACCGATTTTAGAAGCTTTCCCGACGTCCATTACCTACAAGATATGATGTTGGTGCACAAACCTTCGTTCATTCCTCGGCCGTTTGTAGCGAGATCTCTTCTTCTTCATCCTCAATGAACTCTTGATAAAGCTTTAGCCGTTGTCCATTGACTTTGAATGAAATTCCATTCCGAGATTTAATTTCAATTGCACCGTGTGGAAAAAATATGGGTGATTGAAAAAGGTCCCGACCACCTAGACTTTAATTTATCGGGAAATAATCGAAGTCGTGAATTAAACAATAGAACTTGATCTCCTACCCGAAATTCATTAGGTTTAATGTGTTTATCATGCACATTTTTCATTCTTTCCTTGTAAATTTCGGAGTTAGAGTATGCGTGATTCCTTAATTCGTCTAATTCATTTAATTGACAAAATCAATTTTTACCTGCAGTTTCTATGTCTAAGTTTACGTTTTTATTGCCCAGTAGGCTTTGTGTGCTATTTCTACTGGCAAATGACAACTTTTTCCATAGACAAGCTTATATGGGGTGGTACCTATGGTTGTTTTATATGCAGTTCGAAAAGCCCATAAAGCGTCGTCTAATTTATCGGCCCATTCCTTTTTATTTAACCCTACGGTTTTTTCAAGTATTCTCTTTAAACCTCTATTATTCACTTCGGCTTGTCCATTTGTTTGAGGGTGATATGCCGTTGAGATCCGGTGATACTTGTAACACCCTTCTAATTTTACTTGAATTTAATATTAATTCATACCATTTTATACAAAAGATGCCTAATTAACATAGATTTCATAAGTCAAGTTCATAAGTAGGAAAAACCTTAGTCAACTAATGACTAAGTTAAAACATTCAAAAGTTGTTTAACAATTGTTTACATTCCATAAACATGGTCTATTAAGAGTTAAAAACATTGCAGAAGCTTGTAAATTGTGTTCGGTTCTTCAAAAGCTAGCTCGATCATCTTCCGGTTACTTTCCAGCATCACCTAAGATCAAAACCACAACAAATGTTAGTTTTTATAAAGTTAGAATGAATATAAACAAGTTCCATGGGTTAACAAACAAGAAAAAAATAAAATTTTCCGGAAAGGGGGCGCCGCGTGACGCCAAGGTCCCTCGCGTCACGCCAGGCCCTGATTTTCACAGACTGTTGCTTTGGCTGTTGCTGTACATTCCCAGCTCAAAGTTTATTCAAGTTCCAACTTAAAATGGCCATAACTTATGATTCGTAAGTCCGTTTTTGGTGATTCTTTTTCCTACATGTCTGTAATTTCATTACCATCGTGCCTATTATGATAATCATGCCAAAACTTTAGCTTACGGACAGAAAGACTATATGTCGTTATGCATTTATTCAACCCATTTCTACTTGACGCAATTCACTACCAATTAGCTAGTAAACTTGTGATACTTTATTCCCAACATCCCGGGCTTATCATCACTCGCATTTCTTTACCAATCTCATGGCTTAATGCTCTTGTGATTTCCAACTCCACTTTGACTCTCTAAAACACTAAAACAACAATTTACACAATTAATTAACCCGTTTGGCTCATCTTATGGAATTCCCCAATATGATGACTACCAACTGATTCTTTGTCACTCTTAGACTAGTAATTTAAGTAACGATCATGGTCGCTACAATCGACGCTATATTATCCTAAAATGAGACATCGCCAAATTTAACAACAATTCATTTAATGTAACGGGTCAAGTTACATACCATTAGTGCACGCCCTTCAAACGCAAGTCGCCACCGGCTTGTCCGCTTGAAGCTCCGGTATCCTTTCCTATTGAGTTCAACCAAAACATGTTTAGAACTCTTTTCAATTCACAATTCGCATATTTTGCCTAAACATCACAATCATGCGGTTAAACTTAAATTTTCAGATTTAAGCCTTCTTTGAGGCATTTATGTGAACACTTTAAGGGCAGAAATTTACACTATATATTATCAAGTTCTCAACTTATCATATAGCCTTAATTCTTCATAAATCAACTATTTTACATGAACTTTATCTTCTAAAATCCTGAAATCACTTCATACATGTCAAACATTACTAGAACAACCACTATCATTCTAGTGTTTGTCATTATCTCACAAAACCCATGAATCACCTTCATTGTGTTTATGAAATTTTCAGAATTTTATCATGATTTCACATATTGTTGTCTAGGTTTTTGCTCCTAGACACTTTATCTTTTCTAATCTACCCAAGTAACAAACATGCATCATCAAATTTCAGATTTCCTAAATTCATGAGAATTTCAAGTAGCGAATTCTCATCAAATTTTACATACCTTATAATCCTCTTGCGAAGAGGATCACAATTCTAAGCTCGGATTTCGTTTTGGACCAGATTTGCACCTTCAATTTATGAGATTTTGTGGATGTTAGGGTTTGAGAGTGGGGGTGTCGCCCCCTGCTTGTTCTTGATCGACCAGACCCCCAAATGGGGTGTTTGGTTTTTGTTTTTATTAAAATTAGTAACATAAGTTTCAATTTTAACATCATTGGCCCCTCCACTTTTGTTTAACATATAGTTTTGGTTATTTAACCCTATTTCAAGTTATTTCTAGACTTGTAGTTAACTAGGTTATAATTTTCCTAGTTAGTAAATTCTTGTTTATTTATACTTTATAATTCTAATATAAAGTTTTATATTTTCGGGGTGTTACAAGTCCACCCCCCTTAAAAGGGTTTCGTCCCCGAAACCGAATTACGTACCAAATAAAGTAGGGTAGAGACATCGCATCTCCTCTTCGGATTCCCACGTAGTGTCCGAACCTTTCCTATGCTCCCACTTGACCTTGACTTGATCGATGTGTTTGTTTCGCAAGTGCTTGACCTTTCGATCTAAAATCTCCACTGGTCTCACCGCATAATTCAGGCTATTATCCACTTCGATATCATCGTAATGGATATAAGCTGTTTCGTCCGCTAGGCACTTTCGCAATTGCGACACGTGGAACGTGCTATGTATTCCGTTCAACTCTTCCGGTAATTCGAGGCGATAAGCCACCTTGCCGACCCTTCCGATGATTTTAAATGGCCCAATAAACCTCGGGCTTAGTTTCCCCCTTTTTCTGAATCTAATAACGCCCTTCCATGGGAAACTTTTAGCATAACCATGTCGCCAACCTGGAATTCGATTGGCCTATTCCTTTTATCAGCATACGCCTTTTGCCTGTCTTGAGCCGCTTTCAAGTGTGCCCGAACCACATCAATCTTTTCATTAGTGGCTTGTATTATATCTTGGTGGGCGAGTTCACGTGGACCCACTTCACCCCAACATACCGGGGTTCGGCATTTCCTACCATAGAGCATTTCGTACGGCGCCATCTTAATACTAGCGTGGTAGCTGTTGTTATACGAAAACTAGACTAATGGTAGGTAAACATCCCAACTTCCTCCAAAGTCGATTATACATGCCCGTAGCATGTCCTCTAATGTTTGTATTGTTCTTTCACTCTGTCCATCTGTTTGAGGATGGTACGCAATGCTAATGAACAATTTGGTTCCCATTTGCTCTTGGAAATCTCGCCAAAAATTTGAAGTGAACCGGGTATCCCTATCAGACACGATGGATACCGGTACTCGATGAC
The DNA here is from genome assembly GCA_030545235.1 of Helianthus tuberosus. Lineage (NCBI taxonomy): Eukaryota > Viridiplantae > Streptophyta > Magnoliopsida > Asterales > Asteraceae > Helianthus > Helianthus tuberosus. The sequence goes on along the minus strand of CM060409.1, from coordinate 103,369,219 downwards.
GTGCTATTATCTCATTAGTGTAAACTTCTGACATCTTTTCTGACGTATAAGTCTCACGAATCGGAATGAAGTGAGCACTTTTCATTAATCTATCCACCACTACCCATATGGCATCAAAACCACGATTTGTCTTAGGCAATTTGGTTAATAGGTCCATTATAATATGTTCCCATTTCCAAACTGGGATTTCTAATGGATGAAGTTTGCCGTATGGTTTTTGGTGCTCCGCCTTGACTTGTAGACATGTCAAGCATTTTTCCACATACTTCGCCACATCCCTCTTCATTCCAGGCCACCAATAATTTTGTTTCAGATCATTGTACATCTTGGTCGCACCCGGATGAATTGAATATCGGGATTTATGAGCTTCATCAAGTAGAAGCGTCTTCACCCCACAAGTATTTGGAACCCATATCCTTCCGGATCGGGTCTTCAACCCGTTATCCCCATCCGACAAATCTTTCAACTGACCGATTATTCTTTCTTTCTTCCAATTCTCCTCTTTCATTACTTCTAATTGCGCCTCTCGAATACGTTCAAGTATACCCGAGGTCACCATGAGCTGCATCGATCTTACACGTATTGGGACATAGTCCGCTTTTCTGCTCAGAGCATCCGCCACCACATTTGCCTTTCTGGGGTGATAGTGTATTTCACAGTCGAAATCTTTCACTGTTTCTAACCATCGCCTTTGTCGCATATTTAGCTCCTTCTGATCGAAGAAGTATTTTAAGCTCCTGTGATCGGTGAATATGGTGCACTTTACCCCATATAAATAGTGCCTCCATATTTTTAATGCAAATACCACCGCAGCCAACTCGAGATCATGCGTGGGATATTTCTTCTCGTGTATCTTCAATTGTCTCGAGGCATAAGCTATAACTTTGCCCCGTTGCATCAAAACGCATCCGAGCCCCGATAGTGAAGCATCCGAAGAAACCACCATGTCTTCGACTCCGGCAATGTCAGTACCGGAGCTTGAGTTAACTTCTCTTTTAGCGTTTGGAACACTCTTTCTTGTTCTACACCCCAAATAAACTTTTCTTCCTTCCGGGTTAGTTTTGTTAGCGGTGACGCAATCTTGGAGAAATCTTGAATGAATCTCCTATAGTATCCCGCAAGCCCCAAAAAGCTTCTAATTTCCGAAGGGTTCTTCAGAGGATTCCATTTTGACCCGGCCTCGATCTTTGACGGGTCTACCAATACTCCATCGGCACTTGTGATGTGGCCGAGAAATTGCACCTCTCGTAGCCAAAAGGCACATTTAGAGAATTTTGCATACAACCTCTCTCGCCTAAGTGTCTCTAACACCTCTTGTAAGTGGTGTGCATGTTCAGCTTCGCTTTTCGAATACACCAAATGTCACGGCCCCGACCCGGTTTGACCCGTTTCAGGAGCCGCGAAACAGAAAATCCCGTGGTATTTATTTAACAGCGGAAGTTTTCTTCAGGATCTTTTAAAACTGCAATTTTTTCCCGATTATTTTATTTCACAATTCGGGATAAAACCCCGGTAATTTACAATCATAAGATTTCATGGAGAAATCTTTATTTTACAAAACATGTTTCTTTATTTTATATTGAGCCACTTCCTTAAGCTTATAGTGCTTCTCGGCACTTTTCCTTGATCACAACAGATCACCTGAAACATGTTTTAAAAAGGTTTTGTCAGCGGGAAATACTGGTGAATCATTCTGTTTACTAAAATGACCCATTTGTTATAATTTACAGTATTAAGAGAGATTTACAATGTTTCCAGATATCAACCAACTACCCACGGTATTTGTCACTCGACCGGATCTGTGACTATGGTCATATCCCCCATTGGCTGCCCCAATGGTGATGATTATCAAGTAATGTATACAAAACCCCACATACCGGCTGTAACTTGGTGATTACATATACTTAATCACTGTAATTATAACTTTGAAAATAAACATGCTTTTGTAAACAAATTTAATAAAAAGAGAATGACTCACATTGCAGATTTAATTTGAGCAGAGCCTAGCCCACTGATTAGCCTTTTAACCTAAATTTAATAACATGCACACAAGTTGGTTAGTAACTTAATACAACATTTACGATAACTCACGAGATTAAACCCTCACATCGAATGACAAAGTGCGATACTTAAACATCCATCGAATTAACGACGAATGACAAAGCATAAACCCTAATGTGGGCAGCACTTAAACATCCATTGGAGAGTTTAATCGATCGGACATTGAATCGTATCAGCGATCGAGTTATTACCCCGTATTGCGGCAGCACTTCGTGAATCGTGTGTGTTTTTAGACTGTTTCTGCTATATCTCAGCGTATATTTTGAGTTTTAACGTCGTTCAAGTGCCCAAATTCCAGTCCCAAACCCCTCTATTTATAGTCAAAATTTGACCCCCTCGCGTGACGCGAGGGGTACCCCTAGGGGCTTCGCGTGACGCGAAGGGTCACCACCTACCATAGGATAGCCCCGTGTGTTTGTAGGCTTGCTGAGTCAGTAGTTTCGTAAAATTCGATTTTGACAGCATTTTATTTAGATAATCGTAACTAGGGTTTACCCCCCTGAGTTTTAGGGGCCCTGATCCTGATTCTGATTATTCTGAAAATTTTAGGGTTTGTGCAGAATCACTTGGGTGTCTTAATTAGGGTTTCCTATTGGATAAAATAATAAAATAATAAATTAAATAGGACTTTTGATGAGAGTTGTTATATCCTCCCCACCTTAATAAAAATCTCGTCCTTGAGATTTACTGGAATAATTGAGGATACTTTCGCTTCATTTCTGATTCCAGTTCCCAAGTGTATCCGGGTCCTCGTTTCGAATCCCACTTGACTTTAACCAATACTAGTCGTTTGTGTTTCAGAAATTTGATCTTGCGGTCTTCTATCTGAATAGGTTTCTCAATAAATTTTAATTTTTCGTTTACCTCTATATCTTGGAGAGGTATTACCAGGGATTCGTCGGATAGACATTTCTTGAGGTTGGATACATGAAATACATCATGTACTCCAGCTAATTCCTCTGGTAGTTGTAAACGATAAGCAACTGGTCCTATACGTTGGATCACTGGAAATGGTCCTACGTATCTTGGACTCAGCTTCCCTTTCTTACCAAATCTAACAACTCCTTTCCAAGGAGAAACTTTCAACAGTACTCTATCTCCAACTTGGAATTCTATTGGTTTGTGTCGATTATCAGCATAGCTCTTTTGACGATCTCGAGCAGTCTTCAGTCTTTCCTTGATTTGTGTAATCTTGTCTGTTGTCTCTTGCACTATTTCGGAGCATGTCTTCTAGAGTTTGGATCGTCCTTTCACTTTGCCCGTCTGTTTAAGGATGATATGCAGTGCTTAAATTTAGTCGAGTTCCCATAGCTTCTTGGAAACTTTTCCAGAAATGAGAAGTAAAACGACTATCCCTATCCGAAACAATGGAGAGTGGAACTCCATGTAAGGATACGACTTCATCTACATACAACTTTGCCAATCTTTCCATGCTAAAGGTTTCTTTCATTGGTAGAAAGTGAGCAGATTTGGTTAATCGATCCACAATTACCCAAATCGCATCATTACCTTTTCTGGTTTTGGGTAACTTAGTAACAAAATCCATTGTTATGAGTTCCCATTTCCATACAGGCATTTCTAATTGTTGTAGTAGACCGGAAGGTTTCTGGTGTTCTGCCTTAACTTGTGAACAAGTAAGACACTTAGAAACATATCTAGCTATATCCTTCTTCATGCCTATCCACCAGAAATTCTTTCTTAAATCTTGGTACATTTTATTGTTTCCTGGGTGCATGGTATACCTAGATTTATGAGCTTCTTCTAAAATCTTATTTCTTAATTCTCCCTGCTTAGGTACCCAAATTCTGCTTTTGTGGAATCTCCAAATTCCATCAGCTCCTTGTTCTAATTCTTTTATTCGTCCCTTCATTCATTCAGCATCATCCTTGATTGTTGTTTCTTGAATATTCTTCAATTGTTCCATTAAATCTAACTGTAGATTTAACCTAAGAGCACGAACTCGTCGTTGTTTCTCATGGTACTTACGACTTAAGGCATCTGCAACTACATTTGCCTTTCCTTCGTGATACTGAATATCACAGTCGTAGTCACTTAGGATTTCCATCCATCTCCTTTGCCTCATGTTTAACTCTTTTTGCCCAAATATATATCTTAAACTTTTATGATCTGTATAGACAGTAAACTTACTTCCGTACAGATAATGTCTCCAGATTTTCAGAGCAAAAATTACAGCTCCTAATTCTAAGTCATGAGTCGTATAGTTTTCTTCGTGCTTTTTCAATTGTCTTGAAGCATTCGTAATTACCTTCTTGCGTTGCATCAGCACACATCCAAATCCTAATTTTGAAGCATCACAATATACTTCAAAATCTTCAGTTCATTCTGGTAAGGCTAAGATTGGAGCATCGGTTAATTTCTGCTTCAATATTCTAAAGGCTTCTTCTTGTTTAGGTCCCCATTCAAACTTAACTGCTTTACAGGTTAGCTTAGTTAATGGTACAGCTATCTTGGAAAAATCCTTAATAAACCGTCTATAATATCCAGCTAAACCTATAAAACTTTGAATTTCCATTGCGGATTGTGGAACCTTCCATTTGGTAATTGCCTCTATCTTAGTAGGATCTACATGAATACCTTTGTGATTCACCGTATGACCTAGAAATTGCACTTCTTGCAACCAAAATTCACACTTTGAGAATTTGGCGTACAGCTTTTCTTTTCTTAACAAAGTTAAGAGTGCATGCAAGTGCTGGCAATGTTCTTCCTGATTTTTGGAATAAATAAGTATATCGTCGATGAAGACAATTACAAATTTATCCAAATACGGTTTACAAATCCTATTCATCATATCCATGAATGCTGCAGGTGCATTCGTTAATCCGAAGGGCATGACTGTAAACTCGTAATGACCATACCTAGTTCTGAAAGCAGTCTTAGGTATGTCTTCCTCTTGTACCTTCAATTGATGATATCCGGAACGTAAGTCAATCTTAGAAAAATATCTAGCTCCTTGAAGTTGATCAAAAAGATCATCAATCCTAGGTAATAGGTATCGATTCTTAATTGTAACCTTATTCAATTCTCTATAATCAATACACATTCTCATCGAACCATCTTTCTTCTTTACAAACAATACGGGTGCTCCCCACGGGGATGAACTAGGTTGTATGAAACCTTTACTTAGTAATTCATCTAATTGCTTTTTCAGTTCTAACATTTCTGTAGGTGCTAACCGATAAGGTGCCTTGGCTATCGGTATAGTTCCTGGAATTAGATGAATTCTAAATTCTACTTCCCTATCTGGTGGTAGTCCAGGTAAATCTTCTGGGAATATATCTGGGTATTCTGAGACTACAGGAATCTTCTTAAGTTCTTTTCCCTTAGTACTAATGATTACTGAAATCATATATACTATGCCTTGCTTTCGTTCATAACTAGCAATTTTCATTACTGATATGAACTTCATGGGCTTACGTGGTTTATCTCCTGTAATCATAATGACTTCTCCGGTGGGTGTTTGAATTTCTACGGAATTCTGATCACAAAGAATTCGAGCATAGTTGGCTACTAACCAATCCATTGCTAACACAACATCAAATTCGGCTAATTTCATAGGTAACAGGTTTGCAAAGAATTTATGATCTGAAAGTTCTATATTTTCTTTTTGCAAAACTTTATCTATACTAACAGAATTTCCGTTTGCCGTTTCGACTGTAAAAATCTGCCTAAGGTTGGTTAAGGGTAAGTTAAGAGCTTGGCAGAATGAACTATTGATAAAACTTTGGTTTGCACCAGAGTCAAATAATACTTTTGCATAAATGTTGTGAACTAAGAACGTACCGGCTATCACATCAGGAATCATCTCGGCTTCCTGAGTAGTTAACTGAAAGGCTCGAACATTCTTCTTAGTAGTTCCGTCGGCTGTCTTGGTTTTGTTGTCTGCTGGTTTGACCAATTTAGGACATTCTGTTTTAAAATGCCCTGCTTCTCCACAGTTAAAGCAAATTATGGTTTTCTTTCTGCAGTTTTCTTCACGATGTCCTACAGTTTTGCAAAAATTGCAGGTTATGTTGCATCTTCCATAATGTTTCTTTTTGCAATTTCTGCAGAACTGAGGAGTTGGAGATTGCCCTGTTCCTCTTTTCTTAAAGTTACTACTATTACCCATACGAAATCCTTGGGTAATTTTCTGAGCCAGTTCCTTCTTCTTGCTTTCATCTCTTGTGCGTATCAGATCATCGGTTAAAGTATTAGCTAATTCTACCGCATCGTCAATAGTACGAGGTGTCGCAGCTTTAACGATATTGCGGATTTCACCAATCAATCCCCAAATATAGCGAGAAATGAGTACCGGTTCTGGCGAAGCCAGTGTTGGTACCACTCTAGCATATTCAAAGAATGTCGAAGTATAACCGCGACAATCTACACCCATCATTCGATGATTTAGAAACTTATTCGCCATTTGATCTTTTTCATATTCGGGACAGAATTTTCTTTCTACAAGACTCTTAAATTCTTCCCAGTTCATTGCATATGCCATCATCCTTCCTTTTGCTTGTAACACCGTGTTCCACCATTCTAGTGCCCCTTCTTTAAAAAGATTTGACGCGTACATGACCTTATCGTCCTTGGCACATTTACTTATTGTAATCACTGCCTCGGTTTTCTCTAACCAACGTAGTGCCGCAGTCGCTCCTTCATTGCCTGCAAATTCAGCGGGTTTGCAAGCAAGAAATTCTTTATAAGTGCAACCAGGCGTTGCAGCTTTCATTTTTTTAGGGAGCGGAGCCTGCCGTGGATTATTATCGGGATTAGTATGATTACCGCCTCCATTTACGCTATTACTGAAGTTATCTTCAGTAATACGTTTGCTAGGAATGATTTGTTGAGGTTCGATTGGATTTCTAACAGCAGCAACAGTTGCTGGAATAGCGTTGGCTATCCCTTGAGCAACGATATTTTCTATATCTTGCCTATTTAGAAATTGATCCTCCTGGTGTTGCTCAGATTGATTAACCTCGTTAACTGGTTCATTATTAGCATTTTTCATCTGATAATATATATATAATTTATTAGTATTGATTAAATATCAATTATACATAAAACAATCATAAAATTTTCACAATACACATATAGCCAAAATTATCGATTTCTCGATTTCCATTTATATTTAATAGTATGCATCAATACACACCATTATCTTACAAAGTTTTATTTTAAGTTATTTCACAAGATTTACTTATTGCTATTATACAACCACAGTCTCATAAATCTACTATCCCTCGTCAGTTGTTATTTTAGTAACGGCGTTCCCTCTCATCATATTTCCAGGAGATCTGTTCTCCTACTTCCCTGATCCTATTTCCGGCATCCATTAACTCCTCGCTAAAGTGGTGAAGTTCAGCTAAATTCTCATTGCTCATAGGTGGATTAGGTATAGGTTCTGGGTCGAATTGAGGAAGAAAGGAATAAGGACTGTTGAGCAGGTTTTGGAACTGCCAATCATTCGTCCACCACTCGTCCATTTCTAAAGGTTGGGTGTGAATTATAGGTTCTGGGATTGCGGGTTCCAAATTCATTGGAAGTTGAGTTTCAAAAGGATGAGTAAAAACATTTGTATTGACAGGCTTAATAGTATCACAGCTTGCCAATAAAAAATCTAGCTCCTCCTGCAATGTCATTTCCTGGGTTTGCTTAGAACTTTCTCCAATTTCTACCTGGGTTTGTTTAGAACCTCCCCTAGTCTCTATTTCTATTTGCTTAGAATATTCATCAACCTGTAATCCCATCTGCCTAGACTCTTCCCCGACTTCAATCCCCTTCCCTTTGTCTAAGGGATTTTCTATTTTAGGCATCTTTCTAGTGACGGGTTTCCTCCTACGCACACGTCTCCATCCTACGAATCTTCTCCTTTTCTTGGGCTTGGGTTTCTCCGGAGGTGGAGCATTGAATTCAATAGGTTCTTCTATATCTGGTATATACCTATTGAAATCTCTGGAAATCTCTATTCTTACCGGATAGAGATTTAAATTCTGAAGGGCGTCAGACAAGTCATTCATGCTGTTTATGCAAAATATACACAATTATTAAGTTAAAATTTTATAACAAAATTTCATAGAAAACCTTTAAATATTATTTCATTTTGGGTAACTACAAAACAACCGAAAATTAAAACACACTAGGGTTTATTGTAAACTTATTTATTTACTGGATAAGATTTCTGGCTTGTAAATAATAAGGTTGCTAAAACGTGAGTTAAAATATTTAAATATTTGCATTTAATGCTACAGTAGCTAGCATATAGAGATCCGCCCATTTTTCATCAAACTTGTCTTCCCAAGGTGTTTTACTGGTTAATTCCTGGGTTTCCTGTTTAATCTTCTTTTCTCGGAATTTCTTTATTTTCTCCTGACTTTTCTTAAAAATCAAACTTCTTTTATTAGGAGAAAGTGGTTCCTCCTATTGTGCCTTTCGCACAAAGATTCCTTCTTCAGGAATTTCAGAGTGATTTGAGGATTTGGTTTGGGATGAACTTCCCTTCTCGTTTGATGACCTATCTAATTTAAGATAGATATTTGACAGCTTTTGCTTACCCATACTGTACACAATTATTCAAATAAGAAAACACATAATCACAAAATGACAAGTAGAAAAATTAAGTATTTTCTAAATACTTAATTGGCTTAAATCAGTGGCTCTGATATCACCTTTTTCTGTCACGGCCCCCGACCCGGTTTGACCCGTTTCAGGAGCCGCGGAACAGAAAATCCCGTGGTATTTATTTAACAGCGGAAGTTTTCTTCAGGATCTTTTAAAACTGTAATTTTTTCCCGATTATTTTATTTCACAATTCGGGATAAAACCCCGGTAATTTACAATCATAAGATTTCATGGAGAAATCTTTATTTTACAAAACATGTTTCTTTATTTTATATTGAACCACTTCCTTAAGCTTATAGTGCTTCTCGGCACTTTTCCTTGATCACAACAGATCACCTGAAACATGTTTTAAAAAGGTTTTGTCAGCGGGAAATACTGGTGAATCATTCTGTTTACTAAAATGACCCATTTGTTATAATTTACAGTATTAAGAGAGATTTACAATGTTTCCAGATATCAACCAACTACCCACGGTATTTGTCACTCGACCGGATCTGTGACTATGGTCATATCCCCCATTGGCTGCCCCGATGGTGATGATTATCAAGTAATGTATACAAAACCCCACATACCGGCTGTAACTTGGTGATTACATATACTTAATCACTGTAATTATAACTTTGAAAATAAACATGCTTTTGTAAACAAATTTAATAAAAAGAGAATGACTCACATTGCAGATTTAATTTGAGCAGAGCCTAGCCCACTGATTAGCCTTTTAACCTAAATTTAATAACATGCACACAAGTTGGTTAGTAACTTAATACAACATTTACGATAACTCACGAGATTAAACCCTCACATCGAATGACAAAGTGCGATACTTAAACATCCATCGAATTAACGACGAATGACAAAGCATAAACCCTAATGTGGGCAGCACTTAAACATCCATTGGAGAGTTTAATCGATCGGACATTGAATCGTATCAGCGATCGAGTTATTACCCCGTATTGCGGCAGCACTTCGTGAATCGTGTGTGTTTTTAGACTGTTTCTGCTATATCTCAGCGTATATTTTGAGTTTTAACGTCGTTCAAGTGCCCAAATTCCAGTCCCAAACCCCTCTATTTATAGTCAAAATTTGACCCCCTCGCGTGACGCGAGGGGTACCCCTAGGGGCTTCGCGTGACGCGAAGGGTCACCACCTACCATAGGATAGCCCCGTGTGTTTGTAGGCTTGCTGAGTCAGTAGTTTCGTAAAATTCGATTTTGACAGCATTTTATTTAGATAATCGTAACTAGGGTTTACCCCCCCTGAGTTTTAGGGGCCCTGATCCTGATTCTGATTATTCTGAAAATTTTAGGGTTTGTGCAGAATCACTTGGGTGTCTTAATTAGGGTTTCCTGTTGGATAAAATAATAAAATAATAAAATAATAAAATAAATAGGACTTTTGATAAGAGTTGTTACACCAAAATATCATCGATAAACACAATGACTGATTTATCCAACATTGGCTTGCAAACCTGGTTCATGAGGTCCATGAAAGCCACGGGTGCATTTGTTAGCCCAAATGACATCACGAGGAATTCGTAATGTCCGTATCGCGTGCGGAAAGTCGTCTTCGGCACATCTTCCTCATTGACCTTTAATTGGTGATACCCCGATCTAAGGTCAATTTTTGAAAACCAGTTCGCTCCTTGTAATTGGTCGAATAAATCATCTATCCTCGGAAGCGGTGTCGGTTCTTTACCGTGAGTTTGTTTAACTCCCGGTAATCTATACACATCCGCATGCTTCCGTCTTTCTTTTTCACGAACAGTATCGGTGCGCCCCAAGGAGACACACTCGGCCTTATAAATCCCTTGTCAAGCAGGTCTTGAATTTGGGACATCAACTCTTGTAATCAATTCGATCCCGAACTCTACTTCCCGTTCAGGCGGTATCCCCGGTAAATCCTCCGGAAACACATCTTCATAGTCTCGTACTACCGGTACATCTTCAATCTTCCGTGATTCTTTCTCGGGCTCATTTACGTATATCATGAATGCCTTGATCCTCACTTCATAAGCTTGTGGGCTTTCAACATTGAGCATACTATGGGATTACCTCCTTTTTCGCCATAGATAGTGACGTGCTTCCCGCTCGGAGATGTTAGTTTTATCTCTTTACAAAAACACACGACCTTTGCATGGTGCTGAGATAGCCAATCCATCCCAACGACTACTTGAAATTCCCCCATTGACATCGGGATTAGGTGTATCAAGTATTCCTCATCGTCGATGCTTAATTTGCAGCCTCGACAAACATCACAAACTATAAAACTTTTGTTGTCCCCTATTTCAACTTCTAAGGGCACAGATAATTTCGTCAATACAAATGAAGGATGTTGAATAAATCCATGCGAAATGAAGGATTTATTCGCACCCGTATCAAACAATACACATGCTGGAATTGAGTTAATTGTGAATATACCTGAGACCACATCGGGTTCTGTTTTCGCTTCAGCCGCGGTAAATTGGAAGGACCTAGCCTTCGCTTTAGGAGCTTCTGCCGGAGACTATTTTGTGTCTCTCTTTCCAACCAACTCGGGGCATTCTGACTTTTTGTGGCCGGGTTGATAGCATTTGTAACAAATGGAAACGTTTTCGAGACATAGCGATGCAGTTTGCCCCGTTTTCCCACATACCGGACACGGCTTGTCTTTGAAGCGGCACTCACCCTTTTGCCCCTTTCCACATACTTTACAACTTGGCGACCCGCCTTTAGCCTCTACCTTCTTCCCTGATTCAGCAGTTCTAGCTTTCTTTGTAGGGCTTGGATTCACATCTTGTGCCCTCTGCTCGCCCCTTTCAACTTGTTTCTTTAACTCAATTTCCCGCTCCCGGGCGGTGTTGATGATTTCTATGAGAGTTTCATATTTTGACGGAGTCTTAAACTCCCGGTACTCAGCACTCAACATGTTGTAATAGTAGTATATCTTCTGCTCTTCAGTGGTGACTAACTCGTCACAAAATCTCAACTTATCCATGAAGATGCCCGTGATCTTATCAATTGTTTCACCCTTTTGTCTTAGCTGGATGAATTCTTCTTTAATCCTGTTAATAACCGCTTTGGGACTATGGTGTTTAAGGAACGGCACCTTAAACTCATCCCAAGTCATGACCCTTGCCGCTTCGGCTCCCATTTCCTTCTTTTTATTGTCCCACCAATCCTTGGCCTGATTTCTCAATTGACCCGTTCCGTAAGCAACAAAGTCACCTACGTCACAGTGGGTTCGTTCAAACACTCCTTCGACATCACTTATCCATCTTTGGCAAATTATCGGGTCAACTTCCCCGTTATAGATTGGCGGTTTACACGCCATGAATTCCTTATACGAACACCCTTTGCGTTCTCCCGTTTTATCTTTCATAAGGTTGACACTATCCTCCAACCTTTTAACTCGCTCTTCGACAAGTGACAGCACTGTGCTTTGAATTTTGTCTATAAACCCGGATAGACTACCCTCAATTGCCTTCCCTACTTCTTCGGCAATTATCTCTTTCATTTGTTCGGTGCTTGTTTGCACCTGATTATCGTCGTTTCCATCAGACATCTTGAAACTGAAATGTTTACATTTAAACGTTAAACATTTCATTCATAACATTGCTTCATTTGTTTCGGTTTAGCCAAGTTCTTAACTTGCTTTAACCGTTCACATTTAATGCACTTTCCGGGTTTGAGTGTGTTAACACGCTCTTCCCATGCACATCAATTCCTTTCTCATTCTTACATAAGACATAATTTGTTAACATAATAAGTTAATTCTTACCGGACGATCGATCGAGCTTGAACCGAACACTTTGTTGACAACCTTAAGCTCTGATTACCAACTTGTAACACCCTTCTAATTTTACTTGAATTTAATATTAATTCATACCATTTTATACAAAAGATGCCTAATTAACATAGATTTCATAAGTCAAGTTCATAAGTAGGAAAAACCTTAGTCAACTAATGACTAAGTTAAAACATTCAAAAGTTGTTTAACAATTGTTTACATTCCATAAACATGGTCTATTAAGAGTTAAAAACATTGCGGAATCTTGTAAATTGTGTTCGGTTCTTCAAAAGCTAGCTCGATCATCTTCCGGTTACTTTCCAGCATCACCTAAGATCAAAACCACAACAAATGTTAGTTTTGGTAAAGTTAGAATGAATATAAACAAGGTCCATGGGTTAACAAACAAGAAAAAAATAAAATTTTCCAGAAAGGGGGCGCCGCGTGACGCCAAGGACCCTCGCGTCACGCCAGGCCCTGATTTTCACAGACTGTTGCTTTGGCTGTTGTTGTACATTCCCAGCTCAAAGTTTATTCAAGTTCCAACTTAAAATGGCCATAACTTATGATTCGTAAGTCCGTTTTTGGTGATTCTTTTTCCTACATGTCTGTAATTTCATTACCATCGTGCCTATTACGATAATCATGCCAAAACTTTAGCTTACGGATAGAAAGACTATATGTCGTTATGCATTTATTCAACCCATTTCTACTTGACGCAATTCACTACCAATTAGCTAGTAAACTTGTGATACTTTATTCCCAACATCCCGGGCTTATCATCACTCGCATTTCTTTACCAATCTCATGGCTTAATGCTCTTGTGATTTCCAACTCCACTTTGACTCTCTAAAACACTAAAACAACAATTTACACAATTAATTAACCCGTTTGGCTCATCTTATGGAATTCCCCAATATGATGACTACCACCTGATTCTTTGTCACTCTTAGACTAGTAATTTAAGTAACGATCATGGTCGCTACAATCGACGCTATATTATCCTAAAATGAGACATCGCCAAATTTAACAACAATTCATTTAATGTAACGGGTCAAGTTACATACCATTAGTGCACGCCCTTCAAACGCAAGTCGCCACCGGCTTGTCCGCTTGAAGCTCCGGTATCCTTTCCTATTGAGTTCAACCAAAACATGTTTAGAACTCTTTTCAATTCACAATTCGCATATTTTGCCTAAACATCACAATCATGCGGTTAAACTTAAATTTTCAGATTTAAGCCTTCTTTGAGGCATTTATGCGAACACTTTAAGGGCAGAAATTTACACTATATATTATCAAGTTCTCAACTTATCATATAGCCTTAATTCTTCATAAATCAACTATCTTACATGAACTTTATCTTCTAAAATCCTGAAATCACTTCATACATGTCAAACATTACTAGAACAACCACTATCATTCTAGTGTTTGTCATTATCTCACAAAACCCATGAATCACCTTCATTGTGTTTATGAAATTTTCAGAATTTTATCATGATTTCACATATTGTTGTCTAGGTTTTTGCTCCTAGACACTTTATCTTTTCTAATCTACCCAAGTAACAAACATGCATCATCAAATTTCAGATTTCCTAAATTCATGAGAATTTCAAGTAGCGAATTCTCATCAAATTTTACATACCTTATAATCCTCTTGCGAAGAGGATCACAATTCTAAGCTCGGATTTCGTTTTGGACCAGATTTGCACCTTCAATTTATGAGATTTTGTGGATGTTAGGGTTTGAGAGTGGGGGTGTCGCCCCCTGCTTGTTCTTGATCGACCAGACCCCCAAATGGGGTGTTTGGTTTTTGTTTTTATTAAAATTAGTAACATAAGTTTCAATTTTAACATCATTGGCCCCTCCACTTTTGTTTAACATATAGTTTTGGTTATTTAACCCTATTTCAAGTTATTTCTAGACTTGTAGTTAACTAGGTTATAATTTTCCTAGTTAGTAAATTCTTTTTTATTTATACTTTATAATTCTAATATAAAGTTTTATATTTTCGGGGTGTTACAGGTGATAGACCCCATATCTTGTTAAAAAAAATTCAAGTTGATGGTTACAAAAATGGGTACCCCTATCACTTATTAATGCTTTTGGAGTTTCAAAACGAGAAAATAATCGTTTCAGGAATCTTACCACCACTCTTCCATCATTTGTTGGAAGAGCTTCGGCTTTGGCCCATTTTGACAAGTAATCTACGGCCACAAGTATATATTTGTTTCCTTTTGATGGTGGGAAAGGTCCCATAAAGTCGAGTCCCCACACATAAAAAATTTCACAAACAAGAATGCCATTTTGTGCATTTCATTTTTGGATGAAATATTACCTGATCTTTGGCATGCATCACAAGTCTTGATAAGACTTTGGGCGTCTTTGTAAATGGTTGGTGTTATGGGCGAAATTCTGAGCTCATATCCTGGATAATATCTTAAATTATATCTTGCTTATCTGATATATGTTCGTATCCGGGATGCTGATTCAGGATATTGGTAACATCCTGGATGGTATCCTGAGGATTACTAACGGATTGTGTGCAGGAGAACGAGTCCAGGTTCCCAACGTTCACGAAGACCCTTTCTCCGGAAGACTCGGTCCAAGTCGTTCAAATGAAGACGTTGAAGCCGCTTTATTCGGTCCACAACGTTAATAATGGAATATTCGGGAGCATCCCACATTTATAGGAATTTTAGTTTGTGTTTCGTAACTATAAATAGATGGATAAATCAGATCAATAGGACACAATAACTACACTCACTACTCTCTCACACTTACTCTCTCGCAACTTTCACTTTCACAAGAAGCATTGTAACACTTAGCGATCTGATCGATATCCTGCACTGTATCCTGACGTTTAAAGCAATAAGAAGAACAAGGCAGCTGCGATTGTCAGCTCCCGAGGTTTTATGCCGGCGATCTAGATTGATCAAGGGCTTTCCTCGTATATCTCGTGTCACCCCTTTTACTTTTTGCTCATAGTTTGATCGTAGATATAGCTCAATATCCTGAGCCGTATCCTGAAAACTGTTTTTCCAAACAACTTAACCAGCATATTTCCAACACACTACCTCACTTAACTAATTTGATCACTTACTTACTTCGGTAATTTTTGACCAAAACAATTTGGCGCCCACCGTGGGGCAAGTGGTGCTATCATTACTAAAAACTTTTGCGAAATCATTACTTGGTTTTCTATTCTCAAAACTTTTTGCCACATTATTTACAATGGCCTCAAGATCAAACATGAGCTCCTCCACAGTGTCTGCTACAACCTCTGCAACAGTTGGTTCGGTGCTTCCACCACCTCCTCTGAGAATGCAAACCTCTTTACAAGGAACTAAAAGTCATGTGGCTCGGGATGTTATCCCTACTCGGAGCACTCAGGGATCTGGTCCTGTTTTGTCTTCTAATGATGAAATTATAACCTTATTTGGTAGTGTATAGGAACAGATGAGGCAGCAACAGGAAACAAACCAAATGCTGATGAGAGAAATACAACTCTTGAAATCTAGTTCAAGCAGGCCTGCTGAGGATATTGTCACTCCTTTACAGCCCAGAACTTTGAACTTCAATTCAGCCGTATATACTGAGGATAACAGGGGAAATATCGTACCTAGCCATTCTCAGAATCATACTCCTGAAATACCCTCCTCAGTCATGATGTCAACTGTGAGGAGCTCAGGATATGCTTCAGGATATGGCCAGAATCCTCAGACCGGTAACATCTCAAATAATAATAATATTCTTGCTACTAACAATAGTGGATCTTTGCAGGATGCAGGTATGACGTCAACATTTACTAGGGAGCTTCAGAAATTGAAGGACATGATATCCAGTGTACCTGGAGTGCTCCAGCCAATTCCGGAGGTGTCCCAAGACAGCCACAGGATATCTCGCTTTGCATATCCTATCTGTGATGCTGAAATCCCGAAAAGATTTCAAACCCCCAACATGAAGCTCTATGATGGGACTACGGATCCTGAAGAGCATATCGCCCATTATAGGGAAAGAATGGAGATCAACCCTATCCCTCCAGATCTTAAGGAAGCATGCCTATGCAAGGGTTTTGGTTCTACCTTAACAGGATCAGCCTTAAAATGGCTCTTAAATGTTCCTTCTCATTCGATTACATCATTTGCTCACCTAGTGAATTTATTTAATAGTCAATTTTCTTGTAGTCGAAGTTTTGAAAAACTAACAAGTGATCTCTACAGGATAACTCAAGGACCTCAGGAATCCTTAAGAGATTATGTGAACAAGTTTAGCCGAGAATCCTTAGACATTCCACATCTTGATGTTGCAACAGCTGTGCAACCTTTCAAGATGGGGCTGCAAAAAGATTCTCAATTTTATCAAGATCTTGTAATGAACCCATGCAGGAACTTAGATGAAGCTCGAAATAGGGCCCTAAGATATATTCGACTGGAGGATGACAAAAAGATGCAAGAGAGGATGAACTCAGCCACCACCTATGAGTCAACTAATAGGAAGTCAGAATCCTCATTTAAACTATATCGCTCTAAGCCGTATGGCAAAAATGATAACAAGAAAGTGAATGCTGTTGAAGACGAGGATCCTGAAGAATATCCTGAATTATCTGAATATTGCTTTTCTGTTAACATTCCTGAATTAATGTATGCTATGCAAGGTTTAGGAGACAAAGCCAGGTGGCCTCGAAAGAATCAACAAAAAGCTGATTGGAAGGATAAGTCCAAATGATGTGCCTTCCACGAAGATTTCAGACATGTAACTGAGGATTGCATTGCTCTAAGAAAAGAAATAAGCTATCTTCTAAGCAAGGGATATCTGAAGGATCTCTTAGGAAGAAAGAAGAATAAGGGTCAGGATACTGAGAAGGATCCAGAACGAGCGGCGTCACCTCCTGCGGATGCCAAGATAATCAACTTTATTTCAGGAGGATCCGACATTTGTGGGACTTCGTATTCTGCGGCCAAGAGACATGCAAAGGAAGCTAAGGCCGAAAGGGGAGATAAACTAGCCAGGATGACTACCCTCACAACTGATAAAGTGATCACATTTGACAGTGATGACAGGGATACTGTCCAGGATCCTCACCATGATGCTCTGGTAATAACATTATATGTGGCTAACCATTTTGTACGCAGGATATTGGTAGATAATGGCAGCTCCGTCAACATAATCCAACTAGAGACTTTGAAAAGAATGAATGTATCTCCAATGGATATCACTTCGAAATCCACCGTGCTTGTTGGGTTCAGTGGAGAGGATAGAAACACAGTAGGAGAGATAAAGTTACCAGTATATGTTGAAGGGGTCAACTCAATACAACGTTTCTGTGTGATGGATTCCCTATCCTGCTATAACATAATATTAGGCAGGCCTTGGATCCAAGATATGAAAGCCGTGCCATCAACTTATCATCAATGCATCAAAATCCCTACCCCTTGGGGGGTTGTCAAGGTTGATAGTGATCAGCAGGAGGCGAAGGAATGTTACTCATCCTCAATGAAATCCTCAACCAAGCCTAATGCAGCATAGCAATTAAAGATGCGGGCCCAGGATATTGTGGAGGGTTCAGAGCAGGATATGAAGAAAGTTATCCTGGATCAGGATATTCCTAATATCTTGGTGCTCGTAGGAACCAATATCCCTCAGGATATTGAAGAACAATTAACTAACTTTTTGAAGTGCAGGATGTCAACATTTGCATGGAAGCATGAGGATATGACAGGTATATCCAAAGACATTATCACTCACAAGCTTGGAATTGACAGGTCGTTCAAGCCTGTTCAGCAAAAAAGAAGGAAGTTTGCTCCTGAACGAAATACAATTATCCAAGAGGAAGTTGAAAGATTGTTGAAGTCCAAAATGATCAGAGAAGTCAAGTTTCCAAGATGGCTGGCAAATGTAGTCGTGGTACAGAAGAAAAATGGGAAATGGAGAGTCTGTGTAGATTACACGGACTTGAATAAGGCTTGTCCCAAAGACCCATTTCCTCTTCCTCATATTGATGCAATGGTGGATGCTACTGCCGGGCATGAGATGTTAACCTTCATGGATGCATCCTTAGGATTTCAGCAGATTCAAATGGAGCCTTCGGACCAGGAGGATACTGCCTTCATGACACCAACAAGTATTTATTGTAATACTGCTATGCCTTTCGGTTTGAAAAATGCAGGTGCAACATACCAGAGATTGGTAAACATGATGTTCAAAGACAAGATGGGGGACACCATGGTGGTATACATTGACGATATGGTGGTAAAATCTAAAAAGGCTGAGGATCACCTCCAGGATATTAAGGGAGCATTTGATATCCTGGATCAGTACAACATGAAACTAAATCCTGCTGAGTGCCATTTTGGAGTGGGGGCAGGAAAGTTTCTAGGATATATGGTGACCAAAAGAGGAATAGAGGCAAGCCCGGAGCAGATTAAAGCCATCTTGGATATCAAATCGCCTTCAAGTATGAAGGATGGTCAACGGTTAACAGGGCGAGTTGCAGCATTGAACAGATTTATCTCAAGATCCTCCGAGAAATGCAAGGAATTTTATGATATCATGATGAAAAACAAGAAGTTCGAGTGGGGAGAGAAGCATGAAGCAGCCCTGCAGGATTTGAAGCAGTATCTTTCAACTGCACCTCTATTGATGAAGCCTGAGAATGGTGAACCACTGTCCCTATACCTCGCAGTATCGGGGAATGCTGTAAGTGCCGTCCTTATAAAGGATCATGAAGGTCAGCAATATCCTGTCTATTATGTTAGTAAAAGTTTGTTAGATGCTGAAACTAGATATTCTCATTTAGAAAAGTTGATACTAGCACTAGTTATGGCATCAACGAAGCTTAGACATTACTTTGAGACACATAGAATTCATGTTAAAACCAATTATCCTGTCAAAAATGTGCTTAGGAAACCCGAGATGTCAGGCAGGATAGCTAAGTGGTCAGTAAAATTAAGTGCTTATGACTTAGTGTATGAACCTAGAAATGCCATAAAATCGCAGGCTCTAGCTGACTTTGTGGCTGATTTCAGTAGTGACATTCAGGATGAGGTAGACCTAGAAGTCCAACAGTTAGGAGAATCCTCAGGATCCTGGACATTATATACCGATGGAGCATCTTATGTTAGAGGAGTAGGATTGGGAATACTACTAAAATCGCCACAGGGGGACATATTACCCCAGGCTATTAGGTGTGAGTTTCTGGCTACTAATAATGAAGCAGAATATGAGGCTTTAATTGCAGGATTAGAGTTGGCTAAGAATATGAATGTTAAGAATTTGCAAGTATATGTTGATTCCTTGTTAATCACTAATCATTTTAATGGATCCTATGCAGTTAAAGGTGAGAAGTTAATCGAGTACCTCGATCTTCTCAAAAAATTAGCAGGATATTTCGATGTTTTTACACTTGAACAGGTACCAAGGGAAGATAATGCTGAAGCAGATGCCTTAGCAAATCTAGGATCATCGGTCAGGATACCAGAAGGGACCCAAATACCAATATTGCATATCTTGTATCCTGCAACGAATCCTCAGGATAAAGAAGTAGTAAGTATTCAGGATCCTGCTGCTGAGTATCCTGAGGAGTGTTTTGGTCAAAAATCAAGCAATGATAATGCAACCAAACTTTCTGTTGTGAGGTGTGATGCTTGAATCAATGAACAATACTAAGGATCACTCTGAAATGTAATGAATAAGTGACACAAAGATTTATACGGGGAAAAAGCCCTTGATCAATGATTGATCTCCGGCATAAAAAACCTCGGGTGATGGAAACTACCGATCACCAACTCAGATTAAACAAGAAATGTATTACAACTTCGGATGATAGCGAGCTAGTTACAAGGATCACTATAGTGTAATGTGCAAAAAAGTGTGTAATCGCCAAGTGAATTGTCGAGAGCTGGTGAGAGCAGTTGCGAGTGTGTGTGTTAAGCTAAAAATAGCCAAGTGTTTTTATATAGCTCGCTATCCCCTTTTAAAAATGGAAAATATCTAAGCTAACAAACTGTCCGCATATTATGCAAGTCCTCCCCGACCTCCATAACGTCCATTTCAGCCATGCACGTGCGTTATAAATATGGAATATGCTCCAGGAATATCGCCAAGACCAAGTCCAAGCTCTTACTCCTGCAAAACAACTTCATGTTCAAAGCAGACAATCGTTAGTATAAGGATCCTGATGATGATCCATGATCCTGATCCTACAATACTTTCTGAGGATCACTAATTCAGATAGGATTAAGGATCACTAAACCCAACAGTAAATGAGGATCACTGATCATTCAAAAATCCTCCCCTAACAATTACCCCCAAAATATAAGGAGTAATTTGTAAAATAACGAGTTATATTTTCTGTGACACCTGTGTCACTTCAACCATCAAACAAATGCCAAACCAATGAAATATTTAATTTCATACTTGGGATTTGTAAAAATATGTGTATCGTTTGCACATATCAACTCTTGTTCGATTTTAAGCTTTACATCGCTTTCTGGAGGGTTATACGCGCTCTGATGCGTAAATATAACCAGTTTAATCCAACGCACTCTCCGGAATAGTGAAATAAGCTTAACATACCTTGAATAACCTTTACATAACTTATAAATAAGTTTTGAAGGCTTTGGTATGGCAAAAACAAGTTAATTCGCTTACAGGGACTAAACTTGACAAACTGCGAAAGTATGCCAATTTGAACTGTAACAGACATTCCGGAACATGACCATAAGTTAAACATACCATAAATATCCTTTACATAGCTTAGAAATAGGCTTTGAGGGGTTCGTTATGCTAAAATAAACTTTTGGGTCATTCAGGGACTAAAAGTGTCAAAAAGTGCACAAGTTTGCATTTTCGCGCATAACTTACGTTCTGAATACATCCGGACATCCAAAAATTTATGTAAGCATGACTATATTATGCTTTAGTGTTTGGCTTGCCAAAAATCCATTCGTTGCGTTATTTGGATCGTTTTTCGTGCTTATGCGCACTCCGTCGTAATTAAGCGAACATCGCGTTCGTACGACCAAACGAACCGACATCCGAGATATTTTTGAGCATATTTTAAGTTCCCTATACTTTAACTTCATTCTAGAGCTTTGAAATGGGGTTAACGGGCTTAAACGTGTCAAAAATGCATCGAAAACCAAGTTTAGGGGCTGCAGGGACCAAAACTGTAATTCTGCCAAACTTGTGCCCTACGATGCGCATGCATTTTTTGCCCTACGGTGCGTATGGGTTCTGCAGCTCAGATTAGATTAAACAGTCAGCAGATTTCCAGCTGTTTAATCCTCAACCACAAATCCACACTTGACCTTTCAGCACATTAAGGATCATTTTCAGTAACCATAACATTTTGACAAATGTACGCACAAGATTTAGGCACGATATTCGACAAACGATCTTAACGGTTCTCCGAATACTATAAATACCCAACCCATTCCATAGCCAAACCCACAAGAATCTGATCTTAAAGACTCTAAGTTGGAACCTTTGTTTCATACCTGAGTTATTTTGATAACGATTAGCATTCGGGGACCCTTCGTAAGTATTCTTTCGTTCTTTTATCGCTTTCGAGTCCGAAAGTCAAACTTTGTTTGACTTTCTGCATTGACCAGTTTATGGTCGACGCGAAGTTCGTTTGAACTTCATAACGTGAGCGTGATCACGATGGTTATAGTCCCTAGTGACTATACCTACTGATTACCACGTTATCTAGGCTCAGTGACGAGCCGTAGTTTCGGTCAGAATACGTATTCTTGCGTATTTTGTAACCAAACTACTCTTAGGTATCACAACCGTTTGTTGTGATACCAAACCTGTTTTCTAAATTTAGGTAAGCATGTTTTAACATGCTTAGCTCGTCACTTTTAGTTTAGTGCTTATATAGGGTCGTAAGGTAAGCGATCTAAACAATCGCTTATACTTTCGAACCCGACCCGTTTGGTCGATCTTTAGGATCCGACCAAGCACTTTAGGTGACCATAGTATAGGGAATAACCTTCCGAGGTTATACCCTATGGTCACGACGTTTAGTTAGTTGTATGATAAGTAGTTTATATGCCTTAGGTAAATTACCAAAATACCCCTTGATGCCAAAATTCATTTTAAACATATGTAACATAACTTTTGACATCTAAACTGATTTGACAACCATATTAGACTTGTTAAGGCATATATTACTTGTCATAGGACTAGTTAGGCGGTCCGAACGCGTTTCACGCGAACGACGCGTTAAAATAGCATAAGCTACCTAAACGGGTCGTAATGGGTCACAAGCACTTAGGTTAGGTTTCATTTAGTATGTAGGCTTTGTTAAACCATACTACATGAGTTCCCATACTCATTTGGTTTACGAGCCCTCATTCTATCCGATCTTCCGATTTAGGTCCGGTTTATTAATGTAGTTACCTATATTAGGTGCCGTTTGATTTTCCGTGATCTCTAGCATTGCTTGGTGGTTATCTTAGGACTTCTGAGCAATCTCAAGTGAGTACATAGAACCCCTCTTTTACTGTTTTCCAAACTGTTTTGGGGTGAAGCATGTGTACCTATCTGTTACTTTCATGTTTTCCAAAAGTATAATTGATTATACATGTTATTACTTATCTATTGACAAATTGAATGACTATCTATGATTTAAGCACTGATTTCTCAAAGAACATAAAATAAAATGTTGAATTGTACTTATTTTATGTTCACCAGACCGATTGTTAGTATGATATAGCGCTATAGGATTTGACACCCCATTCCTGTTGTCATGGAATGTCTGAAACCAATTTGTTGCTCCATCCAAATATGGATTGCCTTTGTGGTATTTCTATAGTCTCAAATGTGTATTTTGATGCACCAGGTCTGAATGAATTCTCAAATCACACTATTAAAGTATAGTTTGATATACTCCCATGTGTGATATTGTACAAAACCAACATATATGTTATTTATCACATCTAAAGCATATTTTGATATGTTATTTATGAAACCAAAACATAGTTTAATATGTTACTTACAAATCCAAAGTATACTTTTAATATGCTACTATAAGGTTATTTGTTTAATCTTACATTTATTTATACAAATCACATTGGTTGCACATTACATTGGACACATAAACATTTTGACATATTATTCAATACATTTGGCAATTGGTTTAAACATAGACATCTTACATTGTTGGTTTGGTTTGAGTAAGTGATTAAGTAACGAGGCGTGTGTAATATGATACAAGCATGGTGGATACGCCGCTGGTACTTCCTATATATAAGTGTTTGTATGGTATTACATATTGTAGCGTTATTTGAATCATTTCAATTTGAGACATTTAACATTTTATACAAATAACATACTTTTCACAAGACATTGTTTTACAAAACAACTTCTCTTATACAAACACATTCTATTTCGTTATTCACTTAACCATACACTATTATTTTACTTATACGTATCATCTGATCTTATTGCTTTTCAAATGATTTACAAAACAAAGCAAACTACAAGGTTCATGACTAAACATTTTCTTAAACATAAGTCATGAATCTTATTTTCACAAAACCTATGTACCTCACAGGCATTTTTATGCTGACGTACCTATTTTTACACATGTTTCAGGTACTGCTTTGCAATGATTGTTGATACATGCTACATATAGGACGGACTCGTGCCTTAGCAACTTTAAAACTTGGAAGATCATAGTTGTACTTATTTGATTGTATTAAAACAATGAGTTCATTTATTCAATAAAACAGAATTTATTTATGCCATGGTTATGAAACAATAATTCTGTTACAACACTCCCCGACGTTTCCGCCACGTTTCGTTGTCTCACGTGGTCGGGGTGTGACAGAAAAGTTGGTATCAGAGCCAATGGTTATAGGGAATTAGGTTATTAGTAATGCTTTGACCTAGTCTATAACCTTCTTAGGACCCTAACGCGAGTTTACTTGCGTTTAGTCATAAAACAATACCGTCACCTATCCTTAGGCGACGACCACAACAAGAACATAAATTTCAAAACCACTTTGAAAACTAATCATCTGTTCTAGGATGATTTATTACTAGGTTTTGAACCCTCTGTTATAAGGTTTTGAACCCCTTTAAGTTTTCAAAATCTCGTCAAGGTATTGGGTTTTAAATAATGTGAACACGTGCAAACTGGAAGGGTGAATGCCTGTATTCTGGGTTTTCTGTCTAGGCAAGCACTTCGTATATATCTCATCAGACGCGAGACCAGTTGTGCTTACCTGGGAATTCTCGGGATGAGTGTTCACTTATAGGCGAGCATGTCTTCGCGATACATTATTTTTGACCTATTTACTTTGATTAATCACCGGGGTCGTTTGTTGCTTTGTAGTAACAAACAAATGACCACTATCCTTGCTTTCATCAGATTTGTTTCATCTCATTCTTTTCGTCTAATTCTCTCACTCGTTTCCTTTCATGTTTCCTCTTTTAGAATGCCTCCTCGATGCGACAATCAGATGGCGAATGCTGAACTGGCGGAAATCATCGCACAGCAAATGGCTGCTGCCTTCCCAAATCTTTATGCTCAAATGATGCAAGCCATCAACAACAACAATGCTCCATGCAATTTCAAGAGTTTCAACTTGGCTAAACCACTCAAGTTTAGTGGTTCTGAGGGAGCAACTGGGCTTCTTCAGTGGTTCGAGAGCATTGAGAATACCTTCCGTCACGTTCAGTGTCCTGAAAATCGCAAGGTCGAGTTTTCTTCAAGTGTGTTTCAGAAGAGGGCTCTCACATGGTGGAACGGGGTGATGAGAGACCGCGGTGCTGAGGTTGCATTAGCACAGACTTGGGCTGAGCTTAGGGCTCTTATGATGAAGGAGTTTTGCCCTCGTCATGAACTGCGAGCTTTGGAGAGGGAGTTTGATTATTTGAAGCAAGACAGTGGTGAACATCGAGCCTATACTGACCGTTTTGAAGAATTGAGCCTGTTGTGTCCTGCTATGGTTACTCCTGTGGATAAGGCGATCGAGAAATATATTGATGGTCTTCCTGACCTAGTTCAGGATATTGTTACTGGCAGCAACCCTACTACTGTCAGACAAGCCATTGAATTGTCTGCTACTCTAACTGAATCCCACATCAGAAAGAAAAAGCTTTTTCGAAAAGGCGACCCAAGACCATCTGACAAGACTGCTCAAGTGGGACCAAAGGAAGAACATGCTGAGGTATCCAAGAAGAAGAAGCGCAAAGCCTCTCAGAACTGCGCTGTAACTGCTCAAGACAAACAGGTTGCACCAAACCAACCAGCACAACCTCGCAAAAGGCAAAACTCTGTTGGTACTGCACCTTTGTGCAACAAGTGCAACCGTCATCATCTAGAGCAAGAGAAGTGTCACAAATGTACCCACTGTGGGCGGTTGGGACATTTGATCAATGTTTGTCGTTATGCAAATCAAGCTGCTGCAAACCCTGCTGCTGTTCAAGCACGGTTCCCTCCAGGGTCATGTTATAACTGTGGTGACCTTACACACTACAGGAATAATTGCCCAAGACTTGTTAACATACCTCCAGCACGTGGACGAGTGTTTAACATCAATGAGGCAAACGTGAACAATGATGCGGCAGTGAACAACTAGTGTTTTGTTATTTCCTTGGTTGTTATCTTATGATGTTTAAAGACAAGTCAGTTGTAATATAAATAAAAATTCGTCGTTTTTATTTTTTTGCAAAACTGATACGATTGTGTGAATGTTTGATACAACCTTATGATGTCAACCTAAAGACAAACTACTCGTGTGATTTTTATCATTTTATGAATAATTGTGATCTCCCCAAGAACCTCAAACACTCGTTTCTTTTAAGAAACAAAGCCAAACTCTTATTGAAAATCCTTCTATCTTTATAGATGGATCCTTGAAAATACTTAAAGTGCCAAATGAAATCCATGGATTGGATTCCTGATGTGCTTTAAATTATCCATGCTCAAAGACAACAAATTAAAGAATCAAGCTAACTAATTATGTGTTTATGTGCTTATATGTTTTCATGTATGTTTTGTGATCTATCCAAATCCTGATAGAATCTTTCATATCTCATACGAGAGATTGATAATAGGATATCCAAAGTTACTATCTTAAATCCTTAATAAACTTCTACGTTGTAGCTAAGTCCCTTGGGTTATAAAGTATTATTCTATAATTGGACCCCTTGGGTGGTCTAGTTAAACATATTAATTTGAAAATCTGGTTTGAAATATCATGTGATGATATAATTGAAAAGATCCCTTAAGTGGTCTATTCAAGGAGATCGTACGACGGCCTAGTTAAGAAGATCATGAGTTGTTCTAGTTAAAAAGATCGTTCGTTGATCTAGTTGAACAGATCCTTTGGTGGTCTAGTCAGGTCGCTTCATGTTTATTCAATTGATTTTTCCTCTACGCATTATGAAATGAACTGTGCGGACTGTGCAAGGAATTACGTAATTATGGAGGCCTACATAATTATGGAATTCAGTGCACAGAAACCACAGGAAGTTTTGTCATGTGTTAAGACCTATAGTGACAAGAATAATGATATGGGAGAAGTCTTGGACCTTGACCGATGTCATTTTATCTTACACTTCCCAATTCTGATCTCAATCACACACCAAGTTTCCTATGATAAGTCTTCATAAGAAACGTTCTTCTGTCCGTAGTTCAAAAATTCCATGTTTTACTGCTACAAGGGATTCACTTTGAGGGTTAACAAATTCGCTAAGAATCCTAACATGGCCCAGATTTTTACTTAAGGGTTCAATGGATCTATTAGAAGGCGAAACCGTCACAGTTGTCTTCACAAGTTTCCTCTAGAATAAAATTTCGGGACGAAATTTCCTAAAGTAGGGGAGACTGTGACACCTGTGTCACTTCAACCATCAAAAAAATGCCAAACCAATGAAATATTGTATTTAATACTTGGGATTTGTAAAAATATGTGTATCGTTTGCACATATCAACTCTTGTTCGATTTTAAGCTTTACATCGCTTTCTGGAGGGTTATACGCGCTCTGATGCGTAAATATAACCAGTTTAATCCAACGAACACTCCGGAATAGTGAAATAAGCTTAACATACCTTAAATAACCTTTACATAACTTATAAATAAGTTTTGAAGGCTTTGGTATGGCAAAAACAAGTTAATTCGCTTACAGGGACTAAACTTGACAAACTGCGAAAGTATGCCAATTTGAACTGTAACAGACATTCTGGAACATGACCATAAGTTAAACATACCATAAATATCCTTTACATAGCTTAGAAATAGGCTTTGAGGGGTTTGGTATGCTAAAATAAACTTTTGGGTCATTCAGGGACTAAAAGTGTCAAAAAGTGCACAAGTTTGCATTTTCGCGCATAACTTACGTTCTGAATACATCCGGACATCCAAAAATTTATGTAAGCATGAATATATTATGCTTTAGTGTTTGGCTTGCCAAAAATCCATTCGTTGCGTCATTTGGATCGTTTTTCGTGCTTATGCGCACTCCGTCGTAATTAAGCGAACATCGCGTTCGTACGACCAAACGAACCGACATCCGAGATATTTTTGAGCATATTTTAAGTTCCCTATACTTTAACTTCATTCTAGAGCTTTGAAATGGGGTTAACGGGGCTTAAACGTGTAAAAAATGCATCGAAAACCAAGTTTAGGGGCTGCAGGGACCAAAACTGTAATTCTGCCAAACTTGTGCCCTACGATGCGCATGCATTTTTTGCCCTACGGTGCGTATCGGTTCTGCAGATCAGATTAGATTAAACAGTCAGTAGATTTCCAGCTGTTTAATCCTCAACCACAAATCCACACTTGACCTTTCAGCACATTAAGGATCATTTTCAGTAACCATAACATTTTGACAAATGTACGCACAAGATTTAGGCACGATATTCGACAAACGATCTTAACGGTTCTCCGAATACTATAAATACCCAACCCATTCCATAGCCAAACCCACAAGAATCTGATCTTAAAGACTCTAAGTTGGAACCTTTGTTTCATACCTGAGTTATTTTGATCACGATTAGCATTCGGGGACCCTTCGTAAGTATTCTTTCGTTCTTTTATCGCTTTCGAGTCCGAAAGTCAAACTTTGTTTGACTTTCTGCATTGACCAGTTTATGGTCGACGCGAAGTTCGTTTGAACTTCATAACGTGAGCGTGATCACGATGGTTATAGTCCCTAGTGACTATACCTACTGATTACCACGTTATCTAGGCTCAGTGACGAGCCGTAGTTTCGGTCAGAATACGTATTCTTGCGTATTTTGTAACCAAACTACTCTTAGGTATCACAACCATTTGTTGTGATACCAAACCTGTTTTCTAAATTTAGGTAAGCATGTTTTAACATGCTTAGCTCGTCACTTTTAGTTTAGTGCTTATATAGGGTCGTAAGGTAAGCGATCTAAACAATCGCTTATACTTTCGAACCCGACCCGTTTGGTCGATCTTTAGGATCCGACCAAGCACTTTAGGTGACCATAGTATAGGGAATAACCTTCCGAGGTTATACCCTATGGTCACGACGTTTAGTTAGTTGTATGATAAGTAGTTTATATGCCTTAGGTAAATTACCAAAATACCCCTTGATGCCAAAATTCATTTTAAACATATGTAACATAACTTTTGACATCTAAACTGATTTGACAACCATATTAGACTTGTTAAGGCATATATTACTTGTCATAGGACTAGTTAGGCGGTCCGAACGCGTTTCACGCGAACGACGCGTTAAAATAGCATAAGCTACCTAAACGGGTCGTAATGGGTCACAAGCACTTAGGTTAGGTTTCATTTAGTATGTAGGCTTTGTTAAACCATACTACATGAGTTCCCATACTCATTTGGTTTACGAGCCCTCATTCTATCCGATCTTCCGATTTAGGTCCAGTTTATTAATGTAGTTACCTATATTAGGTGCCGTTTGATTTTCCGTGATCTCTAGCATTGCTTGGTGGTTATCTTAGGACTTCTGAGCAATCTCAAGTGAGTACATAGAACCCCTCTTTTACTGTTTTCCAAACTGTTTTGGGGTGAAGCATGTGTACCTATCTGTTACTTTCATGTTTTCCAAAAGTATAATTGATTATACATGTTATTACTTATCTATTGACAAATTGAATGACTATCTATGATTTAAGCACTGATTTCTCAAAGAACATAAAATAAAATGTTGAATTGTACTTATTTTATGTTCACCAGACCGATTGTTAGTATGATATAGCGCTATAGGATTTGACACCCCATTCCTGTTGTCATGGAATGTCTGAAACCAATTTGTTGCTCCATCCAAATAGGGATTGCCTTTGTGGTATTTCTATAGTCTCAAAGGTGTATTTTGATGCACCAGGTCTGAATGAATTCTCAAATCACTCTATTAAAGTTTAGTTTGATATACTCCCATGTGTGATATTGTACAAAACCAACATATATGTTATTTATCACATCTAAAGCATATTTTGATATGTTATTTATGAAACCAAAACATAGTTTAATATGTTACTTACAAATCCAAAGTATACTTTTAATATGCTACTATAAGGTTATTTGTTTAATCTTACATTTATTTATACAAATCACATTGGTTGCACATTACATTGGACACATAAACATTTTGACATATTATTCAATACATTTGGCAATTGGTTTAAACATAGACATCTTACATTGTTGGTTTGGTTTGAGTAAGTGATTAAGTAACGAGGCGTGTGTAATATGATACAAGCATGGTGGATACGCCGCTGGTACTTCCTATATATAAGTGTTTGTATGGTATTACATATTGTAGCGTTATTTGAATCATTTCAATTTGAGACATATAACATTTTATACAAATAACATACTTTTCACAAGACATTGTTTTACAAAACAACTTCTCTTATACAAACACATTCTATTTCGTTATTCACTTAACCATACACTATTATTTTACTTATACGTATCATCTGATCTTATTGCTTTTCAAATGATTTACAAAACAAAGCAAACTACAAGGTTCATGACTAAACATTTTCTTAAACATAAGTCATGAATCTTATTTTCACAAAACCTATGTACCTCACAGGCATTTTTATGCTGACGTACCTATTTTTACACATGTTTCAGGTACTGCTTTGCAATGATTGTTGATACATGCTACATATAGGACGGACTTGTGCCTTAGCAACTTTAAAACTTGGAAGATCATAGTTGTACTTATTTGATTGTATTAAAACAATGAGTTCATTTATTCAGTAAAACAGAATTTATTTATGCCATGGTTATGAAACAATAATTCTGTTACAACACTCCCCGACGTTTCCGCCACGTTTCGTTGTCTCACGTGGTCGGGGTGTGACATTTTCTCGTTCTTATCCGTAACCAACTAACGGATATATAGCCGTTGTAATCGAACTATCCGTTGCCATCCTGACGTCACTAAAGTGACTACCCTGCAAGATCATCATTATAAATTGAAGTTAGAGATAAGGGTTAGAGAGCATTTAAATTCGTGCGTTTCCTCCTTTAAATCCTCATTCGAAGATTCGATCAGGTAATTCTCTCTCCTTTCTCTCTTCATCTTCTTTCTCTGTTTCTTCTTTCCTCATCTTTATCTGCGATCAAGATGATGTTGAGATCTTCGCCGGCTAAGGATCACCGTAAGGACAGTCCCCTGAAGTCCCAAGAGATCATCAAAGATTCTGCGAAAGAAAGATGCTGCTTTACCGATCCACAGATAGACATAATCCGCCATTGCTTCCCGGCAAACACCGTTTTCAAACCATTTGACCCCACCGTTCTAAGTGACTATATTTCTGAAACTTGGGTAGCCTTTCCGGTCACACCCTTTACAATAGGATACTCGTATCCTTTTCCAAACTTCACCTAATCCTTCTTCTCTCTTACCGGCATCTCCAACATTCAAACGATGCCGATGATCTGGAGGGTCTTATATACCCTTGAAAGGATCATTGAACATGAAGGAATTGATCTGGGAATGTCGGAGTTTGCAGAGATGTATGACCTTGTTAGCCATGGATCCCACCGATATCTACTCAAACATAAACCTGGTGAAGAGCACCCCATCTTCAAAGCCACTAAGAATGACACCAACTGGAAATGGCGATTCTTCTTTGTCAGAAGGGATTCTATCCCTGATGGAAAGGATCTGCCTAGAACATGGACCACCCATGGTAGGATAGAGGATCCTTGGAAGGATCACTAGATGACCTTGCTTCTGCTGAGGATCACTAACATCCTTTTGTTTCTATTTTGCAGCTATCACTGTCGCACACCTTATTTCAACACCTGCAACGAAGGAAAGGCTCGCTGCTTTTCGGAGGCTTGATCCTGAAATAAGATCATTTAAAGCAAATACCCAGGATTCTCAAGAGGTATCCTCAGGTTCTGTCACAATGTCAAGTAAGTATCCATGTTTATATGTAATTAAATGCTCAAATTAAAGTGAAATAAGGATACTTATCTGTGTTTGAATGTGTAGGTGCTGGAAAATCATCGAAGTCTGCTACCCGTTTCAGTGTCACTGATCTCACCACTGTTGGCCCCAGGTCCGGGAAGAAAAAAGCTGCTGCTAGCCCAATTACTGCCATCCCTAAGCCTATTGCTTCCAAAGGAAAGAAGAGGAAAGCCTCTGAGACTGACAATCTAGAAGGCTGCCTCTAATTCGCCACCAGTTCCTTGAGTACTTTGCTGATGTAAGGATCACTAACTTAATTTAGTTATCTTGCCCACTTGAGGATCATGTGAACCTAAACTTTACATTGTCTTCTTTGCAGAAATTTGCTGAAATAGAGGACTATGTAGGCAATGTTGAAGAGATTGAGCAAAAGTGCGTGGATCTCCAAAAGATGATGCTGGCCAAGGATAAGAAAATTGCCTCCCTTGAAAATGATGTCAATCTGGTCAAGAGGGAACTTGTCTTGGCTCACATTACTGCTGATCAGGAGAAAAATGATATCACCAATGATGCTAAAATCTCTGCTGCCATTGCCATGTACAAAACCTAGTTGCAGATGGCCCAAGAAGCTCTGGATCCTAACTTTGACAAGAGCAGCTGGGACGTAGAGGGCTGGAAGGCTAGATTGGCTGAGCTGGATGATGAAGAAGAGGTCTTAGCAATCGAGGCTGGCGGCAGTGGAGTCAAGGATCAGGTAGATGATGCTGGAGCTGAAGGAGATGGTGATGCAGCAAAGGTGTAAGCTGCAGGAATGGGCGATGAAGGACATTTCTAGACGTAGCCGGAGCCCATTTTTTTTTTTAGAATTTGGTAGTTTCATTTTGGTTATGGTGTTTTGAAACAATCTTGGGGTTGTAATAACTTTAGACAATAGTTTCTAGGATGAAGGATCATGGATCCTTGAACAATAGGCAGGATAATGGGTGGTGGATGGATCCTCTGTTTGGGGGATGAAGCCACTCATTATCCTTCCGTCTTTTATTTCCTGCACTACAAAGACCCGTAAACAATGGACACCCTTTGCCAACCCATGTGGACGGGCCACGTTTTGCTGGTAGAAACGTGGGTTGGCAATTTTGACAACCTTAAAGGGTTTAACGTTTTGTGAATAAAATAACTTTAACTTTTTGGCTATCTCCCATGTTGTTATCCTTGTTATTACTTTACTTTTCAATTGTTGTGATATTTATTTTGGCTAAACTTATCAAGTAAGGAAAAAATTTAACAAATATCCTCAAAAAGTTTAGGATATGATCAAGGATCACATATCCTATAGTCGACAAGTTCTGAAAAGTAATGTAGTTTAAGGTTCATAAGTTTAGTTGTCAAAGGATAAGGGTCACTCGAATGAATAATGAATAAAATCAAAATAGTTAAGGATCATACATGAGAGTCCAAGTTAGGATCCTAACCTTTAAGACTTATAATCAGGATATCCAAAAGACAAACCTTAGTAGAAGGTAAGGATCAAGGATCCTTAGTCGTTTAGCTTCAAATACCTGAAATAGGATACAACTTGGGACTAAGCCAATATAAGATAAAAGTTAGTAACTGGGGACAAGCCCAACAATTCTGGGGACAAGCCCAATATACTGGGGACAAGCCCAAAGGATAACTGGGGACAAGCCCAAAGGATAACTGGGGATAAGCCCGAGGATCATGTGTAAACTGGAGTATGGCCCTTACTGGCGACTATCCAAACTTAGTGACATGATAATGCCAAAACCTTAGCTAACGTGAAGACGTTAGAAACCTTAGGAACGGATGTATGGTACGTCTACCATTATACGTAGGATCCTGAATATAGCCAGTATAATGAAATTGTCAGCCCCTAAAGCGAGTACTGGTCCTATTGCCATGAACTATACCAGGATCATCGTGCGCTACTGGCGAAACTGGGGACAGGCCCAAACTGGGGACTAGCCCAAATAACTGGATACTTCTGTGGATACTCAATCCTTTGTTAAGGATACCTGAACCTTCAAAACTCAGAATCAAGTGAAAGGAGGATAAAGGATGCAGGATCCTTATCCTTATATAAAATAATTAATGAATGAAATAGTTTGAGATTAGATCATTACCTAAATGAGGATCATCTGTCCTGTAGGGATCCTTCAAGGATACTTGTCAGGTAAGGATCATGGATCCTTGTTACATAAAGTATCTCTTCAAATGGACAGCATTCCAAGCTCTTGGTAGCAAGTCACCTTCCATTGTTAGCAGTCGATATGCCCCCTTTCCTGCCTCAGCTTCAATCAAGTAAGGGCCTTCCCACTTCGGTGCCAACTTTCCATCAGCAGGATTGGTGGTATTCTGAAATGCTTTCCTTAACACCATATCTCCAACTTGGAATTTCCTGATCCTGACATTTTTGTTGTAGGCTCCAGCCATTCTTTGTTGATAACTGGCCATCCTTATCCTTGCCAACTCCCTGAGTTCTTCTATAGTATCCAAGTCTTGAACCAAGTTTTCAGCATTTTCTTCAGGATCACGAATGATTGTTCTTGCAGTAGGAACCACCATCTCTGTAGGGATCACTGATTCTGCCCCAAATACCAAAGAAAATGGAGTTTGGCCAGTAGCATTCTTGGGAGTTGTCCTATCAGCCCATAGTACATAAGGTAGTTCTTCTGCCCACTTTCCTTTCTTGGAACCAAGCTTTTTCTTCAAATTGTTGATGATGATCTTGTTGGATGATTCTGCCTGACCATTAGCTTGTGGGTGGACTGGTGTTGATGTTATCATCTTAATCCCCCAGCTGTCACAAAAGTTAGTAGTTCTATTCCCAATAAACTGGGATCCATTATCACAAACAATTTCAGAAGGGATACCAAATCTAGTAATAATGTTTCTCTTAATAAAGGATATCACTTCTTTTTCTCTGACTTGAGCAAAGGCTTCAACCTCTATCCACTTGGAGAAGTAATCAATCATAGCAAGCATGAACACTTTTCCACCAGGTGCCTTAGGAAGCTTGCCAACTATATCCATTCCCCATCTCATAAATGGCCAAGAAGAGGATATAGGATGCAAAAGTTATGCTGGTTGGTGAAGGATATTACTGTGTCTCTGACAAGGATCACATTTCTTGGCATATTCTACAGCATCCTTCTTCATAGTAGGCCCATAGTATCATGTCCTCAGGATCCTTGAGAACAATGCTCTGCCCCCAATGTGGTTTCCACAATCTCCTTCATGGAAATCCTTTAGGACTTCTTGGATTTCAGGATCCTCTATGCATCTTAGATATGGACCTGCAAGAGATCGTTTATACAACATATTATTCAGTATTGTAAATTGAGATACCTTGATTTTGAAAGCCCTAGGGTTTTCTCCTGTAGGAATCTCTCCATGTTGTATGTATCTCATGATTGGAAGGATCCATGATCCTGCATGAGATTGAGTATCATCACTAGGGATGATTGCAGAATCCTCTCCTATCTCCATAGCTACATGATCCTCGATAGCAGGGGTCAGAATATGGATAATAGGGATCTTGATATCCTCCGGGATCTTCAAGGATGATCCTAAATTGGCTAATGCATCAACCTCTGCATTCTCTTCCCTTGGTACCTGTGTCAAACTAAAGAAAACAAAAGAGAGTGCCAATTCTTTGACTATCTCTAAATATTTGCTTAGCTTTTCACCTTTAACAGCATATGATCCATTAAAGTGATTAGTGATTAATAATGAATCTACATGTACCTCAAGATACCTGATCCTCATATGCTTAGCAATTTGCAAACCAGCTATCAAGGCTTCATACTCAGCCTCATTGTTGGTAGTTTGAAATTCACAAGCTATGGAGTGGGGTATTATGTCCCCCTGTGGCGATTTTAGTAATATTCCAAGCCCTGTCCCTTTTACATTAGAGGCTCCATCAGTGAAGAGTATCAAAGGATCCTTAGTTTCTTCAAGCTGTTGGACTTCTAACTCAGCTTCCTTTTGCAAATCACTACTAAAATCTGCCACAAAGTCAGCTAAGGCTTGGGATTTAATGGCAGTTCTAGGCTCATATCTTATATCATAAGCACTAAGCTTCACTGCCCACTTAGCCATCCTTCCTGACATTTCAGGTTTCCTGAGAACATTCTTAATTGGAAAATTAGTCTTAACAATAATGGCATGAGTCTCAAAATAATGTCTTAATTTAGTAGATGCCATAATTAATGCAAGGATAAGTTTCTCTAAGTGTGAATACCCGGATTCAGCATCAAGTAAACTCTTACTTACATAATAAACAGGATGTTGTGTACCTTGGTGATCCTTAACAAGGATCGCACTTACTGCTTTTGAGGATACTGCTAAGTATAAGGATAATATATCCCCTTTTTCTGGTTTCATCAAGGCCGGGGCTGAGGATAGGTAATCCTTAAGAGCTTTGAGGGCACTTTCATGCTTCTCAGTCCATTCAAATTTCTTGTTCTTCCTCAGGATGTCATAGAATTCCTTGCACTTTTCTGAGGATTTGGATATGAACCTGTTCAAGGCTGCGATCCTGCCTGTCAGTCTTTGCACATCCTTAGCATTGGCAGGAGATTTGATATTCATAATAGCCTTGATTTGCTCTGGACTTGCTTCAATGCCCCTCTTTGTCACCATATAGCCTAAGAATTTACCTGCCTTAACACCAAAATGACACTTGGAAGGATTTAGTTTCATATTAAATTTATCAAGGATATTGAATGCTTCCTCCAAGTCGTTAAGGTGATCCTCAGCTTTCTTGGACTTAACCACCATGTCATCTATATAGACTTCCATAATGTGTCCAATTTGTTCCTTGAACATCATATTGACTAGCCTTTGATAAGTAGCACCTGCATTCCTTAGTCTAAACGGCATAGCAATATAACAATATATACCAGTTGGGGTCATAAAGGCTGTATCCTCTTGATCAGATGGTTCCATCTGAATTTGTTGAAATCCAGATGAAGCATCCATAAAAGTCAACAACTCATGACCCGCGGTAGCATCCACCATGGAGTCAATGTGGGGTAATGGGAAAGGATCCTTAGGACATGCCTTGTTTAAATCAGTAAAATCGACACATACCCTCCACTTTCCATTTTAACAACAACCACATTGGCTAACCATCTTGGATACTTAACCTCTCTTATCATACCTGCCCGAAGTAGTTTATCTACTTCTTCCTGGATAATAGCATTCCTTTCAGGTGCAAACTTCCTCCTCTTTTGATGTATAGGCTTGAATGACCTGTCAATGCCAAGCTTATGAGTAATTATATCCTTAGATATACCTGTCATGTCTTCATGTTTCCAGGCAAAGGTGGATTTCCTCCTCTTAAGGAAGGATACTAGATCCTGCTCAATGTTGCTAAGGATCCCTGATCCTATGAAGACTATGGATTCAGGATCATGAGGATCCATGAGGATTTCTTTTAAATCTTGCTCTCTTGCCTCCAAGACATCTCTTGAAGGATACTTTAATTGCTATTGCTCCCTTGGTCTTGATGCTGGCTTTATTGATGATGTATAACAATTCTTAGCCTCTTGTTGATCACTCTCAATTTTCACCACTCCCCATGAACTTGGAAGCTTTACACACTTTTTTTTTGGGTAAAGGGTTACCCCGGTGATTCTATTAAAACAACCGCAAATAAGTACAAGTAGTGAGGATGTATTCCACACTAGTTCATATACAGGACATGCCCCATATATGTAAAACAAATAAGCAAGTAACCTATGACACCCCAACACCTAGCCTACTATACATCAGTAGACATGACAAAACAAGACAAAACAAAACACTAATGATAGGTGGATGGAACTGCCTTCATATCATGTATCCATTGTCACACCCCGACCACGTAGAACATACGAAACGTGGCGGAAACATCGGGGAGTGTTATAACATAATTAATTGTTTCAAATCCATGGCAATTGAAGTTTCGTTTTATTGACTAAAAGTGTTACAATGTCTTAACAAACAAGAAATACAACATAATTAACTAGTCTTGAATCTTTTATTGTCACTAAAGCCCAAGTCTGCCTATGTGTATCTTGATCATCTTATGCAACAGTTCCTGAAAAACACATGTGAAAATAGGTACGTCAGCATAAAAATGCCTGTGAGATACATAGGTTTTGTGAAAATAGGTTCCATGACTTATGTTTGAGAAAATGTTTAGTCATGAACCTTGTAATTTGCTTTGTTTTGTAAATCATTTGAAAAACAATGAGTCCAGATGATATGTATAAATAAATGAATAATGTATGGTTAAATGAATAACCATAGTAAAAATGGATTTGTATAAGATAAGTTGTTTGTAAAACAATGTCTCGTGAAAAGTATGTTATTTGTATAAAATGTTATATGTATCAAACTGAAATGATTCAAATAACGCTACAATATGTAATACCATACAAACACTTATATATAGGAAGTACCAGCGGCGTATCCACCATGCTTGTATCATATTACACACGCATCGTTACTTAATCACTTAATCAAACCAAACCAATGTCAAAATGTCTATGTCAAATATCCATGTCAAATGTCTATGTCAAAAATATCATGTATGGCAAGTGAAATGTCTCAACTAAACCATATACACAAAAACAAAGTATTGAAGTAAAAATTGGTTTAAATCAAAGTTATGTTTTGTGGGAAATGCATGATCAAATGTCAATCATGTTAAAATGTCTATGCCGAAATGTCTATGTCAAATACGGTTCACAGATACAAACGGTTCACAGATATCAACGGATCACAGTCAAATGATTACAACGGTTCAATATGTGGTATAATGTGTTCATATGTTGGGTAAGCATATGCAACAGAAAAGTAATGTAAAACAATGTACTAAGTATGCACAAAATGGACATACGTAGTATGAAATGTAATGTAGAATGATGTACTAAGTAATGCACACAATGGGCACACCTAGCATGAAAGGTAGTGTAAAACAATGTACTAAGTAATGCACACAATGGGCACACCTAGCAGGAAATGTCATGTAAAACAATGTACTAAGTAATGCACGCAATGGGCACACCTAGCATAAGATGAAATGAAATCATGTACTATAATGTACTAACGAACATAGCAGTATATGATGTGAAAACAGGAAAGCATGAAAGTAACAAGTAGGCACATGTGTTCCACCCCAAAACAGTTTGGAAAACAGTAAAAGAGGGGTCTATGTACTCACCTGAGATTGCTCAGTAGTCCTTGAGTAACAACTAAACAATGCTAGAGATCGCGGATATCAAACGGCACCTAGTATAGGTAGCTACATTAATAAACCGGACCTAAATCGGAAGATCGGGTAGCATTAGGGTTTGTAAACCAAACGAGTGTAGAGACTCGTGTCATTTGGTTTAACAAAGCCTACATACTAAATGAAACTTAACCTAAGTGTCTACGACCCATTACGACCCGTTTAGGTAGCTTATGCTACTTTAACGCGTCGTTCGCGTGAAACGCGTTCGGACCGCCTAACTAGCCCTATGACAAGTGTTATATGCCTAAACATATTACATAATCAGTTATGTGACAAAGGTTTAGGTTACATATGCTTAATTACCAATTATACATGAAAAGGGTATTCTGGTAATTTACCTAAGGCATATAAACTACTTATCATACAACTACTTAAACGATGTGACCATAGGGTATAACCTCGGAAGGTTATGCCCTATATTAGGGTCACCTAATGTATTTGGTCGGATCCTAATGATCGACCAAACTGGGTTGGGTTCGAAGGTATAGGCGATTTATTAGATCGCCTACCCTACGACCCTAGACAACGTGGTAATCAGTGGGCATAGTCCCAAGGGACTATGACCAACGTGATTACAATCACGTTGCGAATTTCAAACGAACTTCGCATTGACCATTACTGGTCAACGCAGAAAGTCAAACAAAGTTTGACTTTCAGACTCGATAAAACAATAAAATAAGGAAAAGAACGAAAGAATACTTACGAAGGGTCCAAGATTCA
This sequence comes from Helianthus tuberosus, assembly GCA_030545235.1. Classification (NCBI taxonomy): domain Eukaryota; kingdom Viridiplantae; phylum Streptophyta; class Magnoliopsida; order Asterales; family Asteraceae; genus Helianthus; species Helianthus tuberosus. The sequence goes on along the minus strand of CM060409.1, from coordinate 103,329,360 downwards.
AAGGTTCAAAGGTGTGGGTTTTGTGTTGAGGATGGATGGGTATTTATAGTAAAAGCACTACCGTTAGGATCGTTTCTTGGAAAAGGGGAAAAGATCTAGCCCGTACACTTGTTGAAAGGTTATGGAAGCTAAATTCCATCCTTATCTAGTGACTAAGCAAGTTAGAACATGTGGTGGAGGATCAAATGGTTGCAACTTGCAATTAGAAACATTTAATCTGGTCAGAAGGTGGGAAGCGGCCCGCTTTAGGATCAGCCAAACACAATGCGGGCCGCCTGAGCATGTCAGATCAGAAACAACTTTCAAAAATGACAGTTTAGGTCCCTGCACGTGTTTAAGGCCATTTCCGACACTTCTAAGGCCCGTAAAGCCAACTTTAAGGCCCTAAAATGTTGCCTAAACATTGTGGACATGAAACATGTTCAAAAATATGTCGGATGATGGTTCGTTTGGTCGTACGAACGCGATGTTCGCTTAATTACGACGGAATGCGCACAAGCGCGAAAAACGATCCAAATGACGCAACGAATGGATTTTTCTTAAGGCGAACACTAAAATATAATGTAGTCATGCTTTCATAAATTTTTGGATGTCCGGATGTATTCAGAACGTAAGTTATGCGCGAAAATGCAAACTTGTGCACTTTTTGACACTTTTAGTCCCTGAATGTTCCAAAAGTTTATTTTAGCACACTAAACCCCTCAAAGCCTATTTCTAAGCTATGTCAAGGATATTTAAGGTGTGTTTAACTTATGGTCATGTTCCGGAATGTTCGTTACAGTTCAAATTGACATACTTTCGCAGTTTGTCATATTTAGTCCCTGTAAGCGAATTAACTTGTTTTTGCCACACCAAACCTTCCAAAAACTTATATCTAAGTTATGTATAGGTTATTTAAGATATGTTAAGCCTATTTCACTATTCCGGAGTGTTCGTTGCATTAAACTGGTTATATTTACGCATTAGTGCGCGTATAACTTTCCAGAAAGCGATTTAGAGCTTGAAATCGAACATGAGTCGATATGTGCAAAAGATACACATATTTATACAAGTCCAAAGTATGAAATACATTATTTCATTGGTTTGGCATTTGTTTGATGGTTGAAATGACACAGGTGTTACATCCATGGCCTGCCAAGGATAACATTGCAACAAGATAAGCAATCTATAACACAAAATTTTTTATAAGAATGCAATCCTTCAATATAGATTGGGAGTTTGATGTCCCCCAATGTATTCTTAGTTTCTCCACTGAATCCCACAAGTACTGAGGATCTTGGGACAATATCAGACTCCGGGATATTCATTTTCTTGAGGACATCAAGCTGAATGATGTTCACAGAGCTTCCTCCATCGATTAGGATCCTGCGAACAAAGTGGTTAGAAATAAACAATGTAATTACAAGACCATCATGATGAGGATCCTGGACATCAACACGATCATCCTCATCAAAGGTTATGACTTTTTCCTGGGTAACAATGGAGGTCCGGACGGGTCTGTCTCCATTATCCATCTTGGTTTCCTTAGCATGTCTTTTTGCTGCTGAAAAGTAGGTACCACAAATGTCTGATCCACCGGATATGAAGTTTATAACTTGTGCATCTGCTAGAGGAGCAGGAGCCCTTTCTGGGATCCTTTCAGGATCTTGGATCCTTGACTTTTTTCGTCCCAAAAGTTCCTTCAAATGCCCCTTGCTCAACAAGTAACCAATTTCCTTTCTTAGTGCAATACACTCTTCAGTGAGATGCCCGAAATCCTCATGATATGCACACCACTTGGACTTATCCTTCGTAGCAGCTGGTTTATCACTTTTTCTCGGCCACCTAGCTTTCTCACCTAGATTCTGCATTGCAAGGATTAGTTCATTGTTATCAACAGAAAAACAGTATTCAGAAATAGGAGGATAATCCTCATCATCCTCTTCTTGTTCCACTGCATGCACGTTTTGGTTATCAGACTTGTTGTAGGACTTGGATTTGTTGTTCCTGAAGTAGGATCCTTGTTTCTCCTGTTTTGAGGATCCTGTCAATCTATCCTGGATCCTTTTGTCATCCTCAAGGCGGATGAACCTAAGGGCCCTGGTTCTTACTTCATCAAGATTCCTGCAAGGGGTCATAACAAGATCATCATAGAACAATGAATCCCTAAGCAATCCCATTTTAAAGGCTTCTATAGCCGTAGCTATATCTAGGTTAGGGATATCTAAGGATTCTTTACTAAACTTAGTGATGTAATCTCAAAGTGATTCATTTTGACCTTGTGTTACCCTATATAGATCACTAGTTAATCGTTCAAACTTTCTACTACAAGAGAATTGACTATTAAACAAATTAACTAGATTAGCAAATGAAGTAATAGAGTAAGGGGGAAGACTTAGCAGCCATTTAAGAGCAGATCCTGTGAGTGTGGATCCGAATCCCTTGCATAGACATGCTTCTTTTAACCTCTCAGGAATTGGATTGATCTCCATCCTTTCCCTGTACTGAGCTACATGCTCTTCTGGATCTGTTGAACCATCATACAGCTTCATAGATGGTATCTGGAACCTTTTGGGTATCTCAGCATCACATAAGGGTTGTGCAAAATGAGATATCCTATGGCTACCATCTGCAATTTCAGGAATGGGTTTAACCACTCCTGGTACACTGGATATCATATCCTTAAGCTTCTGTAATTCCCTAGCCATAGCCTGATTGATACCTGTATCCTGCATGGAGCCATGGTTAGTGTTATATGAATTATTAAAAATGTTACCTCCCACAGGATTCGTGTTTGGAATTCCGGATGTGAATCCATATTGACGAGGCTCTGGTATGATTGAAGGACCAGAGGAAGCAATGGTTTGCATTGGTGTTATGGGTGAAATTCTGAGCCCATATCCTGGAAAATATCTTGATTTATATCTTGGTTATATAATATCTGTCTACATCCGGGATGCTGGTTCAGGATATTGGTAACATCCTGAATGGTATCCTCAGGATTACTAACAGATTATGTGCAGGTACGTGGGTTAGAAGCTAGCAACGTTCACAAGGACTCATTCCGCGGAAGACTCGGTCCAAGTTGTTCAAGGAAAGACGTTAAGCCCGCTTTATTTGGTTCCAAACGGCTATTTATGGAATATTCGGGAGCATCCCATATTTATAGGAATTTTAGTTTCTATTTAGTAACTATAAATAGGTGGGTATACCAGATCGAATAGGACATCACATTTTCACTGAATACACTCGAACACTCGCTCTCTAGCAATTTTCACTTTCATACAAAAGCATTGTAACACTTAGCGATCTGGTCTATATCCTGCACTGTATCCTGAAGTTTGAAGCAATAAGAAGAACAAGGCAGCTGCGATTGTCAGCTCCCGAGGTTTTATGCCGGCAATCTAGATTGATCAAGGGCTTTCCTCGTACATCTCGTGTCATTTACTTTACTTTTTGCTCATAGTTTGATCATAGATACAGCTCAATATCCTGAGCCGTATCCTGAATACTGATTTTCCAAATAACTTAACTGGCATATTTTCAACACACTTTCTAGCACACTACCTCACTTTACTAATTTGATCACTTAATTGCCTCGGTAATTTTTGACCAAAACAATTTGGTGCCCACCATGGGGCAAGTGGTGCTCTCTTTGATAAAAATCTTTGTTAAATCGTTAATCGGTTTTCTATTTTCAAAACTTTTTGCCGCATTATTTACAATGGACTCAAGATCAAACATGAGTTCCTCCACTGTGTCTGCTATGACCTCTGCTACTACCGGTTCGATGCTTCCACCACCTCCTCCAAGGATGCCAGCCTCTTCACGACCTCAGGATATTATCCCTACTCGCAGTGTTCAGGAATCTGCTCCCGTTTTAGCTTCTAATGATGAAATTCTAACCTTATTTGGAAGTGTGCAGGAACAAATGAGGCAGCAACAGGAAACAAACCAAATGCTATTGAGGGAAATACAACTCCTGAAGTCTGGCTCGAGCAGATCTGCTGAGGATATTGTCACTCCATTACAACCCAGAACTTTGAACTTCAGTTCAGCTGTGTATACTGAGGATAACAGGGGGAATATTGTGCCTAGCCTTCCTTAGAATCATACTCCTGAAATACCCTCCTCGGTCAGGATGTCAACCATGAGGAGCTCAGGATATGCTTCAGGATATGGGCAAAATCCTCCAATGGGTAACGTGTCAAATAATAATAATACTCATGCTACTAACAATAGTGGATCTTTGCAGGATACAGGTGTAACATCAGCACTTACTAGGGAACTTCAGAAGTTGAAGGATATGATATCTAGTGTACCTGGAGTGGTCCAGCCAATCCCGGAAGTGTCCCAAGACAGCCACAAGATATCTCGTTTTGCATATCCTATCTGTGATGCTGAGATCCCAAAGAGATTTCAAACCCCCAACATGAAGCTTTACGACGGAACTACGGATCCTGAGGAGCATATTGCTCAGTATAGGGAAAGAATGGAGATTAACCCTATCCCTCCGGATCTCAAGGAAGCATGCTTGTGCAAGGGTTTTGGTTCTACCTTAATAGGATCAGCCTTGAAATGGCTCTTGAATGTTCCTCCGCATTCGATTACATCTTTTGCTCACTTAGTAAATTTATTTAATAGTCAGTTTTCTTGTAGTAGAAGCTTTGAGAAACTAACAAGTGACCTCTACAGGATAACACAGGGGCCTCAGGAATCCCTTAGGGATTATGTGAACAAGTTCAGCCGGGAATCCCTAGACATTCCACATCTTGATGTTGCAACAGCTGTGCAAGCTTTCAAGATGGGGCTGCAAAAAGATTCTCAATTTTATCAAGATCTTGTAATGAACCCATGCAGGAACTTGGATGAAGCTCGAAACAGGGCCCTAAGATATATTCGATTGGAGGATGACAGGAAGATGCAAGAGAGAATGAACTCATCCAACACCTATGAGTCAACTAACAGGAAGTCTGAATCCTCATTCAAGCTATATCGGCCTAAGCCATATGGTAGAAATGAAAATAAGAAAGTGAATGCTGTCGAAGATGAGGATCCTGAAGAGTATCCTGAGTTGTCTGAATATTGCTTTTCTGTTAACATTCCTGAATTGATGTATGCCATGCAGGGTCTAGGAGACAAGGCTAGATGGCCTCGAAAGAGTCAACATAAAGCTGATTGGAAAGATAAGTCAAAATGGTGTGCTTTCCACGAAGATTTCGGACATGTGACTGAGGATTGCATCGCTCTAAGGAAAGAGATAAGCTATCTTCTAAGCAAGGGATATCTGAAAGATCTCTTAGGAAGGAAGAAGAATAAGGGTCAGGATATTGAGAAGGATCCTGAGCGAGCAGCGTCACCTCCTGCAGATGCCAAGATAATCAACTTTATTTCGGGAGGATCCGACATTTGTGGGACTTCGTATTCGGCGGCGAAGAGACATGCAAAAGAAGCTAAGGCCGAAAGGGGAGACAAACCTGTCAGGATGACTACCCTCACAACTGACAAAGTGATCACATTTGATGCTGATGACAGGGATACTGTCCAGGATCCTCACCATGATGCTCTGGTAATAACATTATATGTGGCTAACCATTTTGTACGCAGGATATTGGTTGATAATGGCAGCTCCGTCAACATAATCCAACTAGAGACTCTGAAAAGAATGAATGTATCTCCAATGGATATCACTTCGAAATCTACAGTGCTTGTTGGATTCAGTGGAGAGGCTAGAAACACAGTAGGAGAGATAAAGTTACCAGTATATGTTGAAGGAGTCAACTCAATACAACGTTTCTGTGTGATGGATTCCCTATCCTGCTATAATATCATACTAGGAAGACCATGGATTCACGATATGAAGGCTGTGCCATCGACGTATCACCAATGCATCAAGATCCCTACCCCTTGGGGAGTGGTCAAGGTCGAAAGTGATCAGCAGGAGGCGAAAGAATGCTACTCATCCTCGATGAAATCCTCAACCAAGCCTAGTGCAGCATAGCAATTAAAGACGCGGGCCCATGATATCGTGGAGGATCCGGAGCAGGATGTGAAGAAAATTATCCTGGACCAGGATAATCCCGATATTTCGGTGCTCGTGGGAACCAATATCCCTCAGGATATTGAAGAACAGTTAATTAACTTTTTGAAATGCAGGATGTCAACGTTTGCATGGAAGCATGAGGATATGACAGGCATATCCAAAGACATTATCACTCACAAGCTTGGAATTGATAAATCATTCAAGCCTGTTCGGCAAAAAAGAAGGAAGTTTGGCCCTGAGCGGAATACGATTATCCAAGAGGAAGTTGAGAGATTATTGAAGTCCAGGATGATCAGAGAGGTTAAGTTCCCAAGGTGGCTAGCAAACGTGGTTGTGGTACAGAATAAAAATGGGAAATGGAGAGTTTATGTGGACTACACAGACTTGAACAAGGCTTGTCCTAAAGACCCATTTCCTCTCCCCCACATTGATGCAATGGTAGATGCCACTGCCGGGCATGAAATGTTGACCTTCATGGACGCATCCTCAGGATTTCAGCAGATCCAAATGGAACCTTCTGACCAGGAGGATACTGCCTTCATGACACCAACAGGTATTTATTGTTATACAGCTATGCCTTTTGGTTTGAAAAATGCAGGTGCAACATACCAAAGATTGGTAAACATGATGTTCAAAGACAAACTCAGGGACACCATGGAGGTGTACATTAACGATATGGTGGTAAAATCAAAGAAAGCTCAGGATCACCTCCAGGATATTAAAGGAGCATTTGATATCCTGGATCAGTATAACATGAAGCTAAATCCTGCTAAGTGCCATTTTGGAGTGGGGGCAGGAAAATTTCTAGGATATATGGTGACCAAAAGAGGAATAGAGGCGAGCCCGGAGCAGATTAAAGCCATCTTGGATATTAAGTCGCCCTCAAATATGAAGGATGTTCAACGATTAACAGGGCGAGTGGCGGCATTAAACAGATTTATATCAAGATCCTCAGAGAAATGCAAATATTTTTATGATATCCTGAAGAAGAACAAGAAATTCGAATGGGGTGAGAAGCATGAAGCGGCCCTACAGGATTTAAAGCAATATCTATCAACCGCACCTCTACTGATGAAGCCTGAGAATGGTGAACCATTATCCCTATACCTCGCAGTATCAGGGAATGCTGTAAGTGCCGTCCTTGTAAAGGACCATGAAGGTCAGCAATATCCTGTTTATTATGTTAGTAAAAGCTTGTTAAATGCTGAAACTAGATATTCTCATTTAGAAAAATTGATACTAGCATTAGTTACGGCATCAACGAAACTTAGACATTACTTTGAGACACATAGGATTCATGTTAAAACAAATTATCCTGTTAAAAATGTGCTTAGGAAACCAGAAATGTCAGGCAGGATGGCTAAGTGGTCAGTAAAGTTGAGTGCTTATGATTTAGTATATGAACCTAGAAATGCCATAAAGTCTCAGGCTTTAGCTGACTTTGTGGCTGATTTTAGTAGTGACATTCAGGATGAGGTAGACCTAGAAGTTCAACAGTTAGGAGAATCCTCAGGATCCTGGACATTATATACTGATGGTGCATCTAATATAAGAGGAGTAGGATTGGGAATACTACTAAAATCGCCACAGGGGGACATATTACCCCAGGCTATTAGATGTGAATTTCCTGCTACTAATAATGAAGCAGATTATGAGGCTTTAATTGCAGGATTAGAGTTGGCTAAGAGCATGAGTATCAAAAATTTACAAGTATATGTTGACTCTTTGTTAATTACTAACCATTTTAATGGATCCTATGTGACAACTCGAGTTTCCGACTTCCACTTTCGCATTTATTGCACGATTGACTGTTTAGCTGTTTACTTACTTGCCTTGTAATATACACTGAATTATATGCTGAGAATTATATGCTGGAATGTTGATTTGATTTGATATGCTATTCATGAAATGTGACTAAAGTGTTTATCATGTATACTGTTCGAACCATCTAGACTAGTAACCATAAAACAACTCGACAAAACACGAGTGTGTTTCGCCATGAATCATTCTGACGAAACGCAAGTGATTCGCCATTTACAACTCGACGAAACAGAGTGTTTCGCCGAGCCCAGTTACGCCAAAGCCCAGTTCGGGCCCAATATGTAATGACGGATATATTTACGTGAAACGACTTCTGTTTGGCACCTTTGGCAAAGTTAGAAACCCTAGAGCTTTTTCTCTCCTGTGTGACGGCAGTTGAGGTTCCCGAGGATATTCTTAGCGATCAATTCGTTATTTCTCTTATCTCGGTTAGTTGCATGCTTGTTAAATCGGTTTCTCGGTTCCTTTATTCCTTTATACATGTTGTGTATGCTTAATTTCTGATCGGAATGTGAGTATATGTGTAGGATAATTTTGATTCGTTATGCATGATTAGTCGATTACTTAATATTATGCGAAACATGATGTGGATCTAGGGATTTTAATGATCAGTTCTGGATTGGTGTGTATTAGTGTTGGCTAGGGTTATTGTTGCTGATTAATCCGTAAACGATGTTGATTATTGAGTTAGGTTTTCGGTAATGATGTATCGGTGATGCGGTGTTGGTACGTGATTCTGTACGATTGGAATGATGATTGATACTCACTGTATGATTGTAGGATTTTTTATTAACGGTTGAATCGGCGATTAGGGTTCCTGCATGTAACTGATTTATGACGTAACAGACATGTTGACAAAACTCGATACATGACGAAACAGATATGTTACGTCGAAACCAAACTTGACGAAACAAATGTGTTTCGCCGAATTCATTCATGATGAAACAAGAGTGATTCGTCGAAGGGGCTCGTGGCGAAACAAAGGGTGTTTCGCCGACTTGGGTAATTTGCACAGTAACTGTTTCTGTTAAAACTTAATTGAGATAACTAACCACCGTTAGATGCTATACATGACCTGTATGTTCATGAATACGTGCAAGGTGCTACTTGGTATTTATTGATGCGTTGTCCACTATGATTATACTTATGTGCCAACTTCGTGAATACAAACTGATTATGTATACGTGCATACTTTAGGACGTGATTGATTAACTGTGAGGATACTTAGCATACCGAGCAAACCAAGGTGAGTTCACACTAGCCAAGGCATGGGATTCCCAGGGGTTGGGAATGGGATTGAATAACTACTCGTACAACTATTACTATTAAACAAATTATTACTGTCCTCGGTTGAAGGGCACGTACGTAAAACCTACGTACAGTTATACTTACTACTGTCCTCGGGTTGAAGGGCACGTACGTAAAACCTACGTACACGATCTTAAGACCATCACCTCTATCAAAGGAAGTCCCTCAATTATCGACTTAATCGCCGAGGCCTAGGGCGAGCGGGTCATTAGTTAATAGCGCTATTAGGTTTAACAAACCTCACACCGTGCCAGTCGGACGGGCGTGTACTAATGGACTATGGGCAAAGGGTCAATGCTGATAGACATTGACTTAGGGCACATTTTATATTTTCGTAGCAGTCGATACGCGTGGTCTTGTAACACATGGGAAGCCCCCACTAATCATCGCACGCATGCCTGGACTGGCAGCAAGGATTATCGCGATACATGGTTTACAAAACGAATATATACGATTTATGAAATGAATGCTTTAACCAAACAACTATCTGTGAACTCGCTCAACTTTGTTGTTGATTCGTTGCTACATGCCTTGCAGGTCATTAGGTCCCCATGGAGCTTGCACAGGGAGGAACGGTCGTTGTGGAACATGGCGATGTGTGCCATGCTTTAGACTTTACCTTATTTCATATTTAATACTTGCTATGGGTTTTACAAATTTTGCTTCCGCTAAACACTTAACTATGCTTTGGTTTTGAACACCTTTCATATTGGTTTGTTGAATTATGTTACTTATCTACTTGTTCAATATGATTGGTGGCTTGATCCTGGTCAGTCACGCCTCCAAGCGGTGATACTCCGCGTGTGGATTTTGGGGGTGTGACAGATTGGTATCAGAGCCATTGGTTATAGAGAACTTGGTTTTAATAAAGGAAAACGTTTTTGTTAAAACCAGACTATAACCTGTACAGTGCTCTACGATCCACAACGACGCTTCACTCCACGTGCAAGACTCGACATTCTAGGTGATATGGTTTATGTTATATTACCTACATGATAGATTACATAGAACTTTGCTCATGACATGCTTAGCTAGTATAGCTACTGTTTCTTGAACACGTGTGTGCTTACTCTCTTCTGTCATCGCATTTTCGCGAACCCTTCTCACTCATGTTTTCCTTGATATGAAGATCATGTCTGGACGCATTAACATGACACAAGCCCAGTTGACGGCTCTGATTAACGAACAGGTTGTTGCGGCACTTGCAGCCGCACAAGCAGGAGGTATACCCTGCTGTTTAAAACTCATTCTAGGATCTTTAGGTCCTACTCTCGTGAACCTACCCTTGTGTTAAACTTTGTCTTTTCTTATACACACAATAGGTCAGCATGCTCAGCCACCTGTGTGCACCTTCAAAACCTTTATGGACTGCCGACCCACTACTTTTAGCGGCACTGAAGGAGCAGTAGGTCTCCTCCACTGGTTTGAGAAACTAGAATCTGTGTTCGAAATGTGTGAATGCCCTGAGGCATGCAGGGTGAAGTATGCTACCGGCACTCTTGAGGGTTTAGCCCTCACATGGTGGAATGCTCAGGTCCAAATGCTGGGGTTGGTTGCTGCTAACGCCACCCCATGGAACAATTTCAAAGAGATGATCAAGGAAGAATACTGCAGTCGTGATGACATTCATAAGCTGGAAGTTGAGTTCTTCAACCTCAAGATGACGGGGTCGAAAATTGAGGCGTTTACAAAGAGATCGAATGAGCTGGCATTACTGTGTCCTACTATGGTGGACCCTCCAATTAAGCGTATCGAACTATATCTTAAGGGTCTAGTGCCAGAGATCCAAAGTCATGTGACTTCAGCAAACCTCGCCACCTATCAGCAGGTTGTTCAGTTGGCTCACCGTCTCACTGATCAGGCGGTGGAGCAAAACAGGTTACCAAAACGTATTAGTGCCACAGCTACCTCTGAAACTCCTAGTGACAACAAACGTAAATGGGATGGAGCTTCAAGCAGAGGTTCGACTTCTGTTCAGTCCCAGTCGCAGCAGAGAAGAACTGAAGATTTTAAGAGCCCTGGTCAGCAATCCTCTGGTAGCCAAGGGCAGAGTGGTTATCGAGGGAACCTTCCAAAGTGCAACAGATGCAACAAACATCATAGCGGTCAGTGCAACAAGGTCCGTTGTCAGAGGTGTCTTAAGTTGGGTCACGAAGCTAAGGATTGTAGGAGTTTGCGACCTGCAAGTCAGAACCAGCGACAACAGCCACCAGCTCCACAAGACCAGCAGCAACAACTGTGACAAATGGCAAATAACCGGAAATTCCGTACAGTCTAATCACTATTCTTAGTATATAATCTCATGCAATTAGCGTAATTTAATTACGTAACGGTGTCGTACATTAGACGACAATGTTAGGACAAGAAAACAATGATATAACATATATTGGTTTTCATCGTATTGCGAAACCAATTAAACAATTTCCAAAAAGTGTTGGTAAAAAGTGCTGCGCGCACTATTCACGGTTACACTATTCATGCCAGCAAAACCGTGAAAACAGAACGAAACAAGGAAAAACGACACACAGATGACATAACTAAGTCCGGTTATATAAGAAAACACTAATACGAAAACATATCTTGCAAAGATATAAGACCTTCCGGTACAACGCCCTAATCGCTAAATCGTCCGTTTCACAAAAAAAATAAGACAATTTTAACTTGTCCAAAATAATAATTTAGCATTTCCGGGACTCCGAAAATATGACAAATGATGACAAACATATGGAAACAATATGAGGATATTAATGGGGTATTCGACACATAAGCTCTCGACACTGCGTTGCAACCCCCACAACTTGTCCGTTTCTACACCGACAAGCTAATAAACGACATTTCCGACACCGAAAACAACCAAATGAAAGCTTTGGTAAACTAGTTAAGCTTATTTTGGGATTCAAAATAACTTCATACATCTTTTTAATGCGGAATGTCAACTTACGGCAAACTTCCGTCGGTACGCCACAAAAGTGCCGTAAACTAGCCAACGACGAAACGAAAAGCATTCAAAGTATCAAAACATGATTTCTACTAGTTTAGTGAACTAGTTAATGTTAATTTATGTTTCGAATCACTAATTACCCTCTAATGGTGAAAGATTACCCTAATCACCATACTTAGCCTAATTACCAAAATATCTACATGTTTAAGACATTTTTATAAAAAATGTTACACTTTACCCCTTATTCTTTTGATTAATATCTAGATATTTTTTTTATTAGTTGCAAGTGGATGATGTTGGTGAAAGATTATAACACTTAGTACTTTAGTTACTAACCACATTATCATACTTTTACACCTTATCTTTCACACACATAAGAACTCTTTCAATCTTCATCCATATTACCAAGAACATCTTCAAAAACCCATTTATTTTTATTACTTCCTTCATGATCAACATGGATTTCCAAGTAACATAAGGTGATCTAAAGCTATTGGAAGTAAAAGGAAGGGTTTTCATCCATACAAAAGTGTTCTACCATCAAGATCATCATCTTCTTAGTTCTTAATAATCTTCTAAGATCATCCCTAGCCAAGTGCTAGAAGTAAGCTTCTATAACTATTTTTTTTTATGCAAATATATTATGATTATGATTGTTATTATTACTAATAATAACCAAGGAAATCATACATAATAAACATGAAGAAAATACAAAGAAGCTAAGAATAAAAATCATGATATAATTATGATTGTTTATATTGTGATCTAAGACTTGATATATGCTTATTTAGTTTTGTTATGATGTTTATAATGCAAATAAAGTGTTAGAAGATGTTGAAAGATATGATCTAAAAATTTTACATGTTTATGATAAAGGGGTTTTTTTTTTTAACATAAAGGATTAAATGGATGATCATAACTATTGATCTTATGAAAATATATAAAGTTTTTGGTTAAAAACAATACTCTCACAAGATTATAAAAAGTAACATACAACTAGAGATTTTTATAAAAGTTGTTAAAACTAAAATTAAACTTGGTTTTTGAACTTGTTAGCATATGAAATAATCATGGTTAAAACCCTACATGATTTGGAGATCATTTTGATAAGTTTATGTTATAAAAATCTCATATGTTTTAGTTAAGATGTTATGAGTAAATTGATGATGAATTTGAAAAGAAAATGATATGTTTATCTAAACATGGCAAAGTACATAATACAAAGGTTATATGGCCAATTTTTCTTAGAAATCATAGGTTAGAAAAATTATCATTTTTAACAAAGTCTTTACAAGATTAGAAAGTGGTCTTTCTAAAAACAAAAATAGATATAAATATATATTTTTGGGAAAATATATATTAGTGATCTTAACAAGTTATTTACTATGTGTTTATTATTTGTATTAGTTATGTACAATAATTAGGTATTTGATAACAATGATACAAATAAATACAAGACACATTTACAAGTAAAGACTTACAAGAATACATATATACACACTTGAATACAATTTACGGATCATTTGGACATCGGATACAACTTATGGACAATTCGGACGACGGGCGAATCTTTGAACATATCGCCATTCCGAGGAGTTACTACGACGTTTAGACGATCTTTCGACACGAAATATAAGTATCCTATCGATAACAAATTTTGGATGTTTATAAACTTATAAAAACTAGTATGTTTTTATTTACTAACAAGTGTACTTAGTAAATTTTTATAAAAAGGTTTTTATAAAAATGAAAGGCTTACACTTACTAGTGGGCTATTTTTATAACAAATGGGCTTATATTACTTAATGGACTACTATCTTCTTAATGGGCTTATCTTCATAATGGGCTTAACATAAATTCATGGGCTAAGCCCAATACCAAACATATGGGCCAAGGCCCAATAATATTGAAGCCCAACACTTTTGAGGCCCAACACTATTGAAGCCCAACACTATTTAAGCCCAACACTATTCAAGCCCAACACTATTCAAGCCCAACACTATTGAGGCCCAACACTATTGAGGCCCAACACTATTTGAGGCCCAACACTATTGAGGCCCAACACTATTGAGGCCCAACACTATTTGAGGCCCAACACTATTGAGGCCCAACACTATTGAGGCCCAACACTATTTGAGGCCCAACACTATTTGAGGCCCAACACTATTTGAGGCCCAACACTATTTGAGGCCCAGCACTATTTAAGCCCAATAACTTGAAAACATGGGCTTGGCCCAATGATACTATTATTGGAAACACAACTATACAAGTGATACATACAAGACACGAGATTCAGCGGACGAGATCCGACTATACAACTCATTCATCGAATACACAGTTAACGAACATTTGAACAACTCATTCATCGAATACACAGTTAACGAACATTTGAACAACTCATTCATCGAATACACAGTTAACGAACATTTGAACAACTCATTCATCGAATACACAGTTAACGAACATTTGAACAACTCATTCATCGAATACACAGTTAACGAACAGTAAGGACATACAAGTCTTACATATACTCAAGACACAAGACTTGTACTCAAGTTCTTTTCAAAGACCGAAGTGTCTAACAAAAATAAGAACGTTTGTAGGTCGCCACGCTATTCAGGACGACCGCACGTGAGATCTTATTTACATCTATTTTCAGGACGCAATACAGTGAGTTCATGTTCCCCTATTCATTTAAATGTTTTACAAACTTTACAACTATCGGGGAGGATACATGTTCAGAGTATGTTAAAGTTAGGTATTGAAACACCATAGATCATGTGCGAATTAGGGCCATACTATAAGCACCATTAATCCAGTTTGGACCAAGGAACAAAGGCTTAGATCTAATGGGTTTTGGCGAGCCCCACTCTTGGTCATGGACCCCTACGGAAGAGTGCGTTTGTGTCCCAGTCGATAGGAATCGGCATAAAATCGTCTAGGGTTGGTTTGCTTCCTATTTCGGCACACATATTAATGTCCTTGCAAAACATTAATGATCAACGATTTCATTGACGCTTTACATACTACAACTCACATTTTTCATACATCGTTTACAACTAAATTGCATGAATTCACCAACTTTTGTTGATGTTTTCCAAACTTAACATGTATTTCAGGAAATTAGTGGACCTGGCAGACATTTCAGTCAAGGAAAGCAAGTATCAAGACTCCATGCCACCATTTGAAGGGTTTGCCCGTTATATACCGCCTCTTTGCGGTGATATAGTGGTCAAAGCCTTGACATTTTAAGACTTACATTTTTATGTATAAAACGATGACAACTTATTTTCATTTGATGGTTTGTAACCAATACATTCAACTTATGTTGCATTCCTTTGGGAAACACTTATGTAATGGCAATGGCAATGGAGTATGTTTTATTCATATAGTTTGTTCATGTACATCGATATTTATGCAATGAAAACCATACAGATCACACCTTGCGTTTCCGCTACGAGCGGGTGTGACAGATTGGTATCAGAGCATCGATTGTAGTGAACCAGGATTCTTTCTCGAGTCTAAGTCTACAATCACTAGGGATCTCTCACGAAAACCTCTTGTTCATGTTGAACAGATTATAAATAAAATTGGACAAGTCAAAAGGTTTTCATTGCATAAACATTTTTCAAGGTCCACTACAACAAAAATTCATTTCACATAAATCAAGCGAGGACATTTCCATGGGTGAAGTCTATGAGAAACAGACACAATACATTAATAGACTATGTGCCTACAATACATTACATTATCAGTTTATGCATTATAAACAGTTTACAAGTTCAGCTTATACAAGATAGAAATCCTTGATTGATAGGATTTTACATGATTATATATATAGGTTGTTCATATATATGTGGCATGAAATATTTGCCAAGAACAAAATACCTTCGACTTCAAACTTTAGTATTATTCTTAACTCGCACGATGAAAATATCGACCTCATGTCTATTACGGAGCTTATGACGAACATGATTTCTAAGTGAAATCTTAAACTTAATTCCGTAAAATATGGTTGCTTTCTTGCGAATGCTGAGATGCCTGACCATGATAATGACGACGAGGCGAAGGTGGTAACCTTGGACAACAACTCCATTAGTGGGACGAGATCCATGTGACTCATACTAACCAAGGTGGATATACTCTTGTCCTTACAAGGAAGATGAAGTACTCATCTTGAAGGTGCCTCTTCAGTTGTTATTGTTACAGATTCTTTTCATTTCTATTTTCATCTAACGCCGTACCGTTCTGCGAGTAATGACAACGAACGTTGACACGTGATTTATCACAAAGGTCCCTCCTATGTTGAAGGTATATTGACAATAACGTTTCCTCTCTTATTGATCGGCAGCTTTGTACGAGAGAACGCTAGGGTGACCATGCAAGACAATTTATTATTACGGAGGCCTACGTAATAACAACTTGTAGTGCATGGAAATTCTGGTGGACTCTGCGGGTCAAGCTAATGATCACTATTCATTCAAAATTCTTAAGTTATTACTTGAGATTCAATTATTCCTACCTAGTAGAACACGAACTGGGGGTGGTTAGTATAACACCCTACAATACAATACAATACAATACAATACAATACAATACAATACAATACAATACAATACAATACAATACAATACAATACAATACAATACAATACAATACAATACAATACAATACAATACAATACAATACAATACAATACAATACAATACAATACAATACAATACAATACAATACGGGAAGACGACACATATTTGTTCACACCTAACGTTCGATCTATATCACGATTCAGTTGAGACTAGTCATTTAAACAAACAAAACGTGTTAGCTACTCATGGAGGATTTTCCTCAACATTCTCGAAATTCTTGAACATGGGTTGGTTCCAGGGTATCTATGACACTTTATCCTACTTTACCTTACCTTACTTTATCATATTCCACCTTATCATATTTATTGGAAGTAATACAATAAATTCCGTCGTTTGACATTTGTCTTTTTCCAAGGGATGGTATGGCATGCGCCATACTGCAACTCCCTCATTACATTCTATTCTACATTTTTGGAGATTCTAATAATCTTGCTAGAGCTCGTGAAACTCAAGCACTATTACCATAATTGTCACATGGACAAGTAAGACAAAGGATTTTCTCTATTTAGGACGATCGAGGTCCATAGAGTAGGGAATACATATTATATGGACGAAGACCACTGGTTGGTTTCCCCTCCTCAACGAATTATTTCTCTTTCCATTTAGACGTATGACCAATACATGCAAGAGGCATTACACCTTTTGGTTTTGGTTATCCACATTATCATTTATTCAAACATATATGCACAATATGGTCTTGAGGTTTCCATGACCGATTGATTGCATTCTTCATTCTTGGGCACATGATAGACTTTATTTATTCAAATAAATGTCTAGATTCTTTTAATTGTGTGTATTAAAAAGATCATGGCGCCAAAAGAATCAATTGTTTAAGTTAAAAGTTATGTGTTGAAAACTATTGCTTTTACACAAGACATGGTTTATACATGACATTGTTACGCAAGACATTGTTATACATATCATTTGATGTTGGTTTACACAAGACATTTTTAGTGGTTATTTGTAAGGGATGAGACGTGTGTAATATAATAAAAGCATGGTGGATACGCCGCTGGTACTTCCTATATATAAGTGCTTATGTTATATTGCATATCGTGGTGTTATTCAAATCTCTTCGACAAAGACAAGACATGACATTTTTGCACAAGACGCGACATCCTCTACACAAGACATAATATTCTATTTCAAGACATGATATATTTATACACTACATTTCTAGTGGTTATTTATTTAACCATACATCATTCTTTTATATCATCTGATTTTCATATCTATTTTCATATGATTTTATAAAAGAATTCGATCATAACTAGAGCTACTATTGTTGGTTACACTTGATGCTTTCACGATATCTCAAGGGTTGTTCCATAATGGGTAACACCCGAATTCAAACACACTGAGTGATATATTTTAGGTTTAGCCTCGGAGATCCGAAGCATAACCGCATCATCCCTCCCTACCTCAATCACTCAAACAATAACTCTCGCCATGAGAGAAATGAAGGCAACTGCTGCCATAAACGATTTTGGTACCAGGATGTATGCTGGTAACTTGCCGAAATCCTAAATGCGACAAGTGAGACGTCCATCATGAGGGCAATTGCAAAAGCGCCAAGAGTAGCAGTGTGCTGAGACCGGGCGCAAAACAAAGACTAGTAAGACGATAATACTTAAGAAGGGATCAAGCTAGTGAATAAGTGTGTGTGTAGTTAGCACTATGAATACTCCACAAAATCCCAATGAAGTCATGAGTACGTACACTCTATGATCATCATGTATCAATTCGTTTAATACCAACACCGAGCTTAGCTATTGTCTTTAGATGTTAAGCATATACTCGAATTAGAGTCATGTTGGACACATTACTATATCAAGTTAGCTAATGGGGAATTAGCTGAGACATATCAAATCATTAAGGGCCACCGGTATGTATCCTATTCGTCAACATTTCACATCCATGTTATTTTATACAATTGGCAATTTTAGCTTCATCTCAACATTTCACATACAAGAGTTTCATGGCTAGGGACGGGATTGTCCTAGCTACAATTAGGGATTGGGTTATCCTACATCTAAACATATGGATTGGGTTATCCTACATCTAAACATATGGATTGGGTTATCCTACATTTAAGCATAGGGTTCCTAAGACTATACAGTGAAGTCCTCGCCACACAGAATTTAAAATGTACTTGGTCTAGAGTCACGTAAGCTAGACGTCTCCTCATTCTATAGAATTGGCAAACGGTAAACTGGTCGAGTTAGGAGCAGAAATTTGATATCGATCTCTTACCCATTGAGTTGGGTATTTTCGACGTAGTGGTTGGCATGGATTGGCTATCCGATAACCTAGCCGAAGTTTTCTGTCATGAGAAGATCATTCGCCTACCACTGCCGAACAAAGAGACATTTGTTATTCATGGAGAGAAGCACGACACACCATTGCGGATCATTAATTGCATGAAGGCACAAAAGTGCTTACGGAAAGGTTGTATTGCCTTTCTAGCAATTGTTGTAGACAAGAAGGCCGTTGGGCCACAGCTAACAAATATTCTTCTGATAAAAATAATTTCCTGAAGAATTTCCTGAAGTCTTTCCAGGACTACCGCCATATCAACAAGTCGAGTTTTACATCGACTTGGTACCTGGAGCCGTATCTCGACAAATTCGTCATAGTGTTTATTGACGACATTTTGATATACTCTCGATCGACTGATGAACATGAGCAACATTTGAGAACCATTTTAGAGTTGTTAAAGACA
The DNA here is from genome assembly GCA_030545235.1 of Helianthus tuberosus. Taxonomy (NCBI): domain Eukaryota; kingdom Viridiplantae; phylum Streptophyta; class Magnoliopsida; order Asterales; family Asteraceae; genus Helianthus; species Helianthus tuberosus. Next base: position 103,309,900 of record CM060409.1, on the reverse strand, counting down.
ATAAATTCGCCCCAAATCGAAAAACAAGATATAGCCTTACAACTTATTCTTAAGATTGGTGCATATCATTTTACAATCTTATCATTATCCGACGATACCGATGACTCTGTTGTAGACTATGATGCTTCGCATCATGGATTGGGTTGCGTACTCGTGCAACGTGAAAAAGTTATTGTGTACACGTCGTGCCAATTAAAAAGTTCACGAGAAGAACTATACCACACGCGACCTTGAGTTAGGCGCGGTGGTATTCGCTTTAAAAATTATGGCGACATTATTTATATGGTACTCAATGCATTATTTTTCACGGATCATAAAAATCTTCAACACATATTCAACCAAAGAGAATTAAATATGCGTCAACGATATTGGTTGAATTGTTGAAAGACTATGATTGTGAAATAAAGTACCATCCGGGCAAGGCAAATTTTGTAGCAGATGCCTTGAGCCGCAAGGAGCGAGTTAGAACACTGAGAGTTCAAGCATTAGAGAAGATGATTCACAAGCGCTCAAGGAAGAGCATATTTAAGCAGAAACACTTCGAGGCATGAAGGAACAATTAGTGTAAAGAAGATGGAACTTTATACATTATGAGTCGAAATTGGGTTCTATTCTTTGGCGGCCTTCGAGATGATATTTTGAGGAAGCACATAGGCCTAAGTAGTGAAAGAATACTACTGGTGGCCTAACCTCAAAAGTGATATCGCGACTTATATCGGAGAATGCTTGACTTGCGCGAGAGTAAAAGTCGAGTAGCAAAATCCCTCGGACTTGTTACAACAACCCGAGATTCCCGTTTGGTAATGGGAACAAATATCGATGTACTTCATTACGAAGTTACTCAGGACCTCAAGAGGTCACTACATGATATGTGTAATCATCGATAGACTAACAAAGTTCACGCACTTCTTACCGATTTGGTAGAAGGATAATACTGAGAAACAAACGGAACTCTATCTCAAAGAAATAGTGGCTCGTCATGGAGTGCCTATTTCAATCATTTCAGACCAAGACGGTCGTTTTATTTCTAGCATTTGGAAATCATTTCAACAGGCCTTTGGATCTCATTTGAATCCAAGTACGGCCTTTCATCCATAAACTGACGGCCAGAGCGAACGGACAATCTAAACACTCGAAGATATGCTTCGTGCATGTGTTATAGATTTAGGCGGCAATTGGGATACTCATCTACCTTTAGTTGAGTTTTCCTACAATAACAGCTACAATACTACTATACAAGCTGCACCGTTTGAAGCTCTTTATGGTCGAAAGTGTCGCTCTCCGCTATGTTGGGCGGAAACAGGCGATAGTTAAATAATTGGTCCGAAACTAGTCCAAGAGACTACGGAGAAAATCTTTCAGATCCGAGACCGTATCAAGGCGGCTCGCGATCGACAAAAGTGCTACGCAGACAAGAGACGGAAGCCATTATCTTTCGAGGTCGGAGACAAGGTCTTGTTGAAAGTCTCACCTTGGAAGTGCATAGCGAGATTCGGTAAGCGTGGAAAGCTTAACCCTCGATATGTAGGACCATTTGAAATCTTAGAGAAGATTGGCATTGTTGCCTACAAGTTGAAGTTACCAGATGAACTTAACAGTGTGCACGACACGTTTCATGTGTCGAATCTTAAAAAGAGTCCAACACAAGCAACCGTTATCATTCTATTCACATTGACGACAAACTCCAATTCACCGAAGAACCTGTTGAGGTCATGGACTGGAAGGTCCAGAAAACACGGAGAAGTCGAATCAAATTAGTAAATGTACGTTGGAACTCTCGTCACGAACCCGGGTATACTTGGGAACGTGAAAAATCAAATCAGAGCCAAATACCCTCACCTGTTTGAGTAGTCTCCTACAAAGGATTACTCAGTTTGAATTTTGGGACGAAATTCTCAATAATAGGGGGAGAATGTGACAAATGGCAAATAACCGGAAATTCCGTACAGTCTAATCACTATTCTTAGTATATAATCTCATGCAATTAGCGTAATTTAATTACGTAACGGTGTCGTACATTAGACGACAATGTTAGGACAAGAAAACAATGATATAACATATATTGGTTTTCGTCGTATTGCGAAACCAATTAAACAATTTCCAAAAAGTGTTGGTAAAAAGTGCTGCGCGCACTATTCACGGTTACACTATTCATGCCAGCAAAACCGTGAAAACAGAACGAAACAAGGAAAAACGACACACAGATGACATAACTGAGTCCGGTTATATAAGAAAACACTAATACGAAAACATATCTTGCAAAGATATAAGACCTTCCGGTACAACGCCCTAATCGCTAAATCGTCCGTTTCACAAAAAAATAAGACAATTTTAACTTGTCCAAAATAATAATTTAGCATTTCCGGGACTCCGAAAATATGACAAATGATGACAAACATATGGAAACAATATGAGGATATTAATGGGGTATTCGAAACATAAGCTCTCGACACTGCGTTGCAACCCCCACAACTTGTCTGTTTCTACACCGACAAGCTAATAAACGACATTTCCGACACCGAAAACAACCAAATGAAAGCTTTGGTAAACTAGTTAAGCTTATTTTGGGATTCAAAATAACTTCATACATCTTTTTAATGCGGAATGTCAACTTACGGCAAACTTCCGTCGGTACGCCACAAAAGTGCCGTAAACTAGCCAACGACGAAACGAAAAGCATTCAAAGTATCAAAACATGATTTCTACTAGTTTAGTGAACTAGTTAATGTTAATTTATGTTTCGAATCACTAATTACCCTCTAATGGTGAAAGATTACCCTAATCACCATACTTAGCCTAATTACCAAAATATCTACATGTTTAAGACATTTTTATAAAAAATGTTACACTTTACCCCTTATTCTTTTGATTAATATCTAGATATTTTTTTTATTAGTTGCAAGTGGATGATGTTGGTGAAAGATTATAACACTTAGTACTTTAGTTACTAACCACATTATCATACTTTTACACCTTATCTTTCACACACATAAGAACTCTTTCAATCTTCATCCATATTACCAAGAACATCTTCAAAAACCCATTTATTTTTATTACTTCCTTCATGATCAACATGGATTTCCAAGTAACATAAGGTGATCTAAAGCTATTGGAAGTAAAAGGAAGGGTTTTCATCCATACAAAAGTGTTCTACCATCAAGATCATCATCTTCTTAGTTCTTAATAATCTTCTAAGATCATCCCTAGCCAAGTGCTAGAAGTAAGCTTCTATAACTATTTTTTTTATGCAAATATATTATGATTATGATTGTTATTATTACTAATAATAACCAAGGAAATCATACATAATAAACATGAAGAAAATACAAAGAAGCTAAGAATAAAAATCATGATATAATTATGATTGTTTATATTGTGATCTAAGACTTGATATATGCTTATTTAGTTTTGTTATGATGTTTATAATGCAAATAAAGTGTTAGAAGATGTTGAAAGATATGATCTAAAAATTTTACATGTTTATGATAAAGGGGTTTTTTTTTTAACATAAAGGATTAAATGGATGATCATAACTATTGATCTTATGAAAATATATAAAGTTTTTGGTTAAAAACAATACTCTCACAAGATTATAAAAAGTAACATACAACTAGAGATTTTTATAAAAGTTGTTAAAACTAAAATTAAACTTGGTTTTTGAACTTGTTAGCATATGAAATAATCATGGTTAAAACCCTACATGATTTGGAGATCATTTTGATAAGTTTATGTTATAAAAATCTCATATGTTTTAGTTAAGATGTTATGAGTAAATTGATGATGAATTTGAAAAGAAAATGATATGTTTATCTAAACATGGCAAAGTACATAATACAAAGGTTATATGGCCAATTTTTCTTAGAAATCATAGGTTAGAAAAATTATCATTTTTAACAAAGTCTTTACAAGATTAGAAAGTGGTCTTTCTAAAAACAAAAATAGATATAAATATATATTTTTGGGAAAATATATATTAGTGATCTTAACAAGTTATTTACTATGTGTTTATTATTTGTATTAGTTATGTACAATAATTAGGTATTTGATAACAATGATACAAATAAATACAAGACACATTTACAAGTAAAGACTTACAAGAATACATATATACACACTTGAATACAATTTACGGATCATTTGGACATCGGATACAACTTATGGACAATTCGGACGACGGGCGAATCTTTGAACATATCGCCATTCCGAGGAGTTACTACGACGTTTAGACGATCTTTCGACACGAAATATAAGTATCCTATCGATAACAAATTTTGGATGTTTATAAACTTATAAAAACTAGTATGTTTTTATTTACTAACAAGTGTACTTAGTAAATTTTTATAAAAAGGTTTTTATAAAAATGAAAGGCTTACACTTACTAGTGGGCTATTTTTATAACAAATGGGCTTATATTACTTAATGGACTACTATCTTCTTAATGGGCTTATCTTCATAATGGGCTTAACATAAATTCATGGGCTAAGCCCAATACCAAACATATGGGCCAAGGCCCAATAATATTGAAGCCCAACACTTTTGAGGCCCAACACTATTGAAGCCCAACACTATTTAAGCCCAACACTATTCAAGCCCAACACTATTCAAGCCCAACACTATTGAGGCCCAACACTATTGAGGCCCAACACTATTTGAGGCCCAACACTATTGAGGCCCAACACTATTGAGGCCCAACACTATTTGAGGCCCAACACTATTGAGGCCCAACACTATTGAGGCCCAACACTATTTGAGGCCCAACACTATTTGAGGCCCAACACTATTTGAGGCCCAACACTATTTGAGGCCCAGCACTATTTAAGCCCAATAACTTGAAAACATGGGCTTGGCCCAATGATACTATTATTGGAAACACAACTATACAAGTGATACATACAAGACACGAGATTCAGCGGACGAGATCCGACTATACAACTCATTCATCGAATACACAGTTAACGAACATTTGAACAACTCATTCATCGAATACACAGTTAACGAACATTTGAACAACTCATTCATCGAATACACAGTTAACGAACATTTGAACAACTCATTCATCGAATACACAGTTAACGAACAGTAAGGACATACAAGTCTTACATATACTCAAGACACAAGACTTGTACTCAAGTTCTTTTCAAAGACCGAAGTGTCTAACAAAAATAAGAACGTTTGTAGGTCGCCACGCTATTCAGGACGACCGCACGTGAGATCTTATTTACATCTATTTTCAGGACGCAATACAGTGAGTTCATGTTCCCCTATTCATTTAAATGTTTTACAAACTTTACAACTATCGGGGAGGATACATGTTCAGAGTATGTTAAAGTTAGGTATTGAAACACCATAGATCATGTGCGAATTAGGGCCATACTATAAGCACCATTAATCCAGTTTGGACCAAGGAACAAAGGCTTAGATCTAATGGGTTTTGGCGAGCCCCACTCTTGGTCATGGACCCCTACGGAAGAGTGCGTTTGTGTCCCAGTCGATAGGAATCGGCATAAAATCGTCTAGGGTTGGTTTGCTTCCTATTTCGGCACACATATTAATGTCCTTGCAAAACATTAATGATCAACGATTTCATTGACGCTTTACATACTACAACTCACATTTTTCATACATCGTTTACAACTAAATTGCATGAATTCACCAACTTTTGTTGATGTTTTCCAAACTTAACATGTATTTCAGGAAATTAGTGGACCTGGCAGACATTTCAGTCAAGGAAAGCAAGTATCAAGACTCCATGCCACCATTTGAAGGGTTTGCCCGTTATATACCGCCTCTTTGCGGTGATATAGTGGTCAAAGCCTTGACATTTTAAGACTTACATTTTTATGTATAAAACGATGACAACTTATTTTCATTTGATGGTTTGTAACCAATACATTCAACTTATGTTGCATTCCTTTGGGAAACACTTATGTAATGGCAATGGCAATGGAGTATGTTTTATTCATATAGTTTGTTCATATACATCGATATTTATGCAATGAAAACCATACAGATCACACCTTGCGTTTCCGCTACGAGCGGGTGTGACAGCAACAACGAGACAACAAGGGATGCTTTCAGTGTGGAGCTGAAGGCCATTTTAAGAGAGATTGTCCCCAATTGAACCGGAACCAGAACAACAACAACAATAACAACAACAACCAGGGGAATGGGAACAACGGGGGTAACAACGGCAATGGTGCAAGGGGTCATGTATTCGTTATTGGTCAGGGAGAAGCGAGGAATGATCCCAATGTTGTGATGGGTAAGTTCCTTCTTGACGACTTTTACGTTACTGTCTTATTTGATTCGGGTGCCGATACTAGTTATGTGTCCCAAAAAGTTAGTCAACTGCTTAAGCGTACCCCAACACCTTTAAACCCCAAGCACGATGTAGAGTTAGCTAATGGTAAGAGTATAGAGGTCACGCATATAGTCAAAGGTTGTAATCTTGTACTTGCCGATCACACTTTTCCGATTGACCTCCTTCCTATCACTCTGGGTAGTTTCGACGTTGTCATAGGGATGGACTGGTTATCCCAACACCAAGCAGAGATTCTTTGCAACGAGAAGATTGTTCGTATTCCTCGCCCAGGTGGTGAACCTCTCATGATTCGTGGCGACAAGAGTGGTGCTGTTGTGAGCATCATTTCTTCCCTTAAGGCCCAAAAGTGTTTGCGTAAGGGCCACACTGCTTTTCTGGCTCTCGTTACTGACACCTCGAAGAAAGAGAAAAAGATAGAAGACTTTCCGATTGTATGTGATTATCCTGAGGTATTTCCTGAGGAACTACCTGGCCTCCCGCCTCATCTCCAGGTCGAGTTCCAAATCGAGCTAGCTCCTGGAGCAGCGCCCATAGCTCGTGCACTGTATCGCTTAGCTCCATCAGAGTTGAAAGAGCTATCTACGCAACTACAAGAACTCTTAGATAAGGGTTTTATTCGTCCTAGCTCTTCGCCCTGGGGAGCTCTAGTGCTATTCGTGAAGAAGAAAGATGGTACGTTCAGAATGTGCATCGACTACCGTGAACTGAACAAGGTGACTGTGAAGAATCGCTACCCTCTTCCACGTATTGACGACTTGTTCGACCAACTGCAGGGGTCGAGCTACTATTCAAAGATTGATTTGAGATCAGGATATCACCAGCTGAGAGTCCGAGAAGAGGACGTCTCCAAAACAGCCTTTAGAACCCGATATGGCCACTATGAGTTTTTGGTAATGCCTTTTGGGCTGACAAACGCACCAGCGGTCTTCATGGACTTGATGAATCGAGTGTGCAAGCTGTACCTAGACAAGTTCGTTATTGTATTCATCGACGACATCTTGATTTACTCAAAGAGTCAGGAAGAACACGAACAGCATCTACGACTCATTTTGGAACTCCTTCGAACAGAACAGCTGTACGCCAAGTTTTCAAAATGTGACTTCTGGCTTCGCGAGGTCCATTTCTTAGGCCATGTAGTGAACAAGGATGGGATTCACGTTGATCCCTCCAAGGTAGATTCGATCAAGAGCTGGCCTGCACCTCGTACCCCAACGGAAATTCGCCAATTCTTGGGATTGGCAGGTTACTACAGGAGGTTTATTAAGGATTTTTCCAAGATTGCACAGCCTCTTACTTCACTAACGCAGAAGGGCGTTGTTTATCGTTGGGGAAATGCACAGGAGTTAGCGTTTCAGCACTTAAAGGATAGACTTTGCAGTGCACCTATCCTTTCATTGCCAGTGGGCACAGACGACTTCGTAGTTTATTGCGACGCATCTATTCAGGGTCTTGGTTGTGTATTGATGCAGCGGGATAAAGTTATAGCCTACGCCTCACGCCAACTCAAAGTTCATGAAAAGAACTACACCACACACGATTTAGAGCTGGGAGCTGTTGTTTTTGCACTTAAGATATGGAGACACTACCTGTATGGTACCAAATGCGCCATCTATACCGACCACAGGAGCCTCGAGCATATCTTCAAACACAAGGAACTCAATATGCGACAACGACGATGGGTCGAGCTGCTGAATGACTACGAATGCTCGATCAGGTACCACCCAGGCAAAGCCAATGTTGTGGCTGACGCCCTCAGTCGAAAGGACACTGCGCCCAAGCGCGTACGAGCTTTACAACTCACTATACAGTCTAGTCTCCCTTCTCAAATACGAAATGCCCAGGTAGAAGCATTGAAACCAGAAAACGTCAGGGCTGAAGCCCTACGCGGCTCGAGGCAACGCTTAGAACAGAAGGAAGACGGTGCTTAACGCATTTGGGTCCCACTTTATGGCAACCTACGAGAGCTTGTGATGGATGAGGAACACAAGTCTCGCTACTCAGTGCACCCTGGTTCGGATAAAATGTACCACGATATCAAAACCACATATTGGTGGCCTAGCATGAAGGCCCACATAGCAACGTACGTTAGCAAGTGCTTGACTTGTGCGAGAGTCAAGGCGGAATACCAGAAACCTTTAGGCCCACTTCAACAACCAGAGATACCACAATGGAAATGGGAGCAAATTTCCATGGATTTTGTTACTGGCTTGCCCAGATCTCAACGTGGTAACGATACTATTTGGGTGATTGTGGATCGACTCACAAAGTCTGCTCACTTCCTGGCTATCAAAGAAACGGATAAGTTCTCCACCCTAGCAGAAGTATATCTCAAGGAAGTTGTCTCGAGGCACGGGGTGCCCACCTCTATCATCTCGGATCGAGATGCACGTTTCACATCAGAATTGTGGCAAGCAATGCACAAGTCTTTTGGCTCAAGATTAGATATGAGCACAGCCTATCACCCGCAAACGGATGGGCAGTCGGAACGTACCATCCAGACTCTAGAAGACATGCTTAGGGCATGTGTAATTGACTTTGGCAACGGCTGGGAAAAGCATCTGCCACTTGTGGAATTTTCGTACAACAATAGCTACCACACCAGCATTAAAGCTGCTCCGTTCGAGGCATTGTACGGGCGTAAATGCCGGTCACCTCTTTGCTGGGCAGAGGTGGGGGATAGTCAGATTACCGGTCCAGAACATGTGGTTGACACAACAGAGAAAATTGCTCAGATAAGACAACGAATGGCGGCGGCTCGTGACCGTCAGAAAGTCTACGCCGATAAGGGCAGAAAACCACTAGAGCTCCAGGTTGGGGAGCGTGTACTACTCAAAGTTTCACCCTGGAAGGGTGTGGTTCGTTTTGGGAAACGGGGCAAACTGAACCCACGATACGTTGGACCTTTCGAAGTCATGGAGAAGATAGGCAAGGTGGCTTACAGACTGAACTTACCAACGGAACTTAGTGCAGTTCACAACGTTTTCCACGTGTCAAATCTGAAGAGGTGCCTGTCAGATGAGACTCACGTAGTTCCTTTGAAGGAGCTCACTATCGACGAGCAGTTACGTTTCGTCGAGGAACCTGTTGAAATCACGGACCGGGATGTTAAGGTCCTCAAGAACACCAGAATACCTCTGGTTCGAGTTCGTTGGAACTCCCGTCGCGGCCCAGAGTTCACCTGGGAGCGTGAAGATCAAATGAAACTCAAGTATCCCCAGTTATTCGGAACCAATGCAACTACTACTGAGGCTGAAGCTACTACTGCAGAATTTTGGGACGAAATTCCAAATCAACGGGGGGATGATGTGACACCACAGGAAAACCAGTGAACGATACAACTTACCTAGCTTCCTCAGTAACCGCATGCTAAATTTCGGGACGAAATTTCTTTCAAGTTGGGGATAATGTGACAACTCGAGTTTCCGACTTCCACTTTCGCATTTATTGCACGATTGACTGTTTAGCTGTTTACTTACTTGCCTTGTAATTATATACACTGAATTATATGCTGAGAATTATATGCTGGAATGTTGATTTGATTTGATGTGTTATTCATGAAATGTGACTAAAGTGTTTATCATGTATACTGTTCGAACCATCTAGACTAGTAACCATAAAACAACTCGACAAAACACGAGTGTGTTTCGCCATGAATCATTCTGACGAAACGCAAGTAATTCACCATTTACATCTCGACGAAACAGAGTGTTTCGCCGAGCCCAGTTACGCCAAAGCCCAGTTCGGGCCCAATATGTAATGACGGATATATTTACGTGAAACGACTTCTGTTTCGCACCTTTGGCAAAGTTAGAAACCCTAGAGCTTTTTCTCTCCTGTGTGACGGCAGTTGAGGTTCCCGAGGATATTCTTAGCGATCAATTCGTTATTTCTCTTATCTCAGTTAGTTGCATGCTTGTTAAATCTGTTTCTCGGTTCCTTTATTCCTTTATACATGTTGTGTATGCTTAATTTCTGATCGGAATGTGAGTATATGTGTAGGATAATTTTGATTCGTTATGCATGATTAGTCGATTACTTAATATTATGCGAAACATGATGTGGATCTAGGGATTTTAATGATCAGTTCTGGATTGGTGTGTATTAGTGTTGGCTAGGGTTATTGTTGCTGATTAATCCATAAACGATGTTGATTATTGAGTTAGGTTTTCGGTAATGATGTATCGGTGATGCGGTGTTGGTACGTGATTCTGTACGATTGGAATGATGATTGATACTCACTGTATGATTGTATGATTTTTTATTAACGGTTGAATCGGCGATTAGGGTTCCAGCATGTAACTGATTTATGACGTAACAGACATGTTGACAAAACTCGATACATGACGAAACAGATATGTTACGTCGAAACCAAACTTGACGAAACAAATGTGTTTCGCCGAATTCATTCATAACGAAACAAGAGTGATTCGTCGAAGGGGCTCGTGGCGAAACAAAGGGTGTTTCGCCGACTTGGGTAATTTGCACAGTAACTGTTTCTGTTAAAACTTAATTGAGATAACTAACCACCGTTAGATGCTATACATGACCTGTATGTTCATGAATACGTGCAAGGTGCTACTTGGTATTTATTGATGCGTTGTCCACTATGATTATACTTATGTGCCAACTTCGTGAATACAAACTGATTATGTATACGTGCATACTTTAGGACGTGATTGATTAACTGTGAGCATACTTAGCATACCGAACAAACCAAGGTGAGTTCACACTAGCCAAGGCATGGGATTCCCAGGGGTTGGGAATGGGATTGAATAACTACTTGTACAACTATTACTATTAAACAAATTATTACTGTCCTCGGTTGAAGGGCACGTACGTAAAACCTACGTACAGTTATACTTACTATTGTCCTCGGGTTGAAGGGCACGTACGTAAAACCTACGTACACGATCTTAAGACCATCACCTCTATCAAAGGAAGTCCCTCAATTATCGACTTAATCGCCGAGGCCTAGGGCGAGCGGGTTATTAGTTAATAGCGCTATTAGGTTTAACAAACCTCACACCGTGCCAGTCGGACGGGCGTGTACTAATGGACTATGGGCAAAGGGTCAATGCTGATAGACATTGACTTAGGGCACATTTTATATTTTCGTAGCAGTCGATACGCGTGGTCTTGTAACACATGGGAAGCCCCCACTAATCATCACACGCATGCCTGGACTGGCAGCAAGGATTAACGTGATACATGGTTTACAAAACGAATATATACGATTTATGAAATGAATGCTTTAACCAAACAACTATCTGTGAACTCGCTCAACTTTGTTGTTGATTCGTTGCTACATGCCTTGCAGGTCATTAGGTACCCATGGAGCTTGCACAGGGAGGAACGGTCGTTGTGGAACATGGCGATGTGTGCCATGCTTTAGACTTTACCTTATTTCATATTTAATACTTGCTATGGGTTTTACAAATTTTGCTTCCGCTAAACACTTAACTATGCTTTGGTTTTGAACACCTTTCATATTGGTTTGTTGAATTATGTTACTTATCTACTTGTTCAATATGATTGGTGGCTTGATCCTGGTCAGTCACGCCTCCAAGCGGTGATACTCCGCGTGTGGATTTTGGGGGTGTGACATCCTATGCAGTTAAGGGTGAGAAATTAATCGAATACCTCGATATTCTTAAAAAATTAGCAGGATATTTCGATGTTTTTACACTTGAACAGGTACCAAGGGAGGACAATGCTGAAGCAGATGCCTTAGCAAATCTGGGATCGTCGATCAGGATACTAGAAGGGATCCAAATACCGATATTACATATCTTGTATCCTGCAACGAATCCTCAGGATAAAGAAGTAGCGGGTATTCAGGATCCTGATGCAGAGTATCCTGAAAAGTATCCCAAATCCTGGACGGCTCCAATCATAAGATATCTCAAGGAAGGACACATTCCCGGGGAGGAAAATCCTAAGGCATTTAGGATGAAGGTATCACGATTTACTATTATAAATGATGTGTTATACAAGAAATCTCTTGCAGGACCATATTTGAGGTGCTTGGAGGATCCTGAAGCCAAAGAAGTACTTCAGGATATACATGAAGGGGATTGTGGTAATCACACTGGGGGCAGATCATTGTTCTCGAAAGTATTAAGGACATGATATTATTGGCCAACGATGAGGAAAGATGCTGCAGAATATGCTCGAAGATGTGATGCATGTCAAAGACATAGTAACATACTACATCAACCAGCTGAACCATTATATCATGTAGTCCCTTGGCCATTCATGAAATGGGGGATGGATATAGTAGGGAAGCTGCCAAAAGCTCCGGGAGGAAAAGTCTTTATGTTAGCAATGACGGATTATTTTTCTAAGTGGGTTGAGGCTGAAGCATTTGTTCAAGTTAGAGACCAAGAAGTAGTATCCTTCATAAAGAGGAATATCCTGACTAGGTTTGGGGTACCAACTGAGATCATTTACGATAATGGGTCCCAGTTTATAAGCAAAAGGACTACTGACTTTTGCAAGAGTTGGGGAATCAAAATGATCACATCTACTCCGGTACATCCTCAAGCGAATAGACAAGCTGAATCCTCAAACAAGATAATAGTCAATAACTTAAAGAAGAGGCTTGGAGCCAAAAAAGGAAGATGGGCGGAAGAGTTACCCTTTGTTTTGTGGGCTGATAGGACAACGGTAAAGAATGCAACTAGCCAAACCCCGTTTTCCTTGGTATTTGGAGCAGAAGCAGTTATTCCGACAGAAATGACGATACCTACTGCAAGATCTATCCTACAGGATCCTGAACAGAATCCTGAAGCCTATTTCAAGATTTAGATGCTATAGACGAAAAAAGAGATGCGGCAAGGCTAAGGATGGCAGCATATCAACAAAGGATATCCAGAGCATATAACAAGAATATAAGGACTAGGAGATTTCGAGTTGGTGATTGGGTGTTAAGAAAGGCATTTCAAAATACCACTAATCCTGCCGATGGCAAGCTAGCTCTGAAATGGGAAGGACCATATGAAGTCGAGTCAGAAGCAGGGAAAGGAGCATATCGACTCAAGAATATGGAAGGGGATATGCTACCAAGATCCTGGAATGCAATACATTTAAAGCTCTATTTCAAGTAAGAGTAGAATTTATTTTCTATCTCGGAATGGTATGTATTCTATTTTAAATATATTTGTTTATTATCTTGAACCCAATACTGACTTAAGCATCGGAGGGATGTTAGCCAAGCTAACACCCACCTTAGTTTACAATTGTTTTGCAGCATATGTTTCAGGATATAGCTCCAGGATATGCATAACTCGAAAGATTAGAGGATTGGCCCCCTCTCTCACGTTTAAGGGATCTTGATCCCTTCAAAGGTTTAAAGGTATTCACCTTTCTTTCGAATTGGGTTTAAACACCTCGCCTGGAGCGCAAGTTATCTAGGTATAGTTCAAGGTAGCGGGACCAGTTCATGTAAAGGTATATGAGGATTGATCACCCTCTCTCACGAAAGGGTATTTTCATACTCTCTAAGGTTTAAAGGTTTTCACCTTTCTAAGAATTGGAGTTTATACACTCTCGCCTGTAGCGCATGAAATTTAGGGTTTATCCCCAGATATCAGGGTTTATCCCCAAGATATTAAGGGTTTATCCCAAGTATGCTAAGGATTCATTTCAGGATATCAGGAGTTTTGCCTTGGGGTATTCGGAATTTATTCAAGTCAAAGTATGAATACATTTGTGTTTCTGTGTCGAACACAGGGGACATACATTATACTATTCAAAGGATGGATCCAAGTTTATAAGTATGCACTGGGGACAAACTTATAATGGAGGATTGAAATTGATTCTCTAAGAATCTCTGGTATGATCTCTCCTTTTTATTTGGACAATTTATAGGTTGTATTTCAATATTTTGATCAAGATATCTTTCAGGATATCTTCTAGGATACATTTATAATATATTCCTAAAAATGTTCAAACAAAATAGTTTTCACGAGTAAAATTTGTATATCAATGACAACAATAATAAAGTCAAAAGAGAAGTTATATTATTAACATACCAAAAGATGTGCTCTTAGTTTCACCTCAAAACAAGGCCCATCCACTAAGAGCACTAATAGTTCCTTACCATATTTACCCAACAGTTGAAGGTTTCATCTCAAACCGAGACCCATCCACCTCCAACTGTTGTATTGTTCAAAAAGCATGCAGGAAATGTAAATTGTTCAGGTGCAGGAAAGTAAAGTGCAGAAAAGTAAATTGTTTAAGGGATTACAGACCAATATTCAAATTTAAAAAGGTGGGCTCTGGCCTTGGCACGTATATCCGTCATCGCCCACCTGAATGCCCTCACACAGCTGCATCTTCTCCAACCTTCTCAGACTTCTCAGCACCAGCATCCTGAGCAGCATCCTCACCAGTATCCATCCCAGCATCCGCTCCAGCATCCTTCTTGTCTCCAGCCTGGATCACCGCCTCTGCCGACTTAGAAGACTCACCAGCTTCAGCAGGAAGTGGCATAGCTTTGCCTCCGAGCTCTTTTAGCTTGGCCACCCAGGATTCAACTGGCCAAGATGGACAAACAAGGCCCGTCTCCTTGGCCTCGTAGGCCATCTTGATACGTGCTTGTAGCAGGGAGACGATAGCGGAAGCCTTGATTCCCTCCCGGAAAGAGACCATGGCCTGTTCATGATCCATTTGAACGGTGGCAAGTTTGAGCTCAGCATCTTGGGTGACCTTCTTCAGCATGCCTTCGTAGTGCCGGGTCTTCGCTTCGGCAATGGCACCTTGGTCAGCAACGGTGCTTTCAAGCTGTTTGATCCTGGCTTCATGGAGTGCAGCAGTACCACAGGCATCATTATACAAGTGGAGCAAATGTTGGAGGCCCTGCACATCAATTTCAGGTATGAGTTAGAATATATTGACCAGGATATCCTGTCAGGATATCCTATTAGGATATACGTGCAGGATATATGTGCAGGATATGCGTCAGGATATTACCTTGTTAAGGAAGGATGTCATTGGCTCTAAGGAATCAGAGAAACTGAGTTCGTCATAGGAGAACCCTTCTGAACCTGGAGCACTGACTTCAAGACCTTTCCTCTTTTTTGCTGTGGAAGCACGAGTCCTTGGATTGGCCTTGGGAGCAGGAAGTGGCTTGGAGCTGGTAGCAGCAGGAGTCTCTTTCTTGACCGTGGCTGGAGTAGGATAGCTGTCGAGTTCGTCGAGATCTAGATAGACTGGAACCTTGCTGGAGTCTGCACATAGGGAGTAAACTTTTCTCCTAAGAATATCAAATAAAAACATGTGTGTACAGGATATCTTGCAGGATCCTTACCAGACATGTTTGCACTTGAAAGAGGGCTTGGAGTTGGTGGAGATGGGTTGAAGCTTCTCTCTGCCTCTGAAAGGAGTCTGATGGCGTCTATTCTTTTTTGAGAATCAGCAAGAGGAGGTGCAATCTTCCTGAAATCAGCTGCATGCACAACAGAGAAAATAAAATTGGTCAGTTCAGGGTATAAAGCAGGAAAAGAGGTAGGATCATCTTAAACCCTAAATCCTACCCTTCTTCAACCATTTCATCGGATAATCCGTTCCACCAGGGATTGAGTCCCTTTTTACAAAGAAAAACTTGGATTGCCAACCATCTTCGTTCCTGGTGGCACGAAGTATCAATGGGTCACCGGAAGTAGAATAAAACAGAAATCTACATGATCCATGGCATCTAAGCTTGTAAGCTAGGGGGAGATCATGGACGGAAAGATCAGGAATGTGGTTTCTCTTGATCTGGTCAAGAACAGACAAAACACGCTAGAGCATTGGCTTGGTTTGGCTGAAAGAGATTTTTGTCATATTAAAGAATTCGGTGATGAAGTCCGGAAAGGGGAATTGTAGCCCTAGGGTAAAAGGGAAAGCACTGAAGCATATCCACTCGCTGGAGACCATATCCGACCGGATTTCCCGGTCAAACGGTCTAAATACGGTTCCTTCCGGGAAGATGCCGGAGGATTTTAAGGCTGATAGGTGGGCACTGTCAAAGGTGCATATCTCCTTCTCCGGTTCTTGGAGAAGGTTCTGTTGGATAAACATGGGAGCCGAGTCGCCTGAACTAGATCTTGTTTGTCTAGGCATTTGGTCACCTGAGTTTTTACCGGAGAATGAAGATGAATATGAAGATGAGAGAGAGAATGTTACCTTTTCCTTGTCGATTATGATTAAAAAAGAGATGAGGATGAGAAGATATAGGGTATGATGAGTAAATATAGGCCGGGTAGTTGAAAACGGTCACATCATTGGTCTTATCTATTTAATTACCTCGGTCTTCGTGAAAAATGTAACCGTTAGTGCAGGATAACAAACGGCAACATTTTTGGGGACAATTGTTATGGGTGAAATTCTGAGCCCATATCCTGGAAAATATCTTGATTTATATCTTGGTTATATAATATCTGTCTACATCCGGGATGCTGGTTCAGGATATTGGTAACATCCTGAATGGTATCCTCAGGATTACTAACGGATTATGTGCAGGTACGTGGGTTAGAAGCTAGCAACGTTCACAAGGACTCATTCCGCGGAAGACTCGGTCCAAGTTGTTCAAGGAAAGACGTTAAGCCCGCTTTATTTGGTTCCAAACGGCTATTTATGGAATATTCGGGAGCATCCCATATTTATAGGAATTTTAGTTTCTATTTAGTAACTATAAATAGGTGGGTATACCAGATCGAATAGGACATCACATTTTCACTGAATACACTCGAACACTCGCTCTCTAGCAATTTTCACTTTCATACAAAAGCATTGTAACACTTAGCGATCTGGTCTATATCCTGCACTGTATCCTGAAGTTTGAAGCAATAAGAAGAACAAGGCAGCTGCGATTGTCAGCTCCTGAGGTTTTATGCCGGCGATCTAGATTGATCAAGGGCTTTCCTCGTACATCTCGTGTCATTTACTTTACTTTTTGCTCATAGTTTGATCATAGATACAGCTCAATATCCTGAGCCGTATCCTGAATACTGATTTTCCAAATAACTTAACCGGCATATTTTCAACACACTTTCTAGCACACTACCTCACTTTACTAATTTGATCACTTAATTGCCTCAGTAATTTTTTGTTGGTGCATTACGTCTGTTGATTACGTCTTGTATCGAGTCTAGAAGTGAGATAGTTTAGTCATGGCACAAAACCCTAGAAAGTGTGTTATTCAGGGTTTCGCTTATATGGTTTAAATAGGTTTCGCTTATGTGTCAGTCTTATGTAAGGTTTCGCTCATGTGACAATGGGTTTCGCTTATATGCCATGGACATATAAGCGAAATCAGACATCTATATATATGTACATCAGAGCGAAATCAGATAGTAGTCAGTGTGTTTTCTTCCGGTGAGCCACGAAGTGCTGCCGAAGTGCTGTTAGAGTCTGTAATAGTAACAGTGATCAATACAACAGCAGTTTATAGTGTATGTGACTGAAATTGCACCAAATCTTTAGTTTCCGCCTCTAGATTTGGATACGAAGTCTTCTGAACGTCTCAAACAGGACAGAACACGATCCTACAAGTGGTATCAGAGCTCAGGAGGAAGAGTTCTTGCCATTTCAGCCGCATTTCATCTCATTTTCTACACTTTCTTACATTTTTCAAAATTTTTCACGGTAAAATTGGCTCAAAATCACACATTGCACTCGGAATCATACATTAACAAACCCTTGAAAGTTTCAGAATTAAAATCAACCTAGAAATCAAGTTTTTAGGGGTATCGCTTTTATGACAATGACCAAAAATGACATCAGCATGTGATTTCGCTCCAACGACATATATATGATTTCGCTTATATGGACAATTATGAGTTGATTTCACTTTTGTGTCAACTTGTGATTTCGCTCTAAGGGATCGAATAGATTTCGCTCCAGTGTCATTTAGGGTATCGCTCCAGTGAACAGTTTAAGGTTTCGCTCCAACGTACAAAGTGGTCTCGCTTTTGTGGTTATATTAGATTTCGCTTTAAAGGTCTGCTGGGAAAATTTTTTAAATTTGAAACATGGACGAGGATTTCTTCAATGCATTTGCTACTCCAACTAGTTCGATGAATATTGCTCAAAACACAATGTTGGAAAATGAAACTGGAACAATGCAGAAACCGCCCAAACTTATGAACATCGAGGAATATAAAGGATGGGAAAGTCGATTTGAGAATTGGGTACAAGCGAATTATTTAGATGCTTGGGAATGTGTTGAAACAAAGTACATCCGGCCATTGAATGATGATGAAGAACCTGTTCCGATTAAAGATCTTAGTGCCGATGCTAGGAAGAAATATAAAGATGAAAAAATGATGTTGAATCTTCTTCAACAAGCAGTGAAAGAGGATATTATGATATTGTTGCAGCACAACGGAACATCTTATTCGATTTGGAAAGCATTGAGGTCAAAGTTTCGTGGAAGTGAAGAAATGATCAAAAGCAAGAAATCACTTCTGAAAAAGGAATTTGATCTGTTTCGTGGTTTAAAGAATGAAAGTACGAGAGAGATTATAGAAAGATACTGCAATTTACTTGCGAACATGAAGAGGTTAAGTATTGAGAAAGATAACGAGGAATTGATTGAGAAACTTGCTGATGCTTTGCCACATGAAAGCTGGGGTACATATTTGATGATGCTAAGGAACAAAAAGGGGTTCAATCATTTAACACTCAGCAAGTTCATAGAAAAGTTGGAAGCACAAGAAATGGAACAAAGAAAGATCATTCGGATGAAAGATTTTGATGGTGAACAGGATATTGGTTTGTACTACAAAGCAGGAGTAAATGAGAAGTCTTCAAATGCATCTCCAAAAATAGAAACTGCATACAATGCCAAGAATTCATCTGGAAGTTCATCATTAGGATCAAACAGCAAATCAAGTTTCACACCATTTTCATCTTTTGATCCAAACATTTCAGCAACAAAAAGTGGGAGAAAACTTCAGTGCAATATTGTTTTAAATCTTGATAATGATCAAGATTATTCTGATGAAGTTGCCAAAAACCAAATGTCTTTATTAGGAATGGTTTTGGAATCTTATACTTGTTTTGTTGCAGGTCGAATCGGAAATCCAATGCTGACTAAGGAAGATTACGACCAGATCGATGCTGAAGAGATGGAATTGATGGATATAAAATGGTGCTTAGCTAGTGTGTTGAGAAGAGCTGAGAAATTCAAGCAAATCACGGGGAGAGATGATCTTCGTGAAGCTGGAAATTCTACTTTGGGTTTTGATAAATCCAAAGTTACTTGTTTTCGCTGCAGGGAGAAAGGACACTTCAAGAGAGAGTGTAAAAATCGTGAAGCAAGTGGAGCTCAAAATCCATTCAACAACAACAATGATTATTATCGCAAGGCAATTTATCATCAAATATCTCAACAACCATCACAACAAAATCAACATCAAGCTCAAACTGCACATGGAAGACATATTTGTGAAGATTCTGGAAAGAGAGCTTGTGCAGTTAATCAAAATTCTGCAAAGAAAACTGATGGTAGTGCATTGATAATTAATCAGGATGATGAAAAGTTACCAGAAGGTTTTAGTTGGAAGAAGTTTACTTGGGATGATTATATTCCAGATCAAGCTACAGCTTATTCAGCTTTTGTTGCCAAAGCTGAAGAGGATAGTGATGATGATCGAGAATACTGGGCAAGAAAATTCAAAGCTGATATGAAATTACTTGCTGAGAGTGATAGTGAAGATGAGAAGGTTAAAAAGAAGAAGAAAAAGGTGAAAACCCCAGTGAGTAGTGATGATGAAGAATTTTTGGTGACTAAACGGAAAGTGAAAGTTGAAGTTGAGAAGTTCAAAGTTCAAGATGAAGTTGATGCAAAGAAAATTCCAGAAAAGTGTGAAAACTGTGAAGCTATTAAAAAACAGAACAGTACATTGATCTACAACTTGAACAGCTTAAAAGAATCGTATGATGTGTTGAACAAAGCAATGAACCAGTACAATCATACAAGTGAAGAACAAGCAACAGCAATGAAAACACTTCAGGGTGCTTATATGACAAAGCAGAAAGTGGTGAACAATTACATTGAGAAATGTGCTGTACTTGAACAAAAGTTGGAATTACAGAGAATTGAAACAGAGAGAGTAAATCGTTTATTGAAAAGTTATTCATGTTCTTCTTATGTCATTGACAGGATTTATCCAACTGCTGAAAGCTTGAAGGCATTTGAAGAAGATGAAGTAACTGAAGAAAAGAAGGATGATGAAAAAGTGACTGAAGTAAAGACTCCAGAAAAGAACAACAAAAAGAAAAAGAATGAAAAGAAGGATTCTGGTAAGAAACAAGAAGTCAGTTATAACAAATGTCCACCCCCGCTAGAAAATGGATATTTGCCCAGGAATCCAAATCAGGAAAGAGTCGAAAAAGCAACAAATTTACAATGGGAGTCGGAGTCGTCAGTCAATTTGCCAGAAAATATTGATGTCGTGTTTACATCATCTGACACTGATCATGAGTCCGAGTTAATTAAGAAAGTCGTCGATCAGGTGTTGGATAAAGATGAAACTGAGGAGTCAAAGTCAGAGTCAGAGTCAAAGTCTGGTTCTGAAAGTTCGAGTTCGACGGTCAATAGTCAAAATTCTTCAGTTAAAAGGGTTTACAACAAAGAATTCCTGTTATCAAAATCTAATTTGAGTGACGAAACATTCAAAGTTGCATATACATTGAATGATTCTGACAAATTATATTCTGATGAGGAATTTCCACTAAGAGGTGTAAAAACTGAGATGATCAAAAAGATTTTCAAACTAACAGAAATCAATATTTCTGAATTAAAAGATGTAAACCTTATTGATAAACCTAAAAAATACACCTCAAGAGTACAACAAAGACTAAACAAGAAAAAAGGTTACAGTTCTGGTTCTGGATTTCATAAGAAACCAAACTCTAACTGTAATTTCAAAAAGAAAGGTCTTGGTTTTACTCCAACAGAAAAACAGAAAAATGAAACATATGTTCGTGATTTTAAAGCAAAGATGACATTTGTTTCAGGTACATCAAGAGATGAGGAAGAAAAGAAAAAGTTTTGGAGGCAGTCAAATAGTGAGTTTCTTGCAACGAAGCAAGAAGAGATGAAGTTTGCTGGACAAAGGAAAGATACGAGAACCTGTTTCCAATGCAACATTGTTGGACACATTGCCAGAGATTGTTCTAAGGCAATATCATCAAAACAGGGAGTTTTTAGTAAACAAAAAGAAAAAGTGGTTAAGTTTGAACCGCCAATTGACCGAACCAAATTATTCAAAAATTCTATTTTTGAAATTGGTGAAAGTTCAAATAGGTTTTACAAGAAAAGAGGAAATCTTGACAACCAGAAATGGGTTGTTAAGAAGTCTGTTGATAGTTCTAGCGATGATTCTGATGGGTCAAAATCAGAGGAGCTATCTTCTGGCGATGAAACTGATTCTATAAAGTTAGTTGAGCCACAGGTTGAGGTAAAAAGTGAAAAATCAGTTATGACTGTGGATGATGTTCATTTTTCATCATTGAAGGATGAAAATTTTAAGAAGAAAATTGGTAAAGTTGAAATATCAAACCAATTTTATGATGACAAAAAGGATTTCGATGTTGAGAAAGTCTTTAACTCTAAAGTTCATCATATTTTTGGTAAAATGATTGACAGGAAGGTCAAAGGAACGAAGGAGTTTTATGAGAAGAAGACGATGAAGGAGAAAGTTGAACCATCTCTAGTTCGTGACTGGGATGGTTCATACTATGAACAATGAGTCTGTGGACTTGCCGGAGATCCCAAGTTGGTAATCGTGGATCAGGAATCGGCATCATTCTGTGTATTTGATTGTGTTTTTCGTACAAGTGGTAAATCAGGGACATTAAGTTGTATCTGATTTTCTACAAGTGGTTAAAAAAAACAATGTGATGAACCAAATCCCTAACTCTACAAGTGGTAAAAACAAACTTATTTTCCGGAAAAATCATTTTGATTAAAACAAACTTAAGTGTTTTGAAATCTTAATGAGAAAATGGTTTGTTGTGAGGGGGAGTTCTGATTGTTTATGCCAAGTGGATGGAGAATTGAGGCAATTCGATATCAGTTGTCATGTTTCTGTACAGTTTTGTTTTCAAATTTCCTAAAATGTGTTTGCATTTTAGGGGGAGTAAATTTTTTAGAAAATCCAAAAACATTTGAAAATTTGAAAAATTCAAAAACATGATAAAATCAAAAATGAGTTTTTGTTGCATAAAAGAGGAAATGATAGTACATCAGTGGACGATCACAACATGCTAAAGAATTGGAAAGTAAAAAATGTGATAAACGGTCTCACTGATGATGTGCCAGTAGGTTTTTGCACATTTAGTAGATTGTGACGAGATATAAACCTAAATTTCAAACTTGCTTGTTCTGTGGGTTAACACAAACTTGGATATATAGGTAACCCCTGAAATCTTGTTTGAAAGGTCCCTTATTCTGAGATACTAGGTCTTTATGCTCAGTGATATCTGGGGTATTATCCCGGGACTTCTGCTGAAAGAAATTTCTGACCTAGTCCCCGGATAATGCTTTCTGCAAATGCTTGAAACATAGCATCGCCCTCAGCAAGCTGATGAAACAATAAAATTGATAGTCGCTGCTGTTGAAATGCAAAAGATCCTCTAAAGGGGACACACCAAAAGTCGAAGCCGTCATCTCTCTGCGTATCGAAAGATCGACCTGAGCTCTCACGGCCCTCGTACTATAATTTATTCCCCTGACAGATATCATCTGTGGTATACTCACCTGTAAGACTGAATATTGGGATCTGGATACGGGAGTATATTCAAGTAGTGGGACACACGGATAAGTTTAAGTGCTTAAAACATTAACTTCGTATCTCGGATCAATTGAACTTTGTGTGAAAATTTAAGTGGACAAGTATACTGACAATCTAAGTGAATCGTTTAGAACTTAAAATGTAATGAAGCTTAACGGTGTTGGTGATTTGTCTTAGAAACTGATATGATCCTCTTGCACAAACTCACAAAAATATTGTTTGTAAATATTTCTTTACTGCATTTCATTTCATTAAAAAATTCAAAAAAGATTTTAGTGTGTTTTAGCATAAATTTTGAAAAAGTCAAAAAGATTTTTGAAAATTGATATTGAAGAGCTGATTTTCAAAATTCAAGTGCTAAACATGATGAACAAATGGTTTGGAAGAGTGTGTTGGTAAATGAAAATGATTATTTTAAAATTGGTTAATCAGAGATTATCATTGTAAAAATCATTTTAATCATATCAACAATTGGTTATAAGAAAATTTATTTTTGGGTAGAGTTATGCAGGTTAATCAGGTTTCAAAACCTGAGTCAAGAGCCAGCTTACGATCCTAAGGATGTTTGAATGAATTTGAAGAATGAGATGAGTCAGGTTTCGATTCCAGCTGAATGAGAGAGGGAGCCTGAAAAGAGAAGAGAAGAGAAGATAGAGATAGTGGATTCTTACAGTGTGAAATACTTCAAGATGAAGATTGAAGACTGATAAAGATAGTAGATCAGAGACTCGACA
Source organism: Helianthus tuberosus (assembly GCA_030545235.1). Lineage (NCBI taxonomy): Eukaryota > Viridiplantae > Streptophyta > Magnoliopsida > Asterales > Asteraceae > Helianthus > Helianthus tuberosus. The sequence goes on along the minus strand of CM060409.1, from coordinate 103,286,060 downwards.
CTGCAACTCCATCAACATTCGAGGGGGAGTTTGTTGGTGCATTACGTCTGTTGATTACGTCTTGTATCGAGTCTAGAAGTGAGATAGTTTAGTCATGGCACAAAACCCTAGAAAGTGTGTTATTCAGGGTTTCGCTTATATGGTTTAAATAGGTTTCGCTTATGTGTCAGTCTTATGTAAGGTTTCGCTCATGTGACAATGGGTTTCGCTTATATGCCATGGACATATAAGCGAAATCAGACATCTATATATATGTACATCAGAGCGAAATCAGATAGTAGTCAGTGTGTTTTCTTCCGGTGAGCCACGAAGTGCTGCCGAAGTGCTGTTAGAGTCTGTAATAGTAACAGTGATCAATACAACAGCAGTTTATAGTGTATGTGACTGAAATTGCACCAAATCTTTAGTTTCCGCCTCTAGATTTGGATACGAAGTCTTCTGAACGTCTCAAACAGGACAGAACACGATCCTACATTTTTTACCAAAACAATTGGTATGAAGTCTCCTTGATGAACATCCGAGCTCGGGGGCAGCATACTTCTTGGGAATCCTTGATCCTGAAAGATGTTGGATCCTTGAGGCTGAGATAATCCTTGAACCTGAAGGGACCCTGGATTCATAAAGGATCCTTGGACCTGGGAGGATCCTTGAACCTGGGAGGATCCTTGGACCTGGGAGGATCCTTGGACCGGGAAGGATCCTTGGACCTGGGAGGATCCTTGGACCTGGGAGGATCCTTGGATCGGGTGCATTCCTAAATATCCTCCTGAGCTGATGAAGGATCCATGATGCTGAAAAGAGGATCCCGATGGCTGAGAGCAGGATCCTTGAGGTTGGAAGTGAGAGCCAAATGCCTGACTTATAGTTGCTGTTCCATAACCCCTTTCTGATGGACCACTTTGATACTGGATGCCCGGAAATGCCGATTGTAGGGTAGTTACAATTGGAGTGTCAAAATTCAATGATCTTGGCATCAGAGGAGAGTGATCCTCCACTGATTTCTTCTGTTTCTTGATATCACCAATCTCTTGGAGGATCCGTTCATTGGTTTTGTCCTGCTCTTGCATGCGATCCCTCATCTGCAAAATCAGATTAAAAAGATCATTAGTAGTAGGATTAGTGGAAACAGAAGAAGTTGGTGGTTTTTGGAAAATGGGGGTTTGTCTCTTCGCAGCATTTTCAGCATTCTTCTGGGATCCAGAAGGTGGTGGAGGCAAAGGAGGAACGCCTTGTGAAGAACTGATCGCTGACATAGAACTTGATGTGTTCTTTGCTGAGGAAGCCATTTGCTTGATTGTAACGAACCGGAATGATCACCAGAATAATAATTTCTCAAGAACGAAGCACCAATTGCCCCACGGTGGGCGCCAAACTGTTTTGGTCAAAAATCAAGCAATGATAATGCAACCAAACTTTCTGTTGTGAGGTGTGATGCTTGAATCAATGAACAATACTAAGGATCACTCTGAAATGTAATGAATAAGTGACACAAAGATTTATACGAGGAAAAAGCCCTTGATCAATGATTAATCTCCGGCATAAAAAGCCTCGGGTGATGGAAACTACCGATCACCAACTCAGATTAAACAAGAAATGTATTACAACTTCGGATGATAGCGAGCTAGTTACAAGGATCACTATAGTGTAATGTGCAAAAAAGTGTGTAATCGCCAAGTGAATTGTCGAGAGCTGGTGAGAGCAGTTGCGAGTGTGTGTGTTAAGCTAAAAATAGCCAAGTGTTTTTATATAGCTCGCTATCCCCTTTTAAAAATGGAAAATATCTAAGCTAACAAACTGTCCGCATATTATGCAAGTCCTCCACGACCTCCATAACGTCCATTTCAGCCATGCACGTGCGGAATAAATATGCAATATGCTCCAGGAATATCGCCAAGACCAAGTCCAAGCTCCTACTCCTGCAAAATAACTTCATGTTCAAAGCAGACAATCGTTAGTATAAGGATCCTGATGATGATCCATGATCCTGATCCTACAATACTTTCTGAGGATCACTAATTCAGACAGGATTGAGGATCACTAAACCCAACAATAAATGAGGATCACTGATCATTCAAAAATCCTCCCCTAACAAGGAGGATCCTAAGTCCTGGACGGCTCCAATCATGAGATATCTCAAGGAAGGACACATCCCCAGAGACGAAAATCCTAAGGCATTTAGGATGAAGGTATCACGATTCACCATTATAAATAATGTTTTGTATAAGAAATCTCTTGCAGGACCATATCTAAGGTGCTTGGAGGATCCTGAAACTAAGGAAGTGCTCCAAGATATACATGAAGGGGATTGTGGCAACCACACTGGGGGCAGGTCATTATTCTCAAAAGTATTAAGAACAGGATACTATTGGCCGACAATGAAAAAAGATGCTACAGAATATGCTCGAAGATGTGATGTATGTCAAAGGCACAGTAACATACTACATCAACCAGCTGAACCACTATATCCTATAGCTTCCCCTTGGCCATTTATGAAATGGGGGATGGACATAGTAGGGAAATTACCAAAAGCTCTGGGAGGAAAAGTCTTTATGCTGGCAATGACGGATTATTTCTCTAAATGGGTTGAGGCTGAAGCATTTGTTCAAGTTAGAGACCAAGAAGTAGTATCCTTCATAAAGAGTGTAACATCTGTGCTTGTTATCATTATGAACAGTACCATTATCAATAAAACAATGTCATTTGATCCCAATGTTTGTTTGGTTATGTTTTACATTTTTCATGTTTTGACTTTTATTCAATTTCAAACTCTATATCACTTTCTAGAGAGTTATACGCAAACTGGTGCGTAAACGTAGCCAGTTTAATGCGAAAAATACTCCGGAACATCAACATATACTTAACATACCTTAAATAACCCTTACATAACTTAGAAATAAGTTTTGAAGTCTTTGGTATGGCAAAAACAAGTTAATTCGCTTACAGGGACTAAACTTGACAAACTGCGAAAGTATGCCAATTTGAACTGTAACGAACATTCCGAAACATGACCATAAGTTAAACATACCATAAATATCCTTTACATAGCTTAGAAATAGGCTTTGAGGGGTTCGGTATGCTAAAATAAACTTTTGGGGTCATTCAGGAGCTAAAAGCGTCAAAAAGTGCACAAGTTTGCATTTTCGTGCATAACTTACGTTCTGAATACATCCGGACATCCAAAAATTTATGTAAGCACTAAAATATTTTATTTTAGTGTTTGGCATAAGAAAAATCCATTCGTCACGCCATTTGGATCATTTTTCGCGCTTATGCGCATTCCGTCGTAATTAACCGAACAACGTAACCGTACGGCTAAACGAACCGACACCCGAGATATTTTTGAACACATTTTAAGTTCCCTCTACTTTAACTTCATTTTAGAGCTTTGAAATGGGGTTAACGGGGCTTAAACGTGTCAAAAAACGCATCGAAAACCAAGTTTTGAGGTTGCAGGGACTGAAACTGTAAATCTGCCAAACTAGGTCTGTAAGTAGGCGCCAGATGCAGCAAAACGTTTTTTTTCAGCTGTTAACAGCCCTTAACACTCTCCAAAGGCCAAGTGCCAAGTGCCAAGTGCCAAACTCTTATGGTGGATGGCAAATGAGTTACCACAACTTTCCAACAAGTGTACGGCTTAGATCGTGCCCCCTTTTCCAAGAAATGATCCTAACGGTGAACCAAAAACTATAAATACCCACCTCCACCCTTCACTTTTCCTCACAATAATCTGATCTTATGTGCTCTAAGTTGAAACCTTTGTTTCATAACTGAGCTATTTTGATCTAGATTAGCATTCGGGGACCCTTCGTAAGTCTTCCTTCGTTCTTTTATTTCTTTTCGACTCCGAAAGTCAAACTTTGTTTAACTTTATGCATTGACCAGTTTATGGTCAATGCGAAGTTCGTTTGAACTTCGCAACGTGATTGTAATCACGATGGTTATAGTCCCTTGTGACTATGCCTACTGATTACCACGTTGTCTAGGGTCGTAAGGGTAAGCGATCTGATAAATCGCTTATACCTTCGAACCCGACCCATTTGGTCGATCATTAGGATCCGACCAAACACATTAGGTGACCATAGTATATAGGGAATAACCTTCCGAGGTTATACCTTATGGTCGCTTCGTTTAGGTAGTTGTATGATAGGTAGTTTATATGCCTTAGGTAAATTACCAAAATGCCCTTTTGACGCCAAAATTCATTTTAAGCATATGTAACATAAATTTTGGTATCTAAAATCTTTTGGTAACAATATTAGATATGTTAAGGCATATTTTACTTGTCATAGGACTAGTTAGGCGGTCCGAACACGTTTCATGCGAGCGACGCGTTAAAGTTGCATAAGCTACCTAAACTGGTCGTAATGGGTCGTAGGCACTTATGTTAGGTTTCATTTAGTATGTAGGCTTTGTTAAACCATATTACACGAGTCTCCATACTCGTTTGTTTTACGAACCCGCATTCTATCCGATCTTCCGATTTAGGTCTGGTATATTAACATAGTTACCTATATTAGGTGCCGTTTGTTTCCGTGATCTCTAGCATTGCTTGGTGGTTATCTTAGGACTTCTGAGCAATCTCAAGTGAGTACATAGAACCCCATCTTTTAAATGTTTTCAAGGTGTTTATGTGAGTACATAGACCCCTCTTTTACTGTTTTCCAAACATTTTGGGGTGAAACACATGTGCCTACTTGTTACTTTCATGCTTTTCATGCTTTCATATCATATGCCTGCTATGTTCGTTAGTACATTATAGTACATGATTTCATTACATTTCATGCTATGTATGCCCATTGTGTGCGTACTTAGTACATTGTTTTACATTACATTTCATGCTATGTATGCCCATTGTGTGCGTACTTAGTACATTGTTTTACATTACATTTCATGCTATATATGCCCATTGTGTGCATACTTAGTACATTGTTTTACATTACATTTCATGCTATGTATGCCCATTGTGTGCGTACTTAGTACATTGTTTTACATTACATTTCATGCTATATATGCCCATTGTGTGCATACTTAGTACATTGTTTTACATTACATTTCATGCTATATATGCCCATTGTGTGCATACTTAGTACAATTGTTTACATCACATGCTTTCATTTTGGTATAACATTTGGTTTGTTTAACATGGAACAATACATTCATTAACATTAGCTACGCCGTTCGTTAGTAGGTAGTGGTACCATAGGAATTGACAACACCCGTTCCTGAAATCCTGGGTTTGTTTGGATTGGAAGGAATGACTGAATTCGATATACATAACTTAGATAAACCTTTAATTTGTTTAAGGGTTTATCGCCACAGTCTCAAGGCTTGGATGTATGCATTTTCACAATACCGCATAGATGTTTATATCAGTATAGCATGCATTTGTTCCACAAAACATAACTTTGATTTAAACCATGTTTTACTTCAATACCTTGTTTTTGTGCATTTTACATATGGTTTAGTTGATATATTTCACATACCATACATGACATTTTTGGATACACATTACATGATTTACATTAAACACAGACATTTGATATGGTTTACACAATAACATTTTGACATTTGATTATACATAAACAATTTACATTGGTGGTTTGGTTTGAGTAAGTGATTCAAGTAACGAGGCGTGTGTAATATGATACAAGCATGGTGGATACGCCGCTGGTACTTCCTATATATAAGTGTTTGCATGGTATTACATATCGTAGCGTTATTTAAATCATTTCAATTTATGACACATGACATTTTATACAAATAACAAATTTTTTACAAGACATTGTTTACAAACAACTTATCTTACACAAACTCATTTTTACATGGTTATTCATTTAACCTTACATTTATTTATACATATCATCTGATCTTATCGGTTTTTTTTTTCAAATAATTTATAAGACAAAGCAAATTACAAGGTTCATGACTAAACATTTTTCTTAAACACAAGTCATGAATCATATTTTTACAAAACCTATGTATCTCACATGCATTTTTATGCTGACGTACCTATTTTCACATGTGTTTTCAGGAGCTTTTCCATAGGATGATGATCGTGACACTAGGGCGGACCTGTGCCTTAGAGACATAAAATGAAGATAAACTAGTTTAATTATGTTATGAACTCTTTATTTCCTGTTTAAAGACAATGAAACTCTTATGTTGATGAATAAAATACAACTTTGAATGCCATGGTTATGAAACAATTAATTCTGTTACAACACTCCCCGACGTTTTCCGCCACGTTTTGTATGTTATACGTGGTCGGGGTGTGACAGAAGAGTTGGTATCAGAGCCAATGGTTATAGGGAATTAGGTTATTAGTAATTCTTTGACCTAGACTATAACCTTTCTAGGAGCCTAACACAAGTTATCTTGTGTTTAGATCTTAAAACATACATATCACCTATCCTTAGGTGATTATCAAAACAAAAACCAAATTTTCCGAAACGATTTTTGAAAAACAATCATCTGTTTTTGGATGATTTATTACAAGGTTTTGAACCCTCTATTGTAAGGTTTTGAACCCTCTGTTATATGGTTTTGAACCCTTCCAGTTTGGTTTTTGGCCTTGTGCCTTCAAATTTTCAAAATCTCGTCAAAGTTTTGGGTTCTAAATAGTGTGAACACGTGCAAACTGGAAGAGTGAATGCCTGTATTCTGGGTTTTCTGTCTAGGCAAGCACTTCGTATATATCTCATCAGACGCGAGACCAGTTGTGCTTACCTGGGAATTCTTGGGATGAGTGTTCACTTATAGGCGAGCATGTCTTCGCGATACATTATTTTTGATCCATTTACTTTGATTAGTCACTGTGTGTCGTTCGTTTGCTTGGTAATGCGAACAAATGACCACCATCTTTTCTTTTGTTAATTTTGTTTCATCTCATTCTTTTCACCCAAACATCTCACTCGTTCCTTTTTCATGTTTTTCCTCTTTTAGAATGCCTCCTCGACGCAAAAACCAGATAGCGACTGCCGAACTGGCAGAAATCATTGCGCAGCAGATGGCTGCTCAATTCCCAAACCTCTTTGCTCAATGGAACCAAGCCAACAACAACAACAATACTCCATGCAAATACAAGGATTTTAACTCGGCTAAACCACTCAAGTTTAGTGGTTCTGAAGGAGCGACTGGGCTTCTTCAATGGTTCGAGAGCATTGAGAATACTTTTCGCCACGTGCAGTGCCCTGACAATCGCAAGGTCGAGTTTTCTTCGATTGTGTTTCAGAAGAGGGCTCTCACATGGTGGAACGGGGTTATGAGAGACCGTGGTGCAGAAGTTGCTCTAGCACAGACATGGGCTGAACTCAGGGCTCTTATGATGAGGGAGTTCTGTCCTCGTCATGAACAGCGAGCATTGGAGAAAGAGTTTGATGTTTTGAAGCAAGATAGTGGTGAGCACAGGGCGTATACTGATAGATTTGAGGAGTTGAGTCTGCTTTGCCCGACTATGGTTACCCCACTCGACAAGGCTATCGAAAGGTACATCGACGGCCTACCTGACTCAGTACAAGACATCATTACTGGTAGTAACCCTACCACACTCCGTCAGGCTATCGAGTTATCAGCGACATTGACTGAGTCGCAGATTCAGAAGAATAAATTACACAGGAAGGGTGACAAGGGCAAGAAACAGTCGTCTGACAAGGAAGATTGCAAGAAAGGTCAAAAAAAGAATGGAAAGGATTCTGGTTCCTCAAAAAGGTCAAGGAAGCGTAAGGCTTCCCAAAACTATGCTGTCACTGCCCAAGCTAACCAAGCAGCTCCCAACCAACCCGCACAGCCTCCAGCGAAGAAACCTTATTCAGGGAATGCACCTTTGTGCAATAGATGCAACAGTCACCATCAGCCGCAACATCAGTGCCGTTTCTGTAATAACTATGGGAAGTCAGGTCATCTTGCCAATGTTTGTCGATTTGCTCAGAATCGGGCAGTTCAGAACCCGGCTCAACAAGTTGCTCAGCCTCCTGCTCAGCAACAGGGTCAAGCTGCACGACCACACTACCCACCAAGTGCTTGTTATAACTGTGGGGATCTGACCCACTACCGTAACCAGTGCCCAAGATTGGTGAATGCAAACCAGAATCAAGCTCAGGCTCGAGGGCGAGCTTTTAACTTGAATGCCCAAGAGGCGCAGGTGGACGATAATGTGGTGAACGGTACGTTCTTTATTAATAATCAGCCTGCATCTGTTCTTTTTGATTCTGGTGCCGACAAGAGTTTTGTGTCATTGTCTTTTGAGCCAATGCTTCGCGTGTCTAGAACGAAACTAGGAAAACCCTTGACAGTAGAAGTTGCTAGTGGTGAACCCGTTATTCTTGATTCTGTTCTTCGCAACTGCCAGTTGAACCTTAACAACCATCTTTTTCCTATTGACCTCACGCCAATGCAACTTGGAAGCTTCGACGTTATAGTGGATATGGATTGGTTATCTAAGCATCGCGCAGAGATAGTTTGTTCTGAGAAGATTGTTTGTGTGCCGCTTTCGACAGGCGAGATCCTACAGGTTCAAGGTGAGAAACCATCTGGTGGCCTCAAGCTCATGTCTTGTTTTAAAGCTCGGAAATATCTGCGAAAGAACTATGTGGCCTTCTTAGCACATGTTACAGCAGATAAAGGCAAGGGTAAGTCCATTTCAGGTATTCCTGTCATTCGGGATTATTCTGAAGTATTCCCTGAAGATTTACCTGGTCTACCTCCAGCACGCCAAGTCGAGTTTCGCATTGATCTCGTACCTGGTGCAAATCCCATTGCCAGAGCTCCATATCGTCTTGCACCATCTGAGATGCAAGAGTTGTCTAAGCAGCTTCAGGAGCTCTCTGACAAAGGTTTTATACGTCCTAGCTTTTCACCCTGGGGTGCTCCCGTTCTTTTTGTCAAGAAGAAGGATGGATCTTTTAGGATATGTATCGATTATCGTGAGCTTAACAAGCTTACCATCAAGAAACGATATCCCCTACCGCGCATAGACGACCTCTTTGATCAGTTACAGGGTGCTTCTTATTTTTCAAAGATTGATCTGCGATCTGGATATCATCAACTTTGGGTGCATGAAGAAGATATTCCCAAGACAGCGTTCCGCACTCGTTATGGGCATTATGAGTTCACAGTCATGCCATTCGGTTTGACTAATGCTCCTGCTGTTTTCATGGACTTAATGAATTGGGTCTGCAAGCCTTATTTGGATCAGTTCGTCATTGTTTTCATTGACGACATCTTGATTTATTCTAAGACGCGAGCTGATCACGAGCAACATCTTCGTCTTACTCTGGAACTCCTAAAGAAAGAGCAACTTTTCGCCAAATTCTCCAAGTGTGAATTCTGGCTTAAAGAAGTTCAATTCTTAGGACATATTGTCAACGAACAAGGTATTCATGTAGATCCCTCCAAGATCAGTGCGATTAAGGATTGGGATACGCCTACTACTCCTACTGAAGTTCGTTCTTTTCTTGGTCTAGCGGGTTACTACCGCCGCTTCATTGAGAACTTCTCAAAGATTGCAGTTCCTCTAACTGCTCTAACTCAGAAGAACAAACCCTTTGATTGGGGATTCAAGCAAGAGGAAGCTTTTCAACACTTGAAGCAGAAACTTTGTTATGCGCCTGTTCTGACCTTGCCTGAGGGCAATGATGATTTCGTCGTTTATTGCGATGCATCTAAATTGGGTCTTGGCTGTGTTCTAATTCAAAGGAACAAAGTCATAGCATATGCATCGAGGCAGTTGAAGATACATGAGAAGAACTACACCACTCATGATCTTGAGTTGGGTGCAGTTGTTTTCGCTCTAAAGATCTGGAGACACTATTTGTACGGTACAAAATGTGTGGTTTTCACGGACCACAAAAGTCTTCAGCATATCTTCAATCAGAAAGAACTCAACATGAGGCAACGACGTTGGGTCGAGCTTCTAAACGACTATGACTGCGAAATTCGCTACCATCCTGGTAAGGCGAATGTCGTAGCCAATGCATTGAGTCGTAAGGAACGTACTAAGCTTCATTGTGTACGTGTTCAATCTGTTATACAAGCTCGATCCGATATCCAAGCCCGCATTTCACAGGCTCAACAATCTTGTGTTTCACAAGGTTCAATGGATGAGGAATTTCCTTATCACATAACACCTGCTCTGGAACTGAAGGACAATGGATCATATTACTTCATGGACCGTTTGTGGGTCCCAAGCCAAGATAACCTTCGCACCTTGCTTATGGATGAAGCCCATAAGTCGCGTTATTCTGTTCATCCTGGCTCAGATAAGATGTATAAGGATCTTCGTACTCACTATTGGTGGCCTGGTATGAAGAAAGACATTGCCTTATACGTATCAAAATGCCTTACTTGCCTTAAGGTTAAGGCTGAACATCAACGTCCTTCGGGTTTATTGGTGCAACCAGAGATCCCAGTTTGGAAATGGGAAAACATTACCATGGATCTCATTACCAAACTTCCGCGCACAAAGAAAGGTCATGATGCCATCTGGGTAGTTGTTGATCGTCTTACTAAGTCAGCGCATTTCTTGCCAATCCGTGAGGATTTTTCTGCTGACAAACTTGCTAAAATCTATGTGGATGAAATTGTAGCTCGACATGGTGTTCCTTTGAACATCATTTCTGACAGAGATGCTCGTTTCACTTCTCATTTTTGGAGAACCATGCAATCTGCTATGGGGACCCAACTTAATCTGAGCACAGCTTATCATCCGCAAACGGATAGTCAATCTGAAAGAACAATCCAGACTCTGGAGGATATGCTTAGAGCTTGTGTGATCGATTTGGGTGGTAGTTGGGATTCACATCTTAAGTTGATTGAATTCTCCTACAACAACAGTTATCACACCAGTATCAAAATGGCTCCTTTCGAGGCTCTCTATGGTCGAAAATGTCGTTCACCAGTCTGCTGGAATGAGATCGGCGAGGCTCAACTTACTGGACCTGCCCTCATTTTAGAGACAACTGGCAAGATTAAGAAAGTACGTGATAACCTTCAGACAGCTAGAAGCCGTCAAAAGAGTTACGCAGACCCAAAACGCAAGCCCTTGGAATTTCAAGTCGGTGATCGAGTATTACTTAAGGTCTCACCTTGGAAAGGTGTGATCAGATTTGGAAAGAAAGGAAAACTTGCACCTAGATACGTTGGACCATTCAAGATCGTCGAAAGAATCGGAAAGGTAGCCTACAGACTTGAGTTACCTCCTGAACTTGGAAATGTTCATCCAACTTTTCACGTGTCTAATCTCAAGAGGTGTTTAGCTGATGAGAACCTCCACATACCACTTGACGAAATTCGTGTTGGTAAAACACTGAAATTTGTTGAGAAACCTGTGGAAATCATGGAACGTGAAGTCAAGTGGCTCAAACGCAAGCGTATTCCTTTGGTCAAAGTTTGCTGGGAAGCTAGACATGGACCCGAGTTTACTTGGGAACGCGAAGATCAAATGAAGGCGAAATATCCGCATCTTTTCCCACGAGTTTCCTCTAAATAAATTTCGGGACAAAATTTCCACAAGTAGGGGAGACTGTAACATCTGTGCTTGTAATCATTATGAACAGTACCATTATCAATAAAACAATGTCATTTGATCCCAATGTTTATTTGGTTATGTTTTACATTTTTCATGTTTTGACTTTTATTCAATTTCAAACTCTATATCACTTTCTAGAGAGTTATACGCAAACTGGTGCGTAAACGTAGCCAGTTTAATGCGAAAAATACTCCGGAACATCAACATATACTTAACATACCTTAAATAACCCTTACATAACTTAGAAATAAGTTTTGAAGGCTTTGGTATGGCAAAAACAAGTTAATTCGCTTACAGGGACTAAACTTGACAAACTGCGAAAGTATGCCAATTTGAACTGTAACGAACATTCCGGAACATGACCATAAGTTAAACATACCATAAATATCCTTTACATAGCTTAGAAATAGGCTTTGAGGGGTTCGGTATGCTAAAATAAACTTTTGGGGTCATTCAGGAACTAAAAGCGTCAAAAAGTGCACAAGTTTGCATTTTCGCGCATAACTTACGTTCTGAATACATCCGGACATCCAAAATTTTATGTAAGCACTAAAATATTTTATTTTAGTGTTTGGCATAAGAAAAATCCATTCGTCACGCCATTTGGATCATTTTTCGCGCTTATGCGCATTCCGTCGTAATTAACCGAACAACGTAACCGTTTGGCTAAACGAACCGACACCCGAGATATTTTTGAACACATTTTAAGTTGCCTATACTTTAACTTCATTTTAGAGCATTGAAATGGGGTTAACGGGGCTTAAACGTGTCAAAAAACGCATCGAAAACCAAGTTTTGAGGTTGCAGGGACTGAAACTGTAAATCTGCCAAACTAGGTCCGTAAGTAGGGGCCAGATGCAGCAAAACGTTTTTTTCAGCTGTTAACAGCCCTTAACACTCTCCAAAGGCCAAGTGCCAAGTTTCAAACTCTTATGGTGGACGGCAAATGAGTTACCACAACTTTCCAACAAGTGTACGGCTTAGATCGTGCCCCCTTTTCCAAGAAATGATCCTAACGGTGAACCAAAAACTATAAATACCCACCTCCACCCTGCACTTTTCCTCACAAGAATCTGATCTAATGTACTCTAAGTTGAAACCTTTGTTTCATACCTGAGCTATTTTGATCTAGATTAGCATTCGGGGACCCTTCGTAAATGTTCTTTCGTTCTTTTATTTCTTTTCGAGTCCGAAAGTCAAACTTTGTTTGACTTTCTGCATTGACCAGTTTATGGTCAATGCGAAGTTCGTTTGAACTTCGCAACATGATTGTAATCACGATGGTTATATTCCCTTGTGACTATGCCTACTGATTACCACGTTGTCTAGGGTCGTAAGGGTAAGCGATCTGATAAATCGCTTATACCTTCGAACCCGACCCATTTGGTCGATCATTAGGATCCGACCAAACACATTAGGTGACCATAGTATATAGGGAATAACCTTCCGAGGTTATACCTTATGGTCGCTTCGTTTAGGTAGTTGTATGATAGGTAGTTTATATGCCTTAGGTAAATTACCAAAATGCCCTTTTGACGCCAAAATTCATTTTAAGCATATGTAACATAAATTTTGGTATCTAAACTGTTTTGGTAACAATATTAGATATGTTAAGGCATATTTTACTTGTCATAGGACTAGTTAGGCGGTCCGAACGCGTTTCATGCGAGCGACGCGTTAAAGTTGCATAAGCTACCTAAACGGGTCGTAATGGGTCGTAGGCACTTATGTTAGGTTTCATTTAGTATGTAGGCTTTGTTAAACCATATTACACGAGTCTCCATACTCGTTTGTTTTACGAACCCGCATTCTATCCGATCTTCCGATTTAGGTCTGGTATATTAACATAGTTACCTATATTAGGTGCCGTTTGTTTCCGTGATCTCTAGCATTGCTTGGTGGTTATCTTAGGACTTCTGAGCAATCTCAAGTGAGTACATAGAACCCCATCTTTTAAATGTTTTCAAGGTGTTTATGTGAGTACATAGACCCCTCTTTTACTGTTTTCCAAACATTTTGGGGTGAAACACATGTGCCTACTTGTTACTTTCATGCTTTTCATGCTTTCATATCATATGCCTGCTATGTTCGTTAGTACATTATAGTACATGATTTCATTACATTTCATGCTATGTATGCCCATTGTGTGCGTACTTAGTACATTGTTTTACATTACATTTCATGCTATGTATGCCCATTGTGTGCGTACTTAGTACATTGTTTTACATTACATTTCATGCTATATATGCCCATTGTGTGCATACTTAGTACATTGTTTTACATTACATTTCATGCTATGTATGCCCATTGTGTGCATACTTAGTACATTGTTTTACATTACATTTCATGCTATGTATGCCCATTGTGTGCATACTTAGTACATTGTTTTACATTACATTTCATGCTATATATGCCCATTGTGTGCATACTTAGTACAATTGTTTACATCACATGCTTTCATTTTGGTATAACATTTGGTTTGTTTAAAATGGAACAATACATTCATTAACATTAGCTACGCCGTTCGTTAGTAGGTAGCGGTACCATAGGAATTGACAACTCCCGTTCCTGAAATCCTGGGTTTGTTTGGATTGGAAGGAATGATCGAATTCGATATACATAACTTAGATAAACCTTTAATTTGTTTAAGGGTTTATCGCCACAGTCTCAAGTCTTGGATGTATGCATTTTCACAATACCGCATAGATGTTTATATCGGTATAGCATGCATTTGTTCCACAAAACATAACTTTTGTAACACCTGTGTCATTTCAACCATCAAACAAATGCCAAACCAATGAAATATTTTATTTCATACTTTGGACTTGTATAAATATGTGTATCTTTTGCACATATCAACTCTTGTTCGATTTCAAACTCTAAATCGCTTTCTGGAAGGTTATACGCGCACTAATGCGTAAATATAACCAGTTTAATGCAACAAACACTCCGGAATAGTGAAATAGGTTTAACATACCTTAAATAACCTTTACATAACTTAGATATAAGTTTTGGAAGGTTTGGTGTGGTGAAATCAAAGTTATATCGCTTACAGGGACTAAAGTTGACAAACTGCGAAAGTATGCCAATTTGAACTGTAACAGACATTCCGGAACAAGACCATAAGTTAAACATACCATAAATATCCTTTACATAGCTTAGAAATAGGCTTTGAGGGGTTTGGTGTGCTAAAATAAACTTTTGGGTCATTCAGGGACTAAAAGTGTCAAAAAGTGCACAAGTTTGCATTTTCGCGCATAACTTACGTTCTGAATACATCCGGACATCCAAAAATTTATGTAAGCACTAAAATATTTTATTTTAGTGTTCGCCATAAGAAAAATCCATTCGTCGCGTCATTTGGTTCGTTTTTCGCATTCGGGACCAGATTCGATGTATTAGCCGTTGTTTAATTCACAACCACACATTCTAAACTTGCTTAGTCAGCAGATAAGGATGGAATTTTGGTACCATGACATTTCAACACATGTATGGATGGAATTTAAACACCTAAACACCATGACATTGCAACACATGTATGGATGGAATTTAAACACCTAAACACCATGACATTTCAACACATGTATGGATGGAATTTAAACACCTAAACACCATGACATTTCAACACATGTATGGATGGAATTTAAACACCTAAACACCATGACATTTCAACACATGTATGGATGGAATTTAAACACCTAAACACCATGACATTTCAACACATGTACGGATGGGATTAAGGCACGTTTTCCATGAAACGATCTTAACGGTTCAGGTATTCCTATAAATACCCATCCACCCCCATTGCTAAAATCACTAGAACTTTGATTTGAGAAACTCTAAGTTGAAACTATTGTTTCATACCTGAGATTTTTGAATCGAGGTTAGCATTCGGGGACCCTTCGTAAGTCTTCTTTCGTTCTTTTCCTTATTTTATTGCTTTTCGAGTCAGAAAGTCAAACTTTGTTTGACTTTCAGCGTTGACCAGTAATGGTCAATGTGAAGTTCGTTTGAACTTCGCAACGTGAGTGTAATCACGTTGGTTATAGTCCCTTGGGACTATGCCTACTGATTACCACGTTGTCTAGGGTCGTAGGGTAAGCGATCTGATGAATCGCTTATACCTCGAACCCGACCCAGTTTGGTCGATCATTAGGATCCGACCAAACACATTAGGTGACCATAGTAGGTAGGGAATAACCTTCCGAGGTTATACCCTATGGTCGCATCGTTTAAGTAGTTGTATGATAGGTAGTTTATATGCCTTAGGTAAATTACCAGAATACCCTTTTCATGTATAATTGGTAATTAAGCATATGTAACCTAAAATTTTGTCACATAACTGATTATGTAACATGTTTAGGCATATAACACTTGTCATAGGACTAGTTAGGCGGTCCGAACGCGTTTCACGCGAACGACGCGTTAAAGTAACATAAGCTACCTAAACGGGTCGTAATGGGTCGTAAACACTCAGGTTAAGTTTCATTTAGTATGTAGGCTTTGTTAAACCAAATGACACGAGTCTCTACACTCGTTTGGTTTACAAACCCTAATGCTACCCAATCTTCCGATCTAGGTCCGGTTTATTAACATAGTTACCTATACTAGGTGCCGTTTGATATCTGCGATCTCTAGCATTGTTTAGTTGTCACTCCAGAACTACTGAGCAATCTCAGGTGAGTACATAGACCCCTCTTTTACTGTTTTCCAAACTGTTTTGGGGTGGAACACATGTGCCTACTTGTTACTTTCATGCTTTCCTGTTTTCACATCATATACATGCTATGTTCGTTAGTACATTATAGTACATGATTTTATGACATTTCAGGCTAGGTGTGCCCAATTGTGTGCATTACTTAGTACATCGTTTTACATGACATTTTGACATAGACATTTGACATAGACATTTCGGCATAGACATTTTAACATGATTGACATTTGATCATGCATTTCCCACAAAACATAACTTTGATTTAAACCAAGATTTACTTCAATACTTTGTTTTTGTGCATATGGTTTAGTTGAGACATTTCACTTGCCATACATGACATCTTGACATAGACGTTTGACATGGATATTTGACATAGACATTTGACATGGATATTTGACATAGACATTTTGATATGATTTACATCTTGACATGAACACTTTGACATATTACCCAATACATTTGACAATTGATTTAAACATAGACTTCTTACATTGGTTGGTTTGGTTTGATTAAGTGATTAAGTAACGATGTGTGTGTAATATGATACAAGCATGGTGGATACGCCGCTGGTACTTCCTATATATAAGTGTTTGTATGGTATTACATATCATAGCGTTATTTGAATCATTTCAGTTTGAGACATAGAACATTTTATACAAATAACATATTTTTCACAAGACATTGTTTTACAAACAACTTATCTTATACAAACTCAGTTACATGGTTATTCATTTAACCATACATTATTCTTTTATCTATACATATCATCTGAACTTATTGATTTTCAAACGATTTACAAGACAAAGCAAATTACAAGGTTCATGACTAAACATTTTTCTCAAACATAAGTCATGAAACCTATTTTCACAAAACCTATGTATCTCACAGGCATTTTTATGCTGACGTACCTATTTTCACATGTGTTTTTCAGGAGCTGTTGCATAAGATGATCAAGATACACATAGGCAGATTTGGGCTTTAGTGACAATAAAAGATGCAAGACTAGTTAATTATGTTGTATTTTCCTTGTTTGATTAGACATTGTAACACTTTTAATCAATAAAACGAAACTTCAATTGCCATGGATTTGAAACAATTAGTTCTGTTACAACACTCCCCGACATTTCCGCCACGTTTGTATGTTCTACGTGGTCGGGGTGTGACAGAAAAGATGGTATCAGAGCCAATGGTTATAGGGAATTAGGTTATTAGTAATGTTTTGACCTAGTCTATAACCTTCTTAGGACCCTAACGCGAGTTTACTTGCGTTTAGTCATAAAACAATACCGTCACCTATCCTTAGGCGACTACCACAACAAGAACATAATTTTCGAAACCGCTTTGAAAACTAATCATCTGTTCTAGGATGATTAATTACTAGGCTTTGAAGCCTCTGTTATAAGGTTTTGAACCCCTTTGAGTTTTCAAAAATCTCGTCAAGGTTTTGGGTTTTAAATAATGTGAACACGTGCAAACTGGAAGGGTGAATGCCTGTATTCTGAGTTTTCTGTCTAGGCAAGCACTTCGTATACATCTCAACCAGACGCGAGACCAGTTGTGCTTACCTGGGAATTCTTGGGATGAGTGTTCACTTATAGGCGAGCATGTCTTCGCGATACATTATTTTTGACCTATTTACTTTGATTATTCACCGAGGTCGTTTGTTGCTTTGTAGTAACAAACAAATGACCACTATCCATTGCTTTCATCAAATTTGTTTCATCTCATTCTTTTCTTCTAAATTCTCTCACTCATTTCCTTTCATGTTTCCTCTTTTAGAATGCCTCCTCGACGCGAAAACCAGATAGCGACTGCCGAGCTGGCAGAAATCATTGCGCAGCAAATGGCTGCTCAATTCCCAAACCTCTTTGCTCAATGGAATCAAGCCAACAACAACAACAATGGTCCATGCAATTTCAAGAGTTTTAACTCGGCGAAACCACTCAAGTTTAGTGGTTCTGAGGGAGCGACTGGGCTTCTTCAATGGTTCGAGAGCATTGAGAATACTTTCCGCCACGTGCAGTGTCCTGACAATCGCAAGGTCGAGTTTGCTTCGAGTGTGTTCCAGAAGAGAGCCCTTACGTGGTGGAACGGTGTTATGAGAGATCGTGGTGCAGAAGTTGCACTAGCACAGACATGGGCTGAACTTAGGGCCCTTATGATGAAGGAATTCTGTCCTCGTCACGAGATCAGGGCTTTGGAAAGGGAATTCGACAATCTGGAGCAAGACAGCGGTGAGCATCGAGCCTACACGGACCGTTATGAGGAGTTGAGTCTGTTATGCCCAAACATGGTCATGCCTTTGGATAAGGCAATCGAAAAGTACATTGATGGCCTCCCTGATTCAATACAAGACATTTTGACTGGTAGCAACCCTACTACAGTTAGACAGGCCATTGAGCTATCTGCAACCTTGACTGAATCAAAGATCAGGAAAGGTAAACTTTTCCGAAAAGGTGACAAGAAGCCGGTCGAAGAATCGGAACCAATCGAAGAATCAAAGATCATGGATGAACAGACTGGATCCCCTAAGAGGTCAAAGAAGCGAAAGGCTTCTCAGAACTACGCTGTGGTAGCTCAAAATGATCAAGCCGTCCTCAACCAACCAGCTCAACCCCCTGCCAGGAAACCCTACAACGGAACTGCACCCTTGTGCAACCAATGTGGCCTACATCATCATGCTTGGGTGAAGTGCCGCACATGCCAAGTTTGCGGACTTATAGGTCATACAGCTAGGGTTTGCCCAACCGCAGTTGCACCAAATCAAGCTGGCAACAATCCTGCTCAAGCTCGTTTTCCACCGGGATCTTGCTACAACTGTGGCGAGATGGGCCATTTTCGTAGGAATTGCCCAAGGCTTGCTAATGCAAATCCAGCGCAGGGATGAGCATATGATCAACCAGAAGACAACATCATTTAGAAATAATCACGTCTTATGTATTATTTTCTTTTGTTGTCAAGATCCAAGAAACAGTTGTTATCGTTGTTTATAAATAAATCTTTTATTTACATTGCAATGTATTTATGTGATTGTATGTATAAACAACATATCCCCTACAATACCGACAATCAAGGAACCGCATTCCTTGAAGAACAGACTACTCCCAAATTTCTTCCATTGTATGATCTCTTGCGTTTTTCACGAAAATCCTAAGTACCCGTTTCTTCCAAGAGAAACGAAGTACGAGGTGCCAAGTTAATTGCAATCAATAACAAGACAATAACAATTAAACAACTATGTGATGATGTGCTTATGAACATTACAAGACAAACTGTGCGGACTATGCAAGGAATTACGTAATTATGGATGCATACATAATTATGGAATTTAGTGCACAGAAACCACAGCGAGCTTTGTCATGTACCTAGAAGTTAACCCTATTCATTTCCAATTCTGATGAAGTATCCGTTGAGGAAAAATGAACTAGCTATTCATTTTTCACTTCTGAAGAATATCCGTTGAGGAAATGAATATCCGTTTATCCTTCATTTCCAATTCTGAAGAATAACCGTTGAGGAAAATGACTCCGTTTGTGCATTTTCGTTCTGAAGAGTATCCGTCGAGGGAAATGAATATCCGTTTATCCTTCATTTCCAATTCTGAAGAATAACCGTTGAGGAAAATGACTCCGTTTGTGCATTTTCGTTCTGAAGAGTATCCGTCGAGGGAAATGAATATCCGTTTATTTAATCCTTCATTTCCGAACCTGAGGAAACAACCGTTGAAAATGACTCCGTTAGTTCATTTTCGTTTCTGAAGATTATCCGTTGAGGAAATGAACATCCGTTTGTCTATCATCTTCATTTCCGTTTCTGAGGAAGCAACCGTTGAAAATGACTCCGTTAGTTCATTTTCGTTTCTGAAGATTATCCGTTGAGGAAATGAACATCCGTTTGTCTATCATCTTCATTTCCGAACCTGAGGAAACAACCGTTGAAAATGACTCCGTTAGTTCATTTTCGTTTCTAAAGATTATCCGTTGAGGAAATGAACATCCGTTTGTCTATCATTTTCATTTCCGTTTCTGAGGAAACAACCGATGAAAATGACTCCGTTAGTTCATTTTCGTTTCTGAAGATTTTCCGTTGAGGAAATGAATATCCGTTGTTTAATCCTTCATTTCCGTTTCAGAGGAAGCATCTGTTGAAAATGACTCCGTTTGTTCATTTTCGTTTCTGAAGATTTTCCGTTAAGGAAATGGATCCCCGTTTGTTTATTCCTTCAGTTCCGCTTCTGAAGAATACTCGTTGAGGAAAATGACTCCGTTTGTTCATTTTCGTTCTGAAGAATGTCCGTTAAGGAAATGACAGGATTATGCTTTACATATCTCTGGTGGTTATCTGACACAAAGTCACAAATAGACTCCTACGAATTAATTTCAGGACGAAATTTCCTAAAGTAGGGGAGACTGTAACACCTGTGTCATTTCAACCATCAAACAAATGCCAAACCAATGAAATATTTTATTTCATACTTTGGACTTGTATAAATATGTGTATCTTTTGCACATATCAACTCTTGTTCGATTTCAAACTCTAAATCGCTTTCTGGAAGGTTATACGCGCACTAATGCGTAAATATAACCAGTTTAATGCAACAAACACTCCGGAATAGTGAAATAGGTTTAACATACCTTAAATAACCTTTACATAACTTAGATATAAGTTTTGGAAGGTTTGGTGTGGTGAAATCAAAGTTATATCGCTTACAGGGACTAAAGTTGACAAACTGCGAAAGTATGCCAATTTGAACTGTAACAGACATTCCGGAACATGACCATAAATATCCTTTACATAGCTTAGAAATAGGCTTTGAGGGGTTTGGTGTGCTAAAATAAACTTTTGGGTCATTCAGGGACTAAAAGTGTCAAAAAGTGCACAAGTTTGCATTTTCGCGCATAACTTACGTTCTGAATACATCCGGACATCCAAAAATTTATGTAAGCACTAAAATATTTTATTTTAGTGTTCGCCATAAGAAAAATCCATTCGTCGCGTCATTTGGTTCGTTTTTCGCATTCGGGACCAGATTCGATGTATTAGCCGTTGTTTAATTCACAACCACACATTCTAAACTTGCTTAGTCAGCAGATAAGGATGGAATTTTGGTACCATGACATTTCAACACATGTATGGATGGAATTTAAACACCTAAACACCATGACATTGCAACACATGTATGGATGGAATTTAAACACCTAAACACCATGACATTTCAACACATGTATGGATGGAATTTAAACACCTAAACACCATGACATTTCAACACATGTATGGATGGAATTTAAACACCTAAACACCATGACATTTCAACACATGTATGGATGGAATTTAAACACCTAAACACCATGACATTTCAACACATGTACGGATGGGATTAAGGCACGTTTTCCATGAAACGATCTTAACGGTTCGGGTATTCCTATAAATACCCATCCACCCCCATTGCTAAAATCACTAGAACTTTGATTTGAGAAACTCTAAGTTGAAACTATTGTTTCATACCTGAGATTTTTGAATCGAGGTTAGCATTCGGGGACCCTTCGTAAGTCTTCTTTCGTTCTTTTCCTTATTTTATTGCTTTTCGAGTCAGAAAGTCAAACTTTGTTTGACTTTCAGCGTTGACCAGTAATGGTCAATGCGAAGTTCGTTTGAACTTCGCAACGTGAGTGTAATCACGTTGGTTATAGTCCCTTGGGACTATGCCTACTGATTACCACGTTGTCTAGGGTCGTAGGGTAAGCGATCTGATGAATCGCTTATACCTCGAATCCGACCTAGTTTGGTCGATCATTAGGATCCGACCAAACACATTAGGTGACCATAGTAGGTAGGGAATAACCTTCCGAGGTTATACCCTATGGTCGCATCGTTTAAGTAGTTGTATGATAGGTAGTTTATATGCCTTAGGTAAATTACCAGAATACCCTTTTCATGTATAATTGGTAATTAAGCATATGTAACCTAAACTTTTGTCACATAACTGATTATGTAACATGTTTAGGCATATAACACTTGTCATAGGACTAGTTAGGCGGTCCGAACGCGTTTCACGCGAACGACGCGTTAAAGTAACATAAGCTACCTAAACGGGTCGTAATGGGTCGTAAACACTCAGGTTAAGTTTCATTTAGTATGTAGGCTTTGTTAAACCAAATGACACGAGTCTCTACACTCGTTTGGTTTACAAACCCTAATGCTACCCAATCTTCCGATCTAGGTCCGGTTTATTAACATAGTTACCTATACTAGGTGCCGTTTGATATCCGCGATCTCTAGCATTGTTTAGTTGTCACTCCAGAACTACTGAGCAATCTCAGGTGAGTACATAGACCCCTCTTTTACTGTTTTCCAAACTGTTTTGGGGTGGAACACATGTGCCTACTTGTTACTTTCATGCTTTCCTGTTTTCACATCATATACATGCTATGTTCGTTAGTACATTATAGTACATGATTTTATGACATTTCAGGCTAGGTGTGCCCAATTGTGTGCATTACTTAGTACATCGTTTTACATGACATTTTGACATAGACATTTGACATAGACATTTCGGCATAGACATTTTAACATGATTGACATTTGATCATGCATTTCCCACAAAACATAACTTTGATTTAAACCAAGATTTACTTCAATACTTTGTTTTTGTGCATATGGTTTAGTTGAGACATTTCACTTGCCATACATGACATCTTGACATAGACGTTTGACATGGATATTTGACATAGACATTTGACATGGATATTTGACATAGACATTTTGATATGATTTACATCTTGACATGAACACTTTGACATATTACCCAATACATTTGACAATTGATTTAAACATAGACTTCTTACATTGGTTGGTTTGGTTTGATTAAGTGATTAAGTAACGATGTGTGTGTAATATGATACAAGCATGGTGGATACGCCGCTGGTACTTCCTATATATAAGTGTTTGTATGGTATTACATATCATAGCGTTATTTGAATCATTTCAGTTTGAGACATAGAACATTTTATACAAATAACATATTTTTCACAAGACATTGTTTTACAAACAACTTATCTTATACAAACTCAGTTACATGGTTATTCATTTAACCATACATTATTCTTTTATCTATACATATCATCTGAACTTATTGATTTTCAAACGATTTACAAGACAAAGCAAATTACAAGGTTCATGACTAAACATTTTTCTCAAACATAAGTCATGAAACCTATTTTCACAAAACCTATGTATCTCACAGGCATTTTTATGCTGACGTACCTATTTTCACATGTGTTTTTCAGGAGCTGTTGCATAAGATGATCAAGATACACATAGGCAGATTTGGGCTTTAGTGACAATAAAAGATGCAAGACTAGTTAATTATGTTGTATTTTCCTTGTTTGATTAGACATTGTAACACTTTTAATCAATAAAACGAAACTTCAATTGCCATGGATTTGAAACAATTAATTCTGTTACAACACTCCCCGACATTTCCGCCACGTTTGTATGTTCTACGTGGTCGGGGTGTGACAACTTTGATTTAAACCATGTTTTACTTCAATACCTTGTTTTTGTGCATTTTACATATGGTTTAGTTGATATATTTCACATACCATACATGACATTTTTGGATACACATTACATGATTTACATTAGACATAAACATTTTGACATTGATATACAAAATTCATGATTTACATTAAACACAGACATTTGATATGGTTTACACAATAACATTTTGACATTTGATTATACATAAACAATTTACATTGGTGGTTTGGTTTGAGTAAGTGATTCAAGTAACGAGGCGTGTGTAATATGATACAAGCATGGTGGATACGCCGCTGGTACTTCCTATATATAAGTGTTTGCATGGTATTACATATCGTAGCGTTATTTAAATCATTTCAATTTATGACACATGACATTTTATACAAATAACAAACTTTTTACAAGACATTGTTTACAAACAACTTATCTTACACAAACTCATTTTTACATGGTTATTCATTTAACCTTACATTTATTTATACATATCATCTGATCTTATCGTTTTTTTTTTCAAATAATTTATAAGACAAAGCAAATTACAAGGTTCATGACTAAACATTTTTCTTAAACACAAGTCATGAATCATATTTTTACAAAACCTATGTATCTCACATGCATTTTTATGCTGACGTACCTATTTTCACATGTGTTTTCAGGAGCTTTTCCATAGGATGATGATCGTGACACTAGGGCAGACCTGTGCCTTAGAGACATAAAATGAAGATAAACTAGTTTAATTATGTTATGAACTCTTTATTTCCTGTTTAAAGACAATGAAACTCTTATGTTGATGAATAAAATACAACTTTGAATGCCATGGTTATGAAACAATTAATTCTGTTACAACACTCCCCGACGTTTTCCGCCACGTTTTGTATGTTATACGTGGTCGGGGTGTGACAAAGAGGAATATCCTGACCAGGTTTGGAGTACCAGCTGAAATTATTTGTGACAATGGATCCTAGTTTACAAGCAAGAGGACTACTGACTTTTTCAAAAGTTGGGGAATCAAAATGATCGCATCTACCCTGGTACATCCTCAAGCAAATGGACAAACTGAATCCTCCAACAAGATAATTGTCAACAACTTGAAGAAGAGACTAGGAGCCAAGAAAGGAAGATGGGCAGAAGAACTACCCTTTCCTTTGTGGGCTGATAGAACGACGGTAAAAAATGCAACGGGCCAAACCCCGTTTTCCTTGGTATTTGGAGCAGAAGCAGTGATCCCAACAGAGATGGTGATACCTACTGCAAGATCTATCCTCCAGGATCCTGATCAGAATCCTGAAGCTTTGTGTCAAGACTTGGACACTGTAGATGAAACGAGAGATGCAGCAAGGCTAAGGATGGCAGCATATCAACAAAGGATATCCAGGGCTTATAATAAGAATATAAGGACTAGAAGATTTCGAGTCGGTGATTGGGTGTTGTTATGGGTCATTTTCTGAGCATACATATCTTGATCAATATCCTACTTTTAATTGTTTATTTGTGATCAGGATACTGGACGGGGATATTGCTAACATGTTGGGCGATATCCTGAGGAATATTGAATTAACCACGTGCAGGTTAAAGGCTGGGGTTCGCTAACGGTCAGATGGACTTCTTCTCCTCAAGACTCGGGCATGTTTGTTATGGGAGAGACGTTGAACCCAAAAGACTAGGTCCACAACGTTCGAGTGAGGAATATTCATTGGATCCCGGTTATTTAGGATAGTTTGTTATATTTGTTTTACTATAAATAGATGGGGGCGGATCAGATTAAGGCACTCAACTTTCACATTTTCAAACACTTTCTCTCTAGCTCACTGCAAACACTACACACAACACTTGTATTCGAATTACATTGTAACACATAGTTGATCCGCACCACATCCTGCACTGTATCCTGATATTTGAAGCAATAGAAGAACAAGGCAGCTGCGATTGTCAGCTCCCGAAGTTTTATGCCGGCGATCTAGATTGATCAAGGGCTTTCCTCGTACATCACGTGTCAACCTTTACTTTTCTGCTCATTGTTTGATCATAGATACAGCTTTATATCTTGAGCCGTATCCTGAAACTATTTTTATAACTAACTTGGTTAACATATTTTTCACACATAATTTTAGCACACTACCTCACTTAACTAATTTGATCACTAAATTGCTTCGGTAATTTTTGACCAAAACAATTTGGCGCCCACCGTGGGGCAAGTGGTGCTCTCTTTACTAAAAATCTTTGTGAAATCATTAATCGGTTTTCTGTTTTCGAAACTTTTTGCCACATTGTTTACAATGGCCTCAAGATCAAACATGAGCTCCTCCACTATGTCTGCTGCAACCTCCGCTACTACCGGTTCGGTGCTTCCACCACCTCCTCCAAGGATGCCATTTTCTTCACAACCTCAAGATGTTATCCCTACTCGGAGTGTTCAGGGATCTGCTCCCGTTTTAGCCTCTAATGATGAAATTCTAACTTTATTTGGAAGTGTGCAGGAACAAATGAGGCAGCAACAGGAAACTAACCAAATGCTGTTAAGAGAAATACAACTCTTAAAAGCTAGCTCGAGTAGACCTTCTGAAGAAACTGTCACTCCTATACAGCCCAGAGCTTTGAACTTCAGATCCGCAGTTTACACTGAGGATAACAGGGGGAATATCGTCCCAAGCCATTCTCAGAATCAAACCCCTGATATACCCTCTTCGGTCAGGATGTCCACTGCGAGGAGTTCAGGATATGCTTCAGGATATGGCCAAAATCCTCAGACCGGTAATGTGTCAAATAATAATGTTCTTGCTACTAACAACAATGGCTCTTTGCAGGATGCAGGTATGACGTCAACATTTACCAGGGAGCTCCAGAAATTGAAGGACATGATATCCAGTGTACCTGGAGTGGTCCAGCCAATTCCAGAAGTATCCCAAGACAGCCACAGGATATCCCGCTTTGCATATCCTATCTGTGATGCTGAAATCCCAAAAAGATTTCAAACTCCCAACATGAAGCTGTATGATGGGACTACGGATCCTGAAGAGCATATTGCCCAGTATAGGGAAAGAATGGAGATCAACCCTATCCCTCCGGAGCTCAAGGAAGCATGCTTGTGCAAGGGTTTTGGATCTACCCTGACAGGATCAGCCTTAAAATTGCTATTAAATGTTCCTCCTCACTCAATTACTTCGTTTGCTCATTTGGTTAATTTTTTTAATAGTCAGTTTTCTTGCAGCCGGAGTTTTGAGAAACTAACCAGTGATCTTTACAGGATAACTCAAGGGCCTCAGGAATCCTTGAGGGATTATGTGAACAAATTCAGTCGAGAATCCTTGGATATCCCACATCTTGATGTTGCAACAGCTGTGCAAGCTTTTAAGATGGGGTTACAAAAGGATTCTCAGTTTTATCAAGATCTTGTAATGAATCCCTGCAGGAATCTCGACGAAGCTCGTAACAG
Source organism: Helianthus tuberosus (assembly GCA_030545235.1). Classification (NCBI taxonomy): domain Eukaryota; kingdom Viridiplantae; phylum Streptophyta; class Magnoliopsida; order Asterales; family Asteraceae; genus Helianthus; species Helianthus tuberosus. The sequence continues at coordinate 103,258,850 of CM060409.1, read as the reverse complement.
GGCTTTGAGATATATCCGTTTGGAAGATGACAAGAAGATGCAGGAGAGGATGAATTCTACCTCAACCTATGAATCAACTAACAGGAAATCAGAATCCTCATATAAGCCATATCGCTCCAAGCCATATGGCAGAAATGATAATAAGAAAGTGAATGTTGTTGAAGACGAGGATCCTGAAGAATATCCTGACTTATCTGAATACTGCTTTTCTGTTAATATACCTGAGTTAATGTATGCTATGCAGGGTTTAGGGGACAAAGCTATGTGGCCTCGAAAGAACCAGCAGAAAGCTGATTGGAAGGATAAATCCAAATGGTGTGCCTTCCATGAAGACTTCGGACATATGACCGAGGATTGCATTGCTTTAAGGAAAGAAATAAGTTACATGTTAAGCAAAGGGTATCTGAAGGACTTGCTGGGAAGAAAGAAGAATAAAGGGCAGGATCCCGAGAAGGATCCTGAACGAGCAGCATCACCCCCAGCAGATGCCAAGATAATTAACTTTATTTCAGGAGGATCCGACATTTGTGGGACTTCGTATTCGGCGGCTAAGAGACATGCAAAGGAAGCTAAGAGTGAAAGGGGAGACAAACCAGTCAGGATGACTACCCTCACAACTGATAAAGTGATCACTTTCGATAGTGATGACAGGGATACTGTTCAGGATCCTCACCATGATGCTTTGGTAATAACATTATATATGGCTAACCATTTTGTACGCAGGATATTGGTGGACAACGGTAGTTCTGTCAATATAATTCAGCTTGAAACATTGAAAAGGATGAATGTATCTCCGATGGACATTACTTCGAAGTCCACTGTGCTCGTTGGTTTTAGTGGAGAAGCTAGAAATACTGTAGGAGAGATAAAGTTACCAGTATATGTTGAAGGGGTCAACTCGATACAACGCTTCTGTGTGATGGACTCCTTATCCTGCTATAACATCATACTAGGCAGGCCATGGATCCATGACATGAAGGTTGTGCCTTCGACTTATCACCAATGCATCAAGATTCCAACCCCTTGGGGGGTCGTCAAAGTTGATAGTGATCAGCAGGAGGCGAAGGAATGCTACACATCCTCAATGAAATCCTCGACTAAGCCTAATCCAGCATAGCAATTAAAGATGCGGGCCCGGGATACCTTGGAAGCTTCGGAGCAGGATGTGAAGAAAGTTATCCTGGATCAGGATAATTCTGATATCTCGGTGCTCGTAGGAACCAATATCCCTCGGGATATTGAAAAACAATTAACTGACTTTTTGAAGTGCAGGATGTCAACGTTTGCATGGAGGCATGAGGATATGACAGGTATATCCAAAGACATTATTACTCACAAGCTTGGAATTGACAGGTCATTCAAGCCTATTCAGCAAAAAAGAAGGAAGTTTGCTCCTATAATCATCCAAGAGGAAGTTGAAAGATTGTTAAAGTCCAAAATGATCAGAGAAGTCAAGTTCCCAAGATGGTTGGCGAATGTGGTCGTAGTGCAGAAGAAAAATGGGAAATGGAGAGTCTGTGTAGATTACACAGACTTGAATAAGGCTTGTCCTAAAGACCCGTTCCCCCTTCCTCATATCGATGCAATGGTGGATGCTACTGCTGGGCATGAAATGTTAACGTTCATGGACGCATCCTCAGGATTTCAGCAGATTCAAATGGAGCCTTCGGACCAGGAGGATACTGCTTTCATGACACCAACAGGTATTTATTGTTATACTGCAATGCCTTTCGGTTTGAAAAATGCAGGTGCAACATACCAGAGATTGGTGAACATGATGTTCAAAGATAAGCTGGAGGACACCATGGAGGTGTATATTGACGATATGGTGGTGAAATCTAAAAAGGATGAGGATCACCTCCAGGATATCAAGGGAGCATTTGATATTCTGGATCAGTATAACATGAAGCTGAATCCTGCTAAGTGCCATTTCGGAGTGGGGGCAGGAAAGTTTCTAGGATATATGGTGATGAAAAGGGGGATAGAGGCAAGCCCGGAGCAGATTAAAGCTATCCTGGATATAAAATCACCCTCGAATATGAAGGACGTTCAACGGTTAACAGGCCGAGTAGCAGCTTTGAACAGATTTATTTCAAGATCATCGGAAAAATGCAAGGAATTCTATGATATCCTCAAGAAGAATAAGAAATTTGAATGGGGAGCAAAGCATGAAGCAGCCTTGCAGGATTTGAAGCGATATCTCTCAACTGCACCTCTATTGATGAAACCTGAAAATGGTGAACCACTATCCCTATACCTCGTTGTATCAGGGAATGCTGTAAGTGCCGTTCTTATAAAGGACCATGAAGGTCAGCAATATCCTGTTTATTATGTTAGTAAAAGTTTGTTAGATGCTGAAACTAGGTATTCTCATTTAGAAAAATTGATATTAGCTCTAGTTATGGCATCGACAAAGCTTAGACATTATTTTGAGACACATAGGATCCATGTTAAAACAAATTATCCTGTCAAAAATGTGCTTAGGAAACCAGAGATGTCAGGCAGGATGGCCAAGTGGTCAGTAAAGTTAAGTGCTTATGATTTAGTATATGAACCTAGAAATGCCATAAAGTCTCAGGCTTTAGCTGACTTTGTGGCTGATTTCAGTAGTGACATTCAAGATGAGGTAGACCTAGAAGTTCAACAGTTAGGAGAATCCTCAGGATCCTGGACATTATATACTGATGGTGCATCTAATGTAAGAGGAATAGGATTGGGAATACTACTAAAATCGCCACAGGGGGACATATTACCCTATGCTATTAGGTGTGAATTCCCTGCTACTAATAATGAGGCAGAGTATGAGGCTTTAATTGCAGGATTAGAGTTGGCTAAGAATATGAGTATCAAGAATTTGCAAGTATATGTTGACTCCTTGTTAATTACTAACCATTTTAATGGATCCTATACAGTTAAGGGTGAGAAATTAATCGAATATCTCGATATTCTCAAAAAATTAGCAGGATATTTCGATGTTTTTACACTTGAACAGGTACCAAGGGAGGATAATGCTGAAGCAGATGCCTTAGCAAATTTGGGATCATCGATCAGGATACCAGAAGGGACCCAAATACCAATATTACATGTCTTATATCCTGCAACGGATCCTCAGGATAAAGAAGTAGCGGCTATTCAGGATCCTGGAGCAGAGTACCCTGAAAAGGATCCTAAATCCTGGACGGCTCCAATCGTGAGATATCTCAAGGAAGGACACATCCCCGAAAATGAAAATCCTAAGGCATTTAGGATGAAGGTATCACGATTTACTATTATAAATAATGTTTTATTCAAGAAATCTCTCGCAGGACCGTATTTGAGGTGTTTGGAGGATCCTGAAGCCAAAGAAGTACTTCAGGATATACATGAAGGGGATTGTGGTAACCATACTGGGGGCAGGTCATTATTCTCAAAAGTATTAAGGACAGGATATTATTGGCCGACAATGAGAAAAGATGCCGTAGAATATGCTCGAAGATGTGATGCATGTCAAAGACATAGTAACATATTACATCAGCCTGCTGAACCGCTGTATCCTATTGTTTCCCCTTGGCCATTTATGAAGTGGGGTATGGATATAGTGGGAAAGCTTCCAAAGGCTCCAGGAGGGAAGGTTTTTATGTTGGCAATGACAGATTATTTCTCCAAATGGGTTGAAGCCGAGGCATTTGTCCAAGTCAGGGATCAAGAAGTAGTATCCTTCATAAAGAGAAAAATCCTGACCAGATTCGGAGTACCAGCCGAGATAATCTGTGACAATGGTTCTCAGTTTATAAGCAAGAAAACTACTGACTTTTGCAACAGTTGGGGAATCAAAATGATAACATCTACTCCGGTACATCCTCAAGCGAATGGACAAGCGGAATCCTCAAATAAGATAATTGTCAATAACTTAAAGAAGAGACTTGGAGCCAAAAAAGGAAGATGGGCAGAAGAATTACCCTTTGTTTTGTGGGCTGATAGGACAACGGTAAAGAATGCAACAGGCCAAACCCCGTTTTCCTTGGTATTTGGAGCAGAAGCAATGATTCCAATGGAAATGACGATACCTACTGCAAGATCTATCCTACGGTATCCTGAACAGAATCCTGAAGCCTTATGTCAGGATTTGGATACTATAGATGAAAAAAGGGATGCAGCAAGGCTAAGGATGGCATCATATCAACAAAGAATATCCAGAGCATATAACAAGAATATAAGGACTAGGAGATTTCGAGTTGGTGATTGGGTGCTAAGAAAGGCTTTTCAAAATACCACTAATCCTGCCGATGGCAAGCTAGCTCCAAAATGGGAAGGACCATATGAAGTTGAGTCAGAAGCGGGGAAAGGAGCATATAGACTCAAGAATATGGAAGGGGATATGCTACCAAGATCCTGGAATGCAATACACTTAAAGCTCTATTTCAAGTAAGAATAGAATGTAATTTCTATCTCAAGATGGTATGAATCCTATCTCTTTTAAATATGTTTGATTTGATTTGTTCTTTGAAACCCAATACTAACTTAAGCATCGGAGGGGTGTTAGCCAAGCTAACACCCACCTTAGTTTAAGGATGTTTTTCAGTATATGATCCAGGATATAGCTCCAGGATGCTCACTCAGGATACTTCGGAAGATTAGAGGATTGGCCCCCTCTCTCACGTATAAGGGATCCCGATCCCTTCACAGGTTTAAAGGTATTCACCTTTCTTCCGAATTGGGTATAAACACCCCGCCTGGAGCGCAAGTTATTCGGGAATAGTTCAAGGTGGCGGGACCAGTCCATGTAAAAGTGGCTGACAATTTCGTTACTATTGGCTATATCCTGAATCCTAAAGGTATATGAGGATTGATCACCCTCTCTCACGAAAGGGTATTTTCATACTCTCTAAGGTTTAAAGGTTTTCACCTTTCTAAGTCTTGGAGTTTATACACTCCCGCCTGTAGCGCACGAAAATTTGGGATTTTCCCCAGGATACAAGGGATTCATCCCCAATACATTTTTTTGGGTTTTACCCTGTAACATGAAGAATTGTCTACACAATGGGAACTGATATCCAAAGGATTTCTAAGTATTTGAAGGCATTGTACACAGGGGACATTCCTACTGAAGCAATGGTGTAAAGCTCAAAGTATAAGGCTCGGAACTAATGCACTAAGTGTCTCAGACAGGGGACATCTTCATTGGAAAAGTTGCAAAGGGATTGAGGTTTAATAATAGGGTTATACCCTATTCCTGGTATAATCTTTCCGTTGTAAACATCATTTAAGTTTTTGACAATACTATATTTGACAAAAGGTCAAACATCCTGATTAGGATAAATTCTCGGGATATATTCTCAGAATATATTTTCAAAATACTTCTCAGGATATTTGATTAAAATATTTTGAAACTGATACTAGTTTGCGTCTTTGATCATTCAAGTATTATCAAAACAGGTTTTGGAAAAGTGGACTGTCTTTCACTCTTTAAAAAGCTTTCTACAAAGTTGAACGAATTTTTAGAAGTCCTATCTAATAAAAGTTTTCATAATATATCTCTGAGCATATTGATCAGAATATTTTTGGAAGACAGTTGTACAAAATTTTGCAAAGCTAAAATATACATTAAGGAATGCATAACGAAAATTAAGAGGCAACAACAAATAAGTCAAAAGCAAGTTATATTATTAACATGTCAAAAGTTGTGCTTTTGGTTTCACCTCAAACCGAGGCCCATCCGCCAAAAGCACGATTAGTTTTTACCATATCTACGTAATGGTTGAAGGTTTTATCTCAAAACGAAACCTGTCCACCTTCAACCGTTACGACATTCAAAATAGGTTATACTAACTGATGACCAAGGGCTTCATCCTGAAAACCCAAGACCCATCCACCTTTGGTCATCATATTGTTCTAATGTAGGAAATATAAATTGTTCAAAAACAGGAAAAGTAAATTGTTTACACAACCACAACCATGAAATTTAAAAAGTGGGCTCCGGCCTTGGCACGTATATCCATCATCGCCCACTTCGCCGCCTAAGAAGCGGCACCTTCTTGATCAGCAACCTCTTTCCCAGCATTTGCACCAGCATCAGCCTCAGGATTCTTCTCGGCATCATCACCAGCATTGGCCACTTCCTCTGCCGCCTTAGAAGGCTCTTCACCAGCATGCTTTGCAGGATGAGCGACGCGATGACCTCCAAGATCCTGTAGTTTCACTTCCCAAGCCTTTACATTCCAGGAGGGGCATTCGAAGCCCAAATCCCTGGCCTCGTAAGCCATCCTTAACCTGGCTTGGAGAAGAGAGATGACCAAGGATGCTTTGAGACTGTCCCGATATGAACTCATATCCTGCTGGTATTGGAGAAGGGCGGCATCTAGTTTGGCTTGAGCATCCTCATTGGCTTTGTGGAGGCAGCTTGGTGTTCCTGGGTCATTGCCTTGTATTTGTCCTCATAATGCTGGGACTTGACAGCTGCAATTGTTCCTTGATCAGCTATGGTGGCTTCAGCTTTTTCGAGCCTGATCTCCAGCATCTTATTAAGCCCGCAGGCGTCTTCATACAGATTCATGAGACGTTCCAAGCCCTGCAGTTAAAGATACAGGTATCAGTAAAATGAACAGGATAATGACTAACATGCATGTTCAGGATATTGAAAGGGAATTTTTACCTGCTTGAGGAATGAGGTAGCTTAATTAAACCCATGATTCTCAAGAGAGAATGTCTCAGAGGCGGCTGGAGAATCCATTTCTTTCCTCTTCCGGGAACTAGAGGCCCGGGTCTTGGATGCCGGAGGAGCTTTAGTAGTCTTTGAAGTGGTGGGCTTCGGTGTGGCAGATGGCTTCGGCTTAGGTTCTTGTTTGACAGGTACAAGGCTGGAGTAGCTATCCAACTCGTCAAGTTGGAAGCCTTCGAGGTTAATAACTAGCACTACATAAGGGAAGATGTTTTAGGCTTATTATACCTCTAAAAATAATAATCAATTTAATATAAAGATAATTCCTGAAAATATGCTTACCAGACATGTTGGAGCTTGATCTTTGACTTGAGCTTGCGAGTAGCAGGTTAAAGGTTCTTTCACCCTCTGGAAGCTTGTAGATCTCTTTTATTCTTCCTTCTGATTCAGCACTAGGGGGAGCTAGTTCCTTGAAGTTTGCTGCAAGAAAGACAATAAACACGTCAGGATATTGGTTCAGGATGGAGGTTCGGGATATGATTGGGGATATTCCTAAAACCCTAAATCCTACCAGAAGTCAACCATCTTTTAGGAAGGTCAAAACCCTTATCAATGGAGTCTCTTTTCACAAAAAAGAATTTTCTTGTCCACTTATCCTCGTTCTTGGTAGCTTTGAGGATGAGAGGATCTTTGGAAATAGTGAATAGAAGGAATCGGCTGGAACCATGAGATCTTAAGCGATAAGCCTTTGGCAAATCCTCGATACACAGGTCGGGCATATGGCGAGCCTTAATTCCTTCCAAGGTGACTAATATGCGCCAAACCATGGGCATGATTTGGGCAAAGCTCAGGCCAGTAAGTTCGAAGAAACGAGAAATAAAAGGTGAAAACGGGTATTGAAGTCCTATGGAGAAAGGGTAGGCAAAGAAGCAGACCCATTCGTCAGAACAAAAATCCGATCGGACCTCTCGGTCGAATGGACGGAAGATTGTCCCGGCGGGAAAGGCACCGGAAGCTCGTAGGGCCGCGATGTCAGAATTATCGAAAGAACACACCTCTTTTGAAGGTTTTTGAAGCAAATTCTGTTTGTGAAAGGTGGAAACAGAATCCGCCATTTGTGATCTAGTACGGGTAGCCATGAAGGATCACAATCGGAAGAATAGGAGATAAAAAGAAGGAAAATAGAAAAGAGAGAGAGAAAAGTACCTGATATTTGGTTGAAGATAAAGATAAATCGTAATGAGATGACCCTCGGTTAATAAAGGCTAAATGTAGGGGGTAAAGAGTAAAAAACGCCTTGGAAGTTGCACATTGTCATTTCAAGGGTCTCATCATATTGATTGCCTTAATTGGTGAGATAAAACTTTTAAAATATATCCGTTGGATTGGTATACCAACAGATATATTTGGGGACAATTGTTATGGGTCATTTTCTGAGCATACATATCTTGATCAATATCCTGCTTTTAATTGTTTATTTGTGATCGGGATACTGGACGGGGATATTGCTAACATGTTGGGCGATATCCTGAGGAATATTAAATTAACCACGTGCAGGTTAAAGGCTGGGGTTCGCTAACGGTCAGATGGACTTCTTCTCCTCAAGACTCGGGCATGTTTGTTATAGGAGAGACGTTGAACCCGAAAGACTAGGTCCACAACGTTCGAGTGAGGAATATTCGTTGGATCCCGGTTATTTAGGATAGTTTGTTATATTTGTTTTACTATAAATAGATGGGGGCGGATCAGATTAAGGCACTCAACTTTCACATTTTCAAACACTTTCTCTCTAGCTCACTGCAAACACTACACACAACACTTGTATTCGAATTACATTGTAACACATAGTTGATCCGCACCACATCCTGCACTGTATCCTGATATTTGAAGCAATAGAAGAACAAGGCAGCTGCGATTGTCAGCTCCCGAGGTTTTATGCCGGCGATCTAGATTGATCAAGGGCTTTCCTCGTACATCACGTGTCAACCTTTACTTTTCTGCTCATTGTTTGATCATAGATACAGCTTTATATCTTGAGCCGTATCCTGAAACTGTTTTTATAACTAACTTGGTTAACATATTTTTCACACATAATTTTAGCACACTACCTCACTTAACTAATTTGATCACTAAATTGCTTCGGTAATTTTTGACCAAAACAGGTGTTAAGAAAGGCTTTTCAAAATACCACTAATCCTGCCGATGGAAAGCTGGCTCCAAAATGGGAAGGACCATATGAGGTTGAATCAGAATCAGGAAAAGGAGCATACCGACTTAGGAGTATGGAAGGGGATATGCTACCAAAATCATGGAATGCTGTGCACTTAAAGCTATATTTCAAGTAAGAATAGAATTTAATTTCTATCCCAGAATGGTATGTATTCTACCTCTTTTAAATATGTTTGAATTTGTTTGTTATCTTGAACCCAATACTGACTTAAGTATCGGAGGGGTGTTAGCCAAGCTAACACCCACCTTAGTTTAAAGATTGTTTTGCAGAATATGCCTCAGGATATAGCTCCAGGATACACGCTCAGGATATCTCGAAGGATTAGAGGATTGGCCCCCTCTCTCACGTATAAGGGATTCTAATCCCTTCAAAGGTTTAAAGGTATTCACCTTTCTTACGAATTGGGTTTAAACACCCCGCCTGGAGCGCAAGTTATCTAGGGATAGTTCAAGGTAGCGGGACCAGTTCATGTAAAAGTGGCTGATAATTTCGTTACTATTGGCTATATCCTGGATCCTAAAGGTATATGAGGATTGATCACCCTCTCCCACGAAAGGGTATTTTCATACTCTCTAAGGTTTAAAGGTTTTCACCTTTCTAAGTCTTGGAGTTTGTACACTCTCGCCTGTAGCGCATGAAAATATGGGTTTATCCCCAGGATATTAAGGGTTTATCCCCAGGATATAAAGGGTTTATCCCCAGGATATTAAGGGTTTATCCCTAGGATATTAAGTTTTCAAACGTGTTGAACACAGGGGACATGTTTCATACAATTTAAAAGATGGATTCGAACCTATAAGTGTGCACTGGGGACATTTCTATAATTGAAGATTGGAATTGACTCTTTAAGAATCTCTGGTATGATCTCTCCTTTTTGGATAACTTGACTCTTACAGATTATGTGTCAGTATCCTGAGCAGGATATTTTTCAGGATACTCTTACACTGTGTTCCCAAAATTGTCTAAATTAAACTATTTTCATAAGTAAAATTTATGCATTAAGATAGTGACAACAGATATAAAGCCAAAAGAAAGTTATATTATTAACATATCAAAAGTTGTGCTTTTGGTTTCACCTCAAACCAAGGTCCATCCACCAAAAGCACGATTAGTCCCATACCATATGTACTTAACAGTTGAAGGTTTTGTCTCAAACCGAGACCCATCCACCTCCAACTATTATATTGTTCAAAAGCAAAGCATACTAACGGTGATAACCAAGGGCTTCGTCCTGAAACTCAGGATCCCTCCACCTTTGGCCATCATATTGTTCAAATGCAGGAAAAGTAAAGTGCAGAAAAAGTAAATTATCTTAGGGTTACAAACCAACGATCAAATTTAAAAAAGTGGGCTCCGGCCTTGGCACATACATCCATCATCGCCCACCTGAATGCCCTCACATAGCGACATCTTCTCCAGCCTTCTCCGTCTTCTCAGCCTCAGCATCCTGAGCAGTATCCTCGCCAGCATCCGTCCCAGCATCCTTCTTATCTCCAGCCTTGTCAACCACCTCTGCTGACTTAGAGGATTCGCCAGTTTCAACAGGAAGGGGCACAACCTTGCCTCCAAGCTCCTTCAGCTTCGCCACCCAGGATTCAACCGGCCAGGATGGGCATTCAAGGCCTGTCTCCTTGGCCTCATAAGCCATTTTAATTCGAGCTTGTAGCAGAGAAACATTGGCAGAGGCTTTGATCCCTTCCCGGAAAGAGACCATGGCCTGTTCATGCTCCATTTGGATGGTAGCCAGTTTGATCTCAGCATCCTGGGTGACCTTCTTCAGCTTATCCTCATAGAGACGAGTCTTCACCTCGGCGATGGCCCCTTGGTCGGCAATAGTGGTCTCGAGCTGCTTGATCCTGGCCTCTTGAAATGTGTTCGTGCTGCAAGCATCGGTGTAAAGGTGGAGCAGATGCTGGAGACCCTGTACGTCAAAATTCAGGTATAAGTCAAAATATATTAACCAGGATATCCTGTCAGGATATCCTATCAGGATATGTATGCAGGATATAGTACCAGGATAATACCTTGTTGAGGAAGGATGTCATCGGCTCCAAGGAATCAGAGAAGCTGAGTTCTTCGTAGGAGAATCCTTCCGAGCCTGGGGCACCAACTTCGGGACCTTTCCTTTTTTTTGCGGTGGAAGCACGAGTCCTCGGGTTGGCTTTGGGAGCCGGGAGCGGTTTAGAGCTGGTGGCAGCAGGAGTCTCTTTCTTGACCATGACTGGAGTGGGGTAACTGTCGAGCTCGTCAAGATCAAGGAGGATCGGAACTTTGCTGGAGTCTGCATACAGGGAGTAAAATTCTTTCCTAAATATATCAACTAAAAACATGTATGGAGGATATTGTGCAGGATCATTACCAGACATGTTTGCACTGGAAAGAGGGCTTGGAGATGGTGGAGACGGATTAAAACTTCTTTCAGCCTCTGGGAGGAGTCTGATAGCGTCAATTCTCTTCTGTGAATCAGCTAGGGGAGGTGCAAGCTTCCTAAAATCAGCTGTGTACAAGACAATAAAAAGTTGATTAGCTCAAGATATAAAGCAGGATACAATACAGGATCACCCTTAAACCCTAAATCCTACCCTTTCTCAACCACTTCACCGGATATTCCGTTCCACCAGGGATTGAGTCTCTTTTTACAAAGAAAAAATTGGATTGCCATTTCTCCTCATTCCTGGTGGCACGAAGTATCAGTGGATCGCCGGAGGTAGAATAAAACAAGAATCTATAGGAACCGTGGCATCTAAGCCGGTATGCTAGAGGAAGGTCATGAACGGAGAGGTCAGGGATATGGTTTCTCTTGATCTGGTCAAGAACAGATAAGACTCGCCAAAGCATTGGCATTGTTTGACTAAAGCAGATTTTGGTAACACTAAAGAACTCGGTGATAAAATCCGAGAAAGGAAATTGCAACCCTAAGGTAAAAGGGAAGGCACTGAAGCACAGCTGCTCGTCAGAAATCATATCTGATCGAATTTCTCGATCAAATGGCCGGAACACCGTCCCTTTCGGGAAGATGCCGGAGGCTTTAAGGGCTGACAAGTGTGCACTGTCAAAGGTGTATATTTCCTTCTCCGGATCTTGGAGAAGATTCTGCTGAACGAAGGTGGGAGCAGAGTCACCGGAGCTCGATCTTGTTTTCCTTGCCATATTATCGCCGGAATATTGAGTAGAATAAAGGAAGAAGATAAGATTGAGAGAGAGAAGAATTTACCTTTTTTCTCTATGGTAAAGGTTAAATGGGATAAGCATGAGAAGATATAGGGAGCAATGAGTAAATATAGGCTGTGCGGTTACAAACGGTCACATCATGAGTCTAATCTCTTAATTGCCTCGTTATTCGTAAAAAATATAACCGTTAATGCCAGGATACTAAACGGTAACATTTTTTTGGGACAATTGTTATGGGCGAAATTCTGAGCTCATATCCTGGATAATATCTTAAATTATATCTTGCTTATCTGATATATGTTCGTATCCGGGATGCTGATTCAGGATATTGGTAACATCCTGGATGGTATCCTGAGGATTACTAACGGATTGTGTGCAGGAGAACGATTCCAGGTTCCCAACGTTCACGAAGACCCTTTCTCCGGAAGACTAGGTCCAAGTCGTTCAAATGAAGACGTTGAAGCCGCTTTATTCGGTCCACAACGTTAATAATGGAATATTCGGGAGCATCCCACATTTATAGGAATTTTAGTTTGTGTTTCGTAACTATAAATAGATGGATAAATCAAATCAATAGGACACAACAACTACACTCACTACTCTCTCACACTTACTCTCTTGCAACTTTCACTTTCACAAGAAGCATTGTAACACTTAGCGATCTGATCGATATCCTGCACTGTATCCTGACGTTTAAAGCAATAAGAAGAACAAGGCAGCTGCGATTGTCTGCTCCCGAGGTTTTATGCCGGCGATCTAGATTGATCAAGGGCTTTCCTCGTATATCTCGTGTCACCCCTTTTACTTTTACTTTTTGCTCATAGTTTGATCGTAGATATAGCTCAATATCCTGAGCCGTATCCTGAAAACTGTTTTTCCAAACAACTTAACCAGCATATTTCCAACACACTTTTTAGCACACTACCTCACTTAATTAATTTGATCACTTAATTGCTTCGGTAATTTTTGACCAAAACAGTTGGCCAATAGAATCCTGAATCAAATACCTTTCATGCGGTACTAGCGGCACCATGATGTCCACCGTATGGATCTTCATGACAATAGCGGAGAATTTTTCTTGCTTCACTACCATGTACGCATCGTCAGATAAGTTGGTCGGCACACATTTTGAAAAGATAAGGATCTTCCCAAAAATAATGCTTTACATCGGCAAATTACTTTTTTCTTTGATGATGCGACCATCCTTTTGCTACTATTCCACTAGCTAAGTAGTTGGCGTAGTCGGTGTACCATGGCTCTTATCGGTATTCCACCATTTCTAAGGACTCCGTTGGGAATTTTTCATTGATGAACTCGTCCCTAGTTGCCTCCAAAGCTGGATCTTCTAAGCGGGATAGATGATCTGCAGCGGTATTTTCTGCTCCTCTTTTGTCTTTTATTTCAATGTCAAATTCTTGGAAGAGTAGAATCCATCTGATTAAACGTGGTTTGGCATCCTGTTTCTTAAAGAGAAAACGAATGGCTACATGGTCTATATAAACTATCGTTTTAGAAAGAACAAGATAAGAACAAAATTTATCAAAAGCAAATACTACAGCTAGTAATTCTTTTTTAGTTGTTGTGTAATAATCTTGTGCATCGTTAAGTGTTTTACTAGAGTAATATAATGGGTGAAAATGCTTATCTTTTCTTTGTCACAAGACAGCTCCAACTGCAAAGTCACTTGCATCACACATGATTTCGAAAGGTAATTTCCAATTAGGCGCTATCATGATAGGTGCATTGACTAGCATTTCTTTTAGTGTTAAAAATGCTTGGTTGCAATCCTTGTCAAAGATGAATGGCGCATCTTTTTCAAGTAATTTTGTTAAAGGTCGTGAGATTTTAGAAAAGTCTTTGATAAATCGTCTATAAATTCCAGCATGCCCTAAGAAACTTCTGATGGCTCTAACGGAGGATGGAGGTGGCAATCGAGAAATGGTGTCTATTTTAGCCCGATCAATTCCTTCGCTTGAGATTTTATGACCGAGAACTATTCCCTCCGTTATCATGAAATGACATTTTTCCCAATTAAGGGCGAGGTTAGTTTCCTCACATCGAGATAACACTCGTTCAAGGTTATCGAGGCATTGGTCGTATGAATCTCCAAAGATAGAAAAATCGTCCATGAAGACTTCCATAGTCTTTTCTATCATATCATGGAAGATGGCCACCATGCAACGTTGAAAGATTGCGGGGACATTACATAGACCAAAAGGCATGCGTCGATAAGCAAAAGTTCCGTAGGGACGTGTGAATGTTGTCTTTTCTTGGTCTTCGGGAGCTATCGGTAACTGAAAGTAACCTGAAAAACCATCTAAAAAACAATAAAATTTGTGACCGGATAATCTTTCTAACATTTGATCAATAAAAGGTAAAGGAAAATGATCTTTCCTTGTAGCCTCATTTAATTGACGATAATCTATACACACTCTCCATCCGGTGACGGTTCTTGTTGGTTGATGTGTGTAAAATGCAACATATAAATTACAACAATTGAGGCTTAAAACTGACCTCTTTTTTAGTACTAATGTTGGAAAAAGTGTGATTTTGTCTTCCTTTTGTATTTTCAGGACTAAATGAGCGTTAATGAATAAAAGGAACAAATATGCAGCAAAATCTAACATAAATACAAGAAAGGAAATAAACATTGCATGCCCGACCCCTCGACAGCATCTTCCCAAGCAAAAACAAGACAACAGAAGGCTGACCACGGCCCCGTGCCCAGCGGACACGTGGGGGTGGCCAGTTGTCTACAGAAAGGACAAAGCTATAGAAGCTTCTATTCCCAACACGGGGGCGTGCCCAGCTCAACACGAGCCGTGGTCAACGCTAAGATTCACATAATCCAAGCAAAACAGATACGCTTCTGCACACGGTGCCGTGCCCAGCGGACACGGGGGCGTGTGGAGCTAATGCAGACAAATTGCAATTAATGAAGAAAAAAAATAAGGATGGACACGGGACCGTGCCCGGGCTTCTGTACAGGCTATAAATATGGTTGCTTGGTTCACTTCAAAGGCATCCCTTGGCAAACAACCTCTCTACCACTTCACCCACACTCCACCACCATCACAACACCCACATCCACCACCATCATCCATCATCCATCATCCATCTTAGAGTGTGTGTAGTAGTCTCGGGATCCAAGATTGATAGTAAGAGTTCTTGACAATCAAAGGCCATGTTTGCCTAAGTCTCTTACATCACTTGGTGAAGACAAGCATTTAGTGTAATACTTTTGATTTTTAATCTTTTCGCACTTTTTATTTGGTTTTGTATTAATAACTTTAATAACTAGTTTCTTATGTTGAAGGTGAAACTTCCTTGTCATTTGTCCGTGGTGTCTTGGCATTATTTTACTGTCTATATAAAATAAAAGATTTTCACCATACATATCTCTACGGTCTATATAGAGATATGTTGGCTACCTGGTCGGGGGTTAAGGGAATGGTTTGGTAAGGTTCTTGCCATGTTCAGTGTAAAGATCCTGCAAGGACCTGGGTCAAGCTTACTAGGACCTCCTTCAATAGCCACTGGTATTGGATGGCGGGGGTGCGAATGGCTTGATCCCCTCATATGTAAACTACTATTAATACATTAACCCGACTACTTGGGATTGTATCCCTGCTGACTCAAACCACTTAGCCGAGGGTACGTCACCTTCAAAAGAGGGGTCTACCACATTACGCATTAATAACTTAATTAATTATCTTTCAATATTCCGACCCCTTTAGGATTGTATCCTTGCTGACTCAAACTACTGGGTTGAGGGTAAGGTCACCTTCAAAAGAGGGGCCTACTACTATAAATAAGATAATCTCTTAAAAAGTGCAAAAGTGCGAAAATCATCAAAGGTTATACTAAAGGCGAGTCGGATCCAAGTGATTCATCTTGTCTATCTGTTTTTATTTTATTTTTATTTTCAGCATTTTTTAGTTTTTATTTTCGTGTTTAAAACATTTTTCTAAATTTTTTATTTGATTAGACGTTGAGGATAAACCGGTACTAAAAGCTCTTGTGTCCTTGAACGACCTTGGTATCTTACCAACACTATACTACGCTCACGATGGGTGCACTTGACCGTATGTGTGTTTAGTGTTAGTAGAATATCGTGTTTTATAAATTTAAAACTTGACTAACGTGTTAAAAAAGGGCTAAAAATATACATAAAAATATATCACACCAAACGCATATCAAGTTTTTGGCGCCGTTGCCTGGGACACAAGGATTTTAAGAAAGTTAGGAATTAACGTCCTAATCATTTTTCTTATTTTTATGTTTTTTTTAGGATTTTTCTAAATTATTCTGCTTCTGCAGAGCTTAGCACGGGGTCGTTGATGGAGGGTGTGAAACCCGAGTGTTAACGTGCTTATCTTGTGTGATTTATTGTCGTTTAAGTGATTATGTGCATGGGATATGTTCACTATGTGTGTTTTTGTTTTTACAGGAAAACGCGTAATACGACGCAGATTAGACAGTTTAATGATAAAACAGAACAAGCAAGGATGTTTATCATGAGAGTTTGCATTATTCGGAACTTGTTCGGGTCGAGCTATAGCTTGAAAACACAAGAAACACGATACAATGAAGTTGAGGGGCCTGGATGTCATTAGTTGAAAGCTGATATGTATGAGAAACAAGGGGCCAAAGGATGAAACGTAGCTTACGGGTATCCAGTGTAGCATACGGACAGGTATGGTACAACAACAGCAAGTCTAGAACGTAAGCTACGGTCTTAACTCGTAGCTTACGGTTGAAATATACAAAGCAAACCACGTGGACTTTGGCAGCATGAGGATCACACGCATACATAACAACAACATCATGAGCCGACTTCTTTGATTGGAGGATTTTTTAATTAAAAAGTCAACATCACACGTGGAAGGCCATTATACAAATTACCAATATCACATTATACACATATAGAATGGCAGACATCTTGATAACAAAAGATCATCACGTGGACTTGGGCCGATAACAAAACAGAATCATCTCATTATTGGATTAGAACATCACGTGGACTTGGCTTCGAGAACAAGTGGGCCGACATTTCATAAAAGTCCATTTATATTGTTTTAATAAAAACATCCATCATCATCACGAAGGAGGGGATCATCTTCGGTGGCTGTATTCAAGCAACAAAGGAGATGCTTGGAACCGCGTATCCGGCCTTTGAAGATCAACCAACCATGAGCGGCTAGTCGTCTATGGTTTCCTCCGGATGGAGGGTTTTTGTAAGTTGGATAATTTTATGTGTTTGTGACAATCTTATAACTTGGTGATCTAAGCATTCGATGCTTTTCACCTTTGATTTGATTTATTGGTTGTAAACAATTGCATTTATTTAAACCTTAATTTCTAAGCATTCAGTTCCCGAGAGTTCTAGTAATTGGGATATATTTGACATGGGGTTAGGGTTTGTAATTGTAATTGATAATCATTCGATAACCTCCCGTTATGTATTGACCGGAGTACTTAGTCGTTGGTTATCACAACTGGTTAATTAGATTCAACACTTATGTCTATGTAAGTGTTTCGATTAAACACATAACTGAATCTAGCTGCAAGACCTGAAATCTGGAGGAACCATTGTTTCTCTATTGATTTAAACTTCATTTTTTAGTTCGTAATTTCTAGATAATCAATCAAACCCATCAATTGAATTTTACTTTTTAGCATTAATTAATTAATACTTAGCATCATAACACTTTCCACAATCCTCCTCTGGTTCGATATCCGACTTACCCTAGCTATAGAGTTAGTTGGTTTTTGCATGTCCTTAACGACAGAAATCAAAATGGCGCCGTTGCCGGGGAGGCGTGCGCAAAGTGTTTAGTGTTAAGTTTTAGTAAAAAAATAAAAAAAATAAATAAATAAAAAACCTAAAAGAATTTTTGTTTTTATTTTGTTATCTTATTTGTTCATGATTTACGTGGGTAGTTGAGCTGTGTTTGTGCAGGATGACAGATCTTACTATATTTTGCGGCTCTTCTACATGCATTTTGTGCGGGGAACCACTTCACCCGTGTATCGGTTGCCACGAGGCCCAATTTAGACGGGAAAGAGCGAAATTGGAAGAACCACCGATGCCTTGCTATGATAATCCTTCCCCTCCACTATATTTCTATGACTTTGATACAACGGTGGAGGATGGTTATTACTCTGACGGATGGGATCGGGACGAGGATGCTTATTATGAGCCAAGGACGGATGGACAATGTTTCTGTTGCGGTCGTAATCATACTTCTTATTATGATGATATATGCGCGGTGTATTTGGAAAATCCAAAGTATTGGAATAAAAAAATGATGGATGCGTACATCTCAAGACCGTATCAGGGATACCGACAATATCATCCCGAGGAATATTCTAAGCCCGAGGGTGTGTATGCTTATCAGACCGAGGAGGAGAAAAAGCTTGCTATGTTGGAAGCGAGTTTGTCCAAACTCGAGCAGTATTTATTAGCACCCAACCTTTCCGATGAAGATCGAATCAGCTGCCTAGTTTCCAAGTGTCAGAAGTTAAAAATGAAGATAGAAATAGAAGAGCATCTCTCACCATTACTTGTTGATATTAGAGATTATTCTCACATGGAGGAGGAGGTTGTGGAGGATAATACCTCACCAATGAATCCTTTATCTGATGAAGAGTCACTGGTGAATCAGATGGTGTGTGAGGATGATGAGGCAGAGCAGTTTAATGAGATGAATGTGTGTACCGAACCTCTTCCCATATCAATCATTCCAATTAACAAGTGTGGGGAAGAGGGTTCGAGGAAGAAGATGAAAAGGGTGAAGCTACAAGACATCGGTGTATATCTCGTGAAGTGGATTAGCGAAACCCGCATGTGCTTTCTAAACATGCCAATTATACTGACAAGCTTATGGAGATTGCATGTAAATTTCCGGGCATTCGTTGGAAATATTTTGGGTAAGTGTGCATTGAGACCACCGTAACGTATAGCAGGTACGGTCTGGCTGAAGACCTTTAAACTTAGCGCTCTCGGGAGGCAGCCCGAGGATGTAGAGTTTGTACTTTGTTTTGGTTTCGTTTTGGTGTGTTTGTGTTTTGACAGGTTTCTGCGTTCCATCTCCACGGATGCAATGAATCAAGTGTGGGGATCTTTGGCAACATCCCCGGTGAGATCTCAAAGAATCTATGAGGGCGTATGTTCCGGATAGATCGCAGCAGCTACACCACTACAAACACTCACTTGTTTTCTGATCAGGTTCATGTGTTTATCTATCATGTGTTTTATTTGTTTTTGTGTACTTGGTGGTGTGAAATTTTTGTGTTGGGAGTGGTTTCTTTGTGTTGAGTCGTCTAGTTGTTAGCCGTTCATGGTCTGTGGGTGGTATTTCTCGAGTTTAGATTATAAATTGCACCATACATTGGGGACAATGTATCCCAAGTGTGGCGATGCGGTAACTCGAGAAAAGGCTTAGTATGACTGTAGATATTAAATGCTTGAAGTGGTTGAAATTGGGCTAAAATTGAAAATTTTAAAAATTTTTGTGTCACAAGTATGCTTGAACTTCATGAAAACCAACATTTTCAATCGCTAAAGGGTTCCTACCGATATTAAACTAACTTAGATCCCTAGTCATGGTTGTCCCTTTAAGTTTCTTGAGAGTATTTCTGACAAGTTTTAGAAAATAGTTGAGAAGAGATGCCTAACTAGGGGTAACATGCTTTAGGAATTACACATGCTACGTGTCGGCAACCCATATTCCTTTTATTCGGTGAGATACTTGAGCCTACTAGATTGTTAGTTTAAATTTCAATAATTGTTCATTTGTTGAGTGTGGGCCATATGTTGCTTTGTGTTAGAACTTGTGTAGTTTGATACGTGTCGAGACTGTGGTTTAGCGTATGCACATAGATGATAAAGGCATTAGGATCCATTCATTGTGTTATATGTTGATTGTTGATTTCACCCACCTTAGTTAACCATGTTGAGCTTTATACCTTTCGTTTGTTACACCTCATGTGACCCGTGTGAGTACCAACCATGAATGACGAGTATGTTTAGAAGTATGTTAAGAAAAAAAAAATTGAAAAGAGAAAAAAAAAAAGAAAGCAAAAAGAAAAAAAAATCATTGTTATGTTCATGTTCAATAAATGGGTTGAAAATCACCCAAAGTGTTAGTATTATTGTGAATAAGTTGTCATGGTTTGGTATATTCATTTGTGTTCACCAATAAAATACAAAAAATCCAAAAATACTTCCTCACCTTTACCCATAACCCAAAACCCAAAAGTCCTTTTGATATGTGTTACGTTATTTGATACAGTGGACGTGCGATTGCTATACAAGCTTATGATTGCAAGGTAGCATATTTGATTTTGAGTGAAATATACACTAGCACATCACACGCTAGTCTTGATTAAACCGAGAGGAGTGATTATTGTGAGGGGCGTGTGGCATGTGTGTAGTAGTATAGCATGTTAGTTTTAGTGAGGCAAGTCTTAAATTGTTTTAAATGCGTATCAATTATCTATCAAATTGTCAATCTCGATTGTGTCAGTCTATGGGATGGGTATCACTTGGGACCTTAAATTGTTAATTCGGTAAGGGATTCAATGGTGATTTGTTAATATGGTGAGTAATGTTTGTAACGGTTGCTTGAGGACAACCAATGATAAGTGTGGGGATGTGATGGAGGGTGTGAAACCCGAGTGTTAACGTGCTTATCTTGTGTGATTTATTGTCGTTTA
Organism: Helianthus tuberosus; assembly: GCA_030545235.1. Lineage (NCBI taxonomy): Eukaryota > Viridiplantae > Streptophyta > Magnoliopsida > Asterales > Asteraceae > Helianthus > Helianthus tuberosus. Next base: position 103,238,091 of record CM060409.1, on the reverse strand, counting down.
AGTGATTATGTGCATGGAATGTGTTCACTACGTGTGTTTTTGTTTTTACAGGAAAACGCGTAATACGGCGCAGATTAGAGACTTTAATGATAAAACGGAACAAGCAAGGATGTTTATCATGAGAGTTTGCATTATTCGGAACTTGTTCGGGTCGAGCTATAGCTTGAAAACACATGAAACACGATACAATGAAGTTGAGGGTCCTGGATGTCATTAGTTGAAAGTTGATATGTATGAGAAACAAGGGGCCAAAGGATGAAACGTAGCTTACGGGTATCTAGTGTAGCATACGGACAGGTATGGAACAATAACAGCAAGTCTAGTGTGACACCTGTGTCACTGCGACCATCAAACAAATGCCAAACCAATGAAATTTTGTGTTTCATACTTGGGATTTGTAAAAATATGTGTATCATTTGCACATATCAAATTTTGTTCGATTTCAAGCTTTAAATCACTTTCTGGAAGGTTATACGCGATCTGATGCGTAAATATAACCAGTTTAATGCAACGAACACTCCGGAATAGTGAAATAGGCTTAACATACCTTAAATAACCTTTACATAACTTAGAAATAATTTTTGAAGGCTTTGGTATGGCAAAAACAAGTTAATTCGCTTACAGGGACTAAACTTGACAAACTACGAAAGTATGCCAATTTGAACTGTAACGAACATTCCGGAACATGACCATAAGTTAAACACACCTTAAATATCCTTTACATAGCTTAGAAATAGGCTTTGAGGGGTTCGGTGTGCTAAAATAAACTTTTGGGTCATTCAGGGACTAAAAGTGTCAAAAAGTGCACAAGTTTGCATTTTCGCGCATAACTTACGTTCTGAATACACCCGGACATCCAAAAATTTATGTAAGCACTAAAATATTATATTTTAATGTTTGGCATAAGAAAAATTCATTCGTCACGCAATTTGGATCGTTTTTCGCGCTTATTCGCATTCCGTCGTAATTAACCGAACATCGCAACTGTACGGCTAAACGAACCGACATCCGAGATATTTTTGAGCATGTTTTAAGTTCCCAATACTTTAACTTCATTTTAGAGCTTTGAAATGGAGTTAACGGGCCTTAAACGTGTCGAAAATGGGCTGAATGCATGACAGGGACTAAAATGGTAAATCTGCCAAAGTTACATGCTTACGATGCGCAAGCATGTAACCCCTACGATGCGCAAGCCTAGGTCAGATGCAGCAAATCATTTTTGGCTGCTGATTTTCAAGTTTAAACACCCTCCAAAGGTCAAGTGCCACATGTTAAACTCCTATGGTGGCCAATATCAGTTACCACAACCTTACGACAAGTGTACGGGCTAGATCATTCCCTCTTCTCCAAGAAACGATCCTAACGGTGAACCAAAATCTATAAATACCCAACCCACTTCACTTCATTTCTCACAAGAATCTGATCATTTGTGCTCTAAGTTGAAACCATTGTTTCATACCTGAGCTATCTTGATCTAGATTAGCATCCGGGGACCCTTCGTAAGTGTTCCTTCGTTCTTTTATCGCTTTTCGAGTCCGAAAGTCAAACTTTGTTTGACTTTCTGCATTGACCAGTTTATGGTCGATGCGAAGTTCGTTTGAACTTCATAACGTGAGCGTGATCACGATGGTTATAGTCCCTAGTGACTATACCTACTGATTACCACGTTATCTAGGCTCAGTGACGAGCCGTAGTTTCGGTCAGAATACGTATTCTTACGTATTTTGTAACCAAACTACTTATGGGTATCAAAACCGTTTGTTTTGATACCAAACCTGTTTTCTAAACTTAGTTAAGCATGTTTTAGCATGCTTAGCTCGTCACTTTTAGTTTTGTGCTTGTCTAGGGTCGTAAAGGTAAGCGATCTAATCAATCGCTTATACTTTCGAACCCGACCCGTTTGGTCGATCATTAGGATCCGACCAAGCACATTAGGTGGCCATAGTATATAGGGAATAACCTTCCGAGGTTATACCTTATGGTCGCTTCGTTTAAGTAGTTGTATGATAGGTAGTTTATATGCCTTAGGTAAATTACCAAAATACCCCTTTGATGCCAAAATTCGTTTTAATCATATGTAACATAACTTTTGACATCTAAACTGATTTGACAACCATATTAGACATGTTAAGGCATATATTACTTGTCATAGGACTAGTTAGGCGGTCCGAACGCGTTTTACGCAAACGACGCGTTAAAGTAGCATAAGCTACCTAAACGGGTCGTAATGGGTTGTAAGCACTTAGGTTAGGTTTCATTTACTATGTAGGCTTTGTTAAACCATATTACATGAGTTCCCATACTCACTTGGTCTACAAGCCCTCATCCTATCCGATCTCCCGATTTAAGTCCGGTTTATTTATATAGTTTTAGATTGCCGACTGATTCCGTGCTCCCTCTAGCTTTGTTTGGTTGTTGTTCAAGACCTCTAAGCATTCTCAGGCGAGTACATTATTCCCCTCTTTTACTATTTTCAACTGTTTTGGGGTGACTCATATGTGCTAAATATCATAACAATGGTTTCAAGAACGATTACAATGGTTTCAAAAACAATTACAATGGTTTCAAGAACGATTTCAATAAAGTGAACAAACTTGTTGGTTGTAGTTACATAACCAATGACATTCATTAGCAATGATCAAGCCAACCAGTATTAGGTTATGGTACCATAGGATCTGACAAATCCCGTTATTTTCTATACCCATGGTTATGTGTGGGTATTTTGGGTAACGACTGAATCTGTAATTATTAATTTACCCTTTGGTAAGGGTTTGTTAAGAACGAGAACGAGAACGAGTTGGAACGATGAACGAGTCAAGAAGGTTCGAATGTTATTAGAAAATCGACCATAAAGTAGTTTCACAATTAAAACAAGAACGATTTGAACGATTAAAACAACAAGAACGATTTGAACGATTTCACAAAATGTTTTAACGATTGGGTAAACATTTGGACATGATTTACATTTGATCATGCATTTCCATGAAACATAGTATTGATTTAAACCAAGTTTTACTTCAATACTTTGTTTTGTGCGTTTCACCTATGGTTTAGTTGATGCATTTCTCTAGCCATACATATCATTTTGGTTACACATTACATGGTTTACATTTGACACAAACACTTTTGACATTGGTTATACATAACATGATTTACATCTTGACATGAACATTTTGACATATTATTCCAATACATTTGGCAGTTGGTTTACACATAGACATCTTACATTGTTGGTTTGGTTTGAGTAAGTGATTTAAGTAACGAGGTGTGTGTAATATGATATAAGCATGGTGGATACGCCGCTGGTACTTCCTATATATAAGTGCTTATATGGTATTACATATCGTAGCGTTGTTTAAATCATTTCAGTTTAAACATATAACATTTTATACAAATAACATACTTTTCACAATACATTGTTGTACAAACAACTTAACTTATACAAACTCATTTTACAATGGTTATTCATTTAATCATGCATTATTCTCTTATTTATACCTATCATCTGAACTTATTATTTTTCAAATGATTTACAAAGACAAAGCAAATTACAAGGTTCATGACTAAACATTTTCTTAAACAGAAGTCATGAATCTTATTTTCACAAAACCTATGTACTCGCCAGCATTTCTTTGCTGACCTCGTTTTCACATGTGTTTCAGGTATTGTTGAAAGATATCGATTGATAGGATGCATGCTCACATAGGACTGGACAAGGCCTTAGTGACTTAATAACAATGATAGACTATGTTTAAATTGTGTATTTAGATTTCCAGACGATGTAATTACTCAATGTTTAATAAAACGAAACACTTTTTGGTATCCATGGTTATGAAACATTAATTCTGTTACACCCCGACCACGTAGAACATACAAAACGTGGCGGAAACGTCGGGACTTTTCTGTCACACCCCGACCACGTAAAACAACAAAACGTGGCGGAAACGTGACAGAAAAGTTGGTATCAGAGCCAATGGTTATAGGGAATTAGGTTATTAGTAATGTTTTGACCTAGACTATAACCTTTCTAGGACCCTAACGCGAGTTTACTTGCGTTTAGTCATAAAACAATACAAGTGGGCCGACATTTCATAAAAGTCCATTTATATTGTTTTAATAAAAACATCCATCATCATCACGAAGGAGGGGATCATCTTCGGTGGCTGTATTCAAGCAACAAAGGAGATGCTTGGAACCGCGTATCCGGCCTTTAAAGATCAACCAACCATGAGCGGCTAGTCTTCTATGGTTTCCTCCGGATGGAGGGTTTTTGTAAGTTGGATAATTTTATGTGTTTGTGACAATCGTATAACTTGGTGATCTAAGCATTCGATGCTTTTCACCTTTGATTTGATTTATTGGTTGTAAACAATTGCATTTATTTAAACCTTAATTTCTAAGCATTCAGTTCCCGAGAGTTCTAGTAATTGGGATATATTTGACATGGGGTTAGGGTTTGTAATTGTAATTGATAATCATTCGATAACCTCCTGTTATGTATTGACCGGAGTACTTAGTCGTTGGTTATCACAACTGGTTAATTAGATTCAACACTTATGTCTATGTAAGTGTTTCGATTAAACACATAACTGAATCTAGCTGCAAGACCTGAAATCTGGAGGAACCATTGTTTCTCTATTGATTTAAACTTCATTTTTTAGTTCGTAATTTCTAGATAATCAATCAAACCCATCAATTGAATTTTACTTTTTAGCATTAGTTAATTAATACTTAGCATCATAACACTTTCCACAATCCTCCTCTGGTTCGATATCCGACTTACCCTAGCTATAGAGTTAGTTGGTTTTTGCATGTCCTTAACGACAGACATCAAAATGGCGCCGTTGCCGGGGAGGCGTGCGCAAAGTGTTTAGTGTTAAGTTTTAGTAAAAAAAATAAAAAAAAATAAATAAATAAATAAATAACCTAAAAGAATTTTTGTTTATATTTTGTTATCTTATTTGTTTGTGATTTACGTGGGTAGTTGAGCTGTGTTTGTGCAGGATGACAGATCTTACTATATTTTGCGGCTCTTCTACATGCATTTTGTGCGGGGAACCACTTCACCCGTGTATCGGTTGCCACGAGGCCCAATTTAGACGGGAAAGAGCGAAATTGGAAGAACCACCGATGCCTTGCTATGATAATCCTTCCCCTCCACTATATTTCTATGACTTTGATACAACGGTGGAGGATGGTTATTACTCTGACGGATGGGATCGGGACGAGGATGCTTATTATGAGCCAAGGACGGATGGACAATGTTTCTGTTGCGGTCGTAATCATACTTCTTATTATGATGATATATGCGCGGTGTATTTGGAAAATCCAAAGTATTGGAATAAAAAAATGATGGATGCGTACATCTCAAGACCGTATCAGGGATACCGACAATATCATCCCGAGGAATATTCTAAGCCCGAGGGTGTGTATGCTTATCAGACCGAGGAGGAGAAAAAGCTTGCTATGTTGGAAGCGAGTTTGTCCAAACTCGAGCAGTATTTATTAGCACCCAACCTTTCCGATGAAGATCGAATCAGCTGCCTAGTTTCTAAGTGTCAGAAGTTAAAAATGAAGATAGAAATAGAAGAGCGTCTCTCACCATTACTTGTTGATATTAGAGATTATTCTCACATGGAGGAGGAGGTTGTGGAGGATAATACCACACCAATGAATCCTTTATCTGATGAAGAGTCACTGGTGAATCAGATGGTGTGTGAGGATGATGAGGCAGAGCAGTCTGATGATATGAATGTGTGTACCGAACCTCTGCCCATATCAATCATTCCAATTAACAAGTGTGGGGAAGAGGGTTCGAGGAAGAAGATGAAAAGGGTGAAGCTACAAGACATCGGTGTATATCTCATGAAGTGGATTAGCGAAACCCGCATGTGCTTTCTAAACATGCCAATTATACTGACAAGCTTATGGAGATGGCATGTAAATTTCCGGGCATTCGTTGGAAATGTTTTGGGTAAGTGTGCATTGAGACCACCGTAACGTATAGCAGGTACGGTCTGGCTGAAGACCTTTAAACTTAGCGCTCTCGGGAGGCAGCCCGAGGATGTAGAGTTTGTACTTTGTTTTGGTTTCGTTTTGGTGTGTTTTTGTTTTGACAGGTTTCTGCGTTCCATCTCCACGAATGCAATGAATCAAGTGTGGGGATCTTTGGCAACATCCCCGGTGAGATCTCAAAGAATCTATGAGGGCGTATGTTCCGTATAGATCGCAGCAGCTACACCACTACAAACACTCACTTGTTTTCTGATCAGGTGCATGTGTTTATCTATCCTGTGTTTTATTTGTTTTTGTGTACTTGGTGGTGTGAAATTTTTGTGTTGGGAGTGGTTTCTTTGTGTTGAGTCGTCTAGTTGTTAGCCGTTCATGGTCTGTGGGTGGTATTTCTCGAGTTTAGATTATAAATTGCACCATACATTGGGGACAATGTATCCCAAGTGTGGGGATGCGGTAACTCGAGAAAAGGGTTAGTATGACTGTTGATATTAAATGCTTGAAGTGATTGAAATTGGGCTAAAATTGAAAATTTTAAAAATTCTTGTGTCTCAAGTATGCTTGAACTTCATGAAAACCAACATTTTCAATCGCTAAAGGGTTACTACCGATATTAAACTAACTTAGATCCGTAGTCATGGTTGTCCCTTTAAGTTTCATGAGAGTATTTCTGACAAGTTTTAGAAAATAGTTGAGAAGAGATGCCTAACTAGGGGTAACATGCTTTAGGAATTACACATGCTACGTGTCGGCAACCCATATTCCTTCTATTCAGTGAGATACTTGAGCCTACTAGATTGTTAGTTTAAATTTCAATAATTGTTCATTTGTTGAGTGTGGGTCATATGTTGCTTTGTGTTAGAACTTGTGTAGTTTGATACGTGCCGAGACTGTGGTTTAGCGTATGCACATAGATGATAAAGGCATTAGGATCCATTCATTGTGTTATATGTTGATTGTTGATTTCACCCACCTTAGTTAACCATGTTGAGCTTTATACCTTTCGTTTGTTACACCTCATGTGACCCGTGTGAGTACCAACCATGAATGACGAGTATGTTTAGAAGTATGTTAAGAAAAAAAAAGAAAAAAAAAATTGAAAAGAGAAAAAAAAAGAAAGCAAAAAGAAAAAAAAAATCATTGTTATGTTCATGTTCAATAAATGGGTTGAAAATCACCCAAAGTGTTAGTATTATTGTGAATAAGTTGTCATGGTTTGGTATATTCATTTGTGTTCGCCAATAAAAATACAAAAAATCCAAAAATACTTCCTCACCTTTACCCATAACCCAAAACCCAAAAGTCCTTTTGATATGTGTTACGTTATTTGATACAGTGGAGGTGCGATTGCTATACAAGCTTATGATTGCAAGGTAGCATATTTGCTTTTGAGTGAAATATACACTAGCACATCACACACTAGTCTTGATTAAACCGAGAGGAGTGATTATTGTGAGGGGCGTGTGGCATGTGTGTAGTAGTATAGCATGTTAGTTTTAGTGAGGCAAGTCTTAAATTGTTTTAAATGCGTATCAATTATCTGTCAGATTGTCAATCTCGATTGTGTCAGTCTATGGGACGGGTATCACTTGGGACCTTAAATTGTTAATTCGGTAAGGGATTCAATGGTGATTTATTAATATGGTGAGTAATGTTTGTAACGATTGCTTGAGGACAACCAATGATAAGTGTGGGGATGTGATGGAGGGTGTGAAACCCGAGTGTTAACGTGCTTATCTTGTGTGATTTATTGTCGTTTAAGTGATTATGTGCATGGGATATGTTCACTACGTGTGTTTTTGTTTTTACAGGAAAACGCGTAATACGGCGCAGATTAGAGAGTTTAATGATAAAACGGAACAAGCAAGGATGTTTATCATGAGAGTTTGCATTATTCGGAACTTGTTCAGGTCGAGCTATAGCTTGAAAACACAAGAAACACGATACAATGAAGTTGAGGGGCCTGGATGTCATTAGTTGAAAGTTGATATGTATGAGAAACAAGGGGCCAAAGGATGAAACGTAGCTTACGGGTATCTAGTGTAGCATACGGACAGGTATGGTACAACAACAGCAATTCTAGAACGTAAGCTACGGTCTTGACTCGTAGCTTATGGTTGAAATATACAAAGCAAACCACGTGGACTTTGGCAGCATGAGGATCACATGCATACATAACAACAACATCATGAGCCGACTTCTTTGATTGGAGGATTTTTAATTAAAAAGTCAACATCACACGTGGAAGGCCATTATACAAATTACCAATATCACATTATACACATATAGAATGGCAGACATCTTGATAACAAAAGATCATCACGTGGACTTGGGCCGATAACAAAACAGAATCATCTCATTATTAGATTAGAACATCACGTGGACTTGGCTTCGAGAACAAGTGGGCCGACATTTCATAAAAGTCCATTTATATTGTTTTAATAAAAACATCCATCATTATCACGAAGGAGGGGATCATCTTCGGTGGCTGTATTCAAGCAACAAAGGAGATGCTTGGAACCGCGTATCCGGCCTTTGAAGATCAACCAACCATGAGCGGCTAGTCTTCTATGGTTTCCTCCGGATGGAGGGTTTTTGTACGTTGGATAATTTTATGCGTTTGTGACAATCGTATAACTTGGTGATCTAAGCATTCGATGCTTTTCACCTTTGATTTGATTTATTGGTTGTAAACAATTGCATTTATTTAAACCTTAATTTCTAGGCATTCAGTTCCCGAGAGTTCTAGTAATTGGGATATATTTGACATGGGGTTAGGGTTTATAATTGTAATTGATAATCATTCGATAACCTCCCATTATGTATTGACCGGAGTACTTAGTCGTTGGTTATCACAACTGGTTAATTAGATTCAACACTTATGTCTATGTAAGTGTTTCGATTAAACACATAACTGAATCTAGCTGCAAGACCTGAAATCTGGAGGAACCATTGTTTCTCTATTGATTTAAACTTCATTTTTTAGTTCGTAATTTCTAGATAATCAATCAAACCCATCAATTGAATTTTACTTTTTAGCATTAGTTAATTAATACTTAGCATCATAACACTTTCCACAATCCTCCTCTGGTTCGATATCCGACTTGCCCTAGCTATAGAGTTAGTTGGTTTTTGCATGTCCTTAACGACAGACATCGGCCGTGCCCGCTGAACACGCCCCATGTCCAATCCTTGGTACTGGCAATCCTGTTTTAAGTCAGACAGTAGCTGAACACGGGGCCCTGCCCACTAAACACGCCCTAGTGCCCAAGTTTCAGATACTGCAAACAGAACCGTAAGATCCCGACGGTTGGTAATTTCTGACGCAAACATGAGTGATACTGATCTTTTTTACCTTCGCTCCTCTTATGGTACGTGCTGTCAATTATGTGGCGGATCTCATGAAGATTTAAATGTTATTTTTTGAATTACATTCCCCACTATATGGACCCATTATTTTCCTGCAGCCTTAAGATGGGCGAAAGTAAAAATAGTCCCTATCTCTCCCTCGAATGCTCTCAATCATCCCTTCTAAATGAAATGATTCTTGAAGAATCATTTCAAATGGAAGAACTAATTCTCCGATGGATAAAAGAACTTGAGATGAATTTAACTAATTCATTTCAAGTCGACGATTAAGGAGAATTATTGTGATCGCATTCGGATTATAACAACATCGTTGCTCCCGAAATCACCTCTAACTCTTGCGAGGACTTGAGTGATAGTCGTTCCTGTGTCGATTATGCCGTGAAGGACTCCCCATCGGTGTCCGCTGATGCATACATAGACCTGAGCGATTCGACATATACCTTCTTTAACGAGAGCCCGGATAAGGGAAATAAAGGTTGGTCTTGCCCATCGGTATTTAGCTTAGGAATCATCTTTTCCGATAACCTCTTGCCTTCTTGTCTAAAACTAGGGCAACTTAGGTATCTCAGGCACTTCGGTGTTGTTCCGTCTAGTAATGAACCACCCGATCCGGATAAACTCCTTAAAATTAGACAAAACTTCATAAAAAAAAACTTCTAGCCACGGGGCCGTGTCCAGGTCAGCACGCCCCCGTGTCCACCGAAAGATTCCCGTCTGACTTTTGTTCAGAATACGGACAAAAAGTGTCAGAATTTTGTACACGGGGCCGTGTCCAGCGTGCTGTCGTTTTCTATAAATGCAGCAAGATTCCTGCACTCTTGGACCCATTCCAAAGACAAAGATCTGGTGAGATCTTCACATATACCATACTAGGTATATTCTAAAGAAGGTTCTCAACAACCATCTTGTCTTTTCTACTTTTGTCCATTGCCTTCTTCTTCATTTTCTCTTCAAAACCTCCATTAAGGTTTGAAATCACCATGTTTTCAAACTTTATTGTGATATTTGCTAGGTTTTTATTCAAGGAATCTTGTCAAAAATAAGTTTTACAACACTGTTTTAAGTTATTTCTGCTCAAAAATGTTTCAAAAGTCAAAAAAAATAATTTAAAGCTCCAAGATTCTTTGTTTCAAAAACCTACAGAGAGGTGAACCGGGGTCGTGCTCAGCGAGCACGGGGCCGTGTCCGAGGTACTGTTTCATTAATTTGAAATTTCTTTCGGTTTGTTTTCTTAGAATGTCGAGCAGAAATAGCGGAACATCTTCATCACACTCCAGGAACGACTGACGAGGAAGAAGGACATCGGTAGAAGACTCTCTCGTCAACTACGTTTATGCCTTGAGAGAGGCCATCAATGAAATGACGGGAGTAGAGGAAGCCTTGGTCGACCGTATAAATCATTTGACGGTGGGACTAGAAGGATGTCTTCGAGAAGTCAACCTTTTGACCAAAGGTTGAATATTCTCGCTTGTCCTCCTTTGGTACCAACCATTACACAAAGGGGGTGGAATGTAGTACCAGAAGTCATCATTCTGGCCGAATGGTATGTCATGCACCCGGAACCCCCTCAAGACATATTACATGGGGTCCCGGTTGCCAACGCACCTCCTCCACAAGACGTTGTGGACAATGAGCCAACCTTCCTTCTCCTCCGGGAGATAGAAGAATGGCTTAATGATGTATGAGGGGCCCTTCCCGGAGAAGAAGTTATTCAAGCCGCATTCAACCGAGAAAATTATCTTTTTCGGAAATTTTGCTCTTAAAATAAACTATAGGCTAGGACTTCTTTGTGGTTTTAGACTTCTTCTGTATCATGACCTACATATCAAGATTTAGTTTATGTTTTTAGGGTCGTATGTAATTCACTCTTTAATGAATGATGGTTTTTAAATATTAAATGGTGTTTGGATGATGTTGTAATGGATAAAACACACTCGAAATGGTGGAGGTTACTAAGGGAAACTTGAACCCACACCCCATGCACAAAAACAGAGCCTCCCGACAATTTTTCTTCATTATAGCAAGTTCTGCATGGGGCCGTGCTCAGCCCAACACGCCCCGTGCTCAAGGTTCTGCAGAAAATGCCCAGTTCAGGTAACTGGACACGGGGCCGTGTTCACTGAACACGCCCCCGTGCACTGCCTTCTGTTAATTATGATACTGGCATTATGAACACGGGGCCGTGCCTGGATCAACACGGGCCCATATCCAAACACCCAGTAACATAAATTTTTGTTTTTTACACCTTTTTACACATTCAATCAACCTAAAAACTTAATTTTGGGACACATTGAGGACAATGTGTAATTTAAGTGTGGGGGGATGCTAAAACCTTGAATTTTTCAAGTCCTAATAACAAGCCTTACACAAAACTCTATTGGAACCGCTAATCACCCCAAATTTTTTCAAAAACTTTTTATTTTTTTTACTTGTCTTGGTTTAATTTGGGAATAACAAGTTATAAAAAAGTTATATTTTTACAAATTTACAACCGATAGCATCGTGATAAAAAGAACCAACATAAGAAAATTATGAAACGACATGACAAATCTAGTTAAAATTTGATTATATATACTTGATCACATGATAAACCCATTCCCACAAAAAGTGAGTTTTGAGCCTTTATTGAGCATACAAATATACATCTTTAAACTAAATGCTCATTTTTCGTTTCTTGTGTGAATAGCCGCTTGGTTTCTTACGACTCTAGAACTTACCATGACGATACATTCCCGGTCCTTACCAACTTAAACCCAAGTAAGTAAATGATGGATGCATTAGGACTAACCCTTTTTCTTTTCAACACCATTATTTTTCATTTTTTTTTTATCACCTACCCAAAATCCCCCAAGTTTACCCCTTTGAGCCTAAACCTTTTCGTTTCTAAACCCACAAAACAAACACCCATTACCCACCAAAACCCTTTTTATTTTTAAACCCTTTATTTTAGTGAAAAGCTCGGTTTTCATGTGACATTCCTTATAAAAAAAATGAATGATGAATGAAGTATAGCAATAAACAAACAAGTTCCTCAAAGAAACTTTGTTTGAAAATGTTTTGTTTGAATAAAAGTCACAAAAAAAGAGTTTTACGACGACCGACGCTTTTTACGCTTTTCGCACTTTTTACTAACCACTAACCCAAAACCACCTACCTTTAACCCAAGCCTAACCCTTCCCCCAAGTCCTCTTGATATTTACAAAGGTTTATAGTTAAAAAGGGGGAGGATTGATTGCTTGGCAAGCTTATGGTATGAGTAAGTTCCATGCCGGTCTCGAGTGTTTCACAAAAATACATCTTCGGCCGAGTGTTGAGTGATCTCCCGTGAGGTATGTGAACTTGTATATAAATGGAATTTTAAAGAGGCATATTATGCCCAAATAAGTAATTTTTCTTATGACACGTTCTAAATAAATCATAACGAATATGGTTGTAAATAGCATAAAAATAAAACCTAATAAAGTTGGATTCCCGACGCTCAAGACAAGTCCAAAACTTCTCTTCTACCCATTCCATTTGGGTATGTAAGCCACATTATAAAGAGTTTTGCTTGAGGACAAGCAAAGATTCAAGTGTGGGGGTATTTGATGTGTGAAAAATGCAACATATAAATTACATCAATTGAGGCATAAAACTGACCCTTTTTTAGTACTAATGTTGGAAAAAGTGTGCTTTTGTCTTCCTTTTGTATTTTCAGGACTAATGAGCGTAAATGAACAAAAGGAACAAATATGCAGCAAAATCTAACATAAATACAAGAAAAGGAATAAACGTGGCATGCCCGACCCCTCGACAACATCTTCCCAAGCAAAAACAAGACAACAGAAAGCTGACCACGGCCCCGTGCCCAATGGACACAGGGGCGTGGCCAGTTGTCTGCAGAAAGGACAAAGCTATAGAAGCTTCTATTCCCAACACGGGGGCGTGCCCATCTCAACACGGGCCGTGGTCAACGCTAAGATTCACAGAATCCAAGCAAATCTTGATAGTACAGATACGCTTCTGCACACGGGGTCGTGCCCAGCGGACACGGGGGCGTGTGGAGCTAATGCAGAGAAATTGCAATTAATGAAGAAAGAGAATAAGGATGGACACGGGGCCGTGCCCAGCGGACACGGGGCCGTGCCCGGGATTTTGTACATGCTATAAATAGGGGTGTTTGGTTCACTTCAAAGGCATCCCTTGGCAAACCACCTCTCTACCACTTCACCCACACACCACCACCATCACAACAACCACATCCACCACCATCATCCATCATCCATCTTAGAGTGTTTGTAGTAGTCTCGGGATCCAAGATTGATAGTAAGAGTTCTTGACAATCAAAGGCGATGTTTGCCTAAGTCTCTTACATCACTTGGTGAAGACAAGCATTTAGTGTAATACTTTTGATTTTTAATCTTTTCGCACTTTTTATTTGTTTTTGTATTAATGACTTTAATAACTAGTTTCTTATGTTGAAGGTGAAACTTCCTTATCATTTGTCTGTGGTGTCTTGGCATTATTTTACTGTCTATATAAAATAAAAGATTTTCACCATTCATTTCTCTACGGTCTATATAGAGATATGTTGGCTACCTGGTCGGGGGTTAAGGGAATGGTTTGGTAAGGTTCTTGCCTTTTACAGTGTATAGATCCTGCAAGGACCTGGGTCATGCTTACTAGGACCTCCTTCAATAGCCACTGGTATTGGATGGCAAGGGTGCGAATGGCTTGATCCCCTCATATATAAACTACTATTAATACATTAACCCGGCTACTTGGGATTGTATCCCTGCTGACTCAAACCAGTTAGCCGAGGGTAACGTCACCTTCAAAAGAGGGGCCTACCACATTACTCATTAATAACTTAATTAATCATCTTTCAATATTCTGACCCTTTAGGATTGTATCATTGCTAAATCAAACTACTGGGTTGAGGGTAACGACACCTTCAAAAGAGGGGCCTACTACTATAACTAAGATAATCTCTTAAAAAGTGCAAAAGTGCGGAAATCATCAAAGGTTACACTAAAGGCGAGTCGGATCCAAGTGATTCATCTTGTCTATCTGTTTTTATTTTATTTTTATTTTCAGCATTTTTTAGTTTTTATTTTCGTGTTTAAAATCTTTTACTAAATTTTTGATTTGATTAGACGTTGAGGATAAACCGGTACGAAAAGCTCTTGTGTCCTTGGACGACCTCGGTATCTTACCAACACTATACTACGCTCACGATGGGTGCACTTGCCCATATGTGTGTTTAGTGTTAGTAGAATATTGTGTTTTATAAATTTAAAACTTGACTAAAGTGTTAAAAAAAAAGGGCTAAAAATATACATAAAAATATATCACACCCAACGCACATCATTGGTATTAATTCATTTTTTCGTTAGTGACCACCGTCATACCTTATTTCTTAGGAACTACTTGGACAGGACTTACCCAAGGACTATCGGAAATCGGGTAGATAAGTTCGGCGTCAAGTAATCTGATGACTTCATTTTTAACCACTTTTTGGACGTTTGGATTTACTCTACGTTGTGGTTGTATTACCGATTTATAGTCATCATTCATTAAAATTTTGTGCGTGCACATGGAAGGGCTTATTCCTTTAATATATACAAGCTTCCAAGCGATCGCGTTTTTGTGTTTTTTCAAAAGTGTGATTAAAATTTCTTTTTCTACACTAGTTAATTTTGACGAAATAATTACAGGTAGCTTACCATCCTTGTCGAGAAAAGCATATTCCAAACCTTTTGGGAGTTCTTTGAGCTCAAGTGGTGGGTCTTTAGGAGACTCCTTATTTGGTTGCTCATTTTGGTCAAGAACCAAAAAGGTCTGTTCAATGGCGACCTCTTCTTCAACAATGTGGTCGATTTCTTTTTCCGTATCGGGTGGTTCATCTTCATCTTCAATTAGGGGGTCGTCATTGCCGATTGGATATTTCATTGATCGTTCAAGATCGACACTTCTTTTGAAGGTCCCTAGTTGAATGGGTAAGTTGTTTTGCTTCCGATTAATCAAAGCATTGTGGGTTTTCAAAAAAGGTTGTCCCAACACAAGTGGAGTGTCATCAAGGATGACAAAGTCGGTTGGGACTACCGTTTGATTTGTTTGGACTAACACATCTTCAACTACTCCCATAGATTTTATTATTTTCCGATTAGAAAGAAAAATGGGTATTTGAAGTGGAGAAAAGTCACCAATACTTAATTTTTCAAAAATGTAGTTTGGCATTATATTAACACAAAGATCTTTATCAATTGTAATGTTACTAATAAAGGAATTTTGAAAAAAAACATGGAACCGGTGTAATGTTAATTTCAAATGGATCATCTTTTATTAGCGTAGTTTGATCATTTGTTAACTTAATGCTTACCGTTTCGTCAATTTTAGTGTTGGTGTTTAACTCTTTTAAAAACTTAGCATGAGTAGGTACCAAACAATGGTTTTCGAAAGAAGGTGACAAGAGATTAATTTCTTGAAAATTAGACTCTTTTTTAATTTTAACGTTGCCGAACTTACCTTTTTCATTGTTTAGTTCATGCGTCGGTTTTTCACTTACTTGTTCTTCCATTTTTACCTCTTCTACTATCACTTCGTTAGTACAAATTACCTCTTCCCTCGCGCGGGATTCCTCTTCCCTTGTGCGGGCTTCTTTAATGTAGTGTTCGATAGTTTTGAGGTGTTCTATTATTCTTTCGGCTACGGGGAGGATAGTTGGTGGTTCGTCAAAGTGAGCGGAATAAGGATCCTCAAAGCTTGAGTTCGGAAGCTCGATCTTTGGCTACTCATAATACTCATATGAGGTAGAAGGTTCACACCATTGTTCCTCATTGTAAGTATAAGATGGATAAGAGTCGTAACTTGGTTCTTCATAATACCCATATAAGGTGGGTTGTTCACACCATTGTTCTTCATAGTAAGTATATGAAGGAGTTGATTAATATCTTGGTTCTTCAAAATATGAGTATGAAGGCTCATACCTTGGTTCTTCAAGTTATGAATATGGGGGAGAAGGTTCATACCTTGGCTCTTCATAGTGTGTGTATGAGGTGGTTGGTTCGTACCTGGGCTCCTCATGGTATGTGTATGAAGTGGATGGTTCAAAGAGGTTACAATATTGTACCGAATGAGGATTACTAGAAATGGTACAATACTCTTCTTCATAATCATCCTCTTCATAGTGGTAGTTGTAACCTCCTGAGTATTGATCCATAAGAATCACTCAGAAGACCACAAAAGAGTCTCGGGACCAGAAAACAAAAATAAAAACAGAAACAGAGGCTCACCATGGCCCCGTGTTCAATGAGCACGGCTGATGTGCGTGCGGTGTGATATATATTTAAGTATATTTTTAGCCCTTTTTAACACATTAGTCAAGTTTTAAATTTATAAAACACGATATTTACTAACACCAAACACACATATGGGCAAGTGCACCCATCGTGAGCGTAGTATAGTGTTGGTAAGATACCGAGGTCGTCCAAGGACACAAGAGATTTTAATACTGGTTTATCCTCAACGTCTAATCAAATCAAAATTTTAGAAAAAGGTTTTTAAACTAGAAAATAAAAACTAAAAATGCAGAAAAATAAAAATAAAAACAGATAGACAAGATGAATCACTTGGATCCGACTCGCATTTAGTGTAACCTTTGATTATTTTCGCACTTTTGCACTTTTTAAGAGATTATCTTAGTTATAGTAGTAGGCCCCTCTTTTGAAGGTGACGTTACTCTCAACCCAGTAGTTTGAGTCAGCAAGGATACAATCCTAAAGGGTTGGATTATTGAAAGATAATTAATTAAGTTATTAATGCATATTGTGGTAGGCCCCTCTTTTGAAGGTGACGTTACCCTCGGCTAAGTAGTTTGAGTCAGCAGGGATACAATCCTAAATAGCCGAGTTAAAGTTTTAATAGTAGTTTACATATGAGGGGATCAAGGAGTTCGGACCCCCGCCATCCAATACCAGTGGGTATTGAAGGAGGTCCTACTAAACTTGACCCAGGTCCTTGCAGGATCTATACACTAAACAAGGCAAGACGCTTACCAAATCATTCCCTTAACCCCCGACCAGGTAGCCAACATATCTCCATATAGACCGTGGAGATATGAATGGTGAAAATCTTTTATTTTATATAGACAGTAAAATAATGCCAAGACACCACGGACAAATGATAAGGAAGATTCACCTTCAACATAAGAAACTAGTTATTAAAGTCATTAATACATAACCAAATAAAGAGTGCGAAAAGATTAAAAATAAAAAGTATTACACTAAACACTTGTCTTCACCAAGTGATGTAAGAGACTTAGGCAAACATGGCCTTTGATTGTCAAGAACTCTTACGATCAATCTTGGATCCTGAGACTACTCACACACTCTGTGATGGATGATGGATGATGGTGGTGGATGTGGGTTGTGATGGTGGTGGTGGGTGGGTGAAGTGTGAGAGAGGTGGTTTGCCAAGGGATGGTTTGCAAGTGAGCCAAGCACCCCTATTTATAGCCTGCACAGAAGCCCGGACACGGCCTCGTGTCCATTGGGCACGGCCCCGTGTCCACCCATCTTCTCTTTCTTCAATAAATGCAGTTTGTCTGCATTAGTTGACCACGCCCCCGTGTCCGCTGGGCACGACCCCGTGTGCAGAAGCATATCTGTACTATCAAGATTTGCATAGATTCTGCGAATCTTAGCGTTGACCACGGACCCGTGTCCGCTGGGCACACCCCCGTGGTGGGTGATAGAAGCTTCTACAGCTTTGTCTTTTCTGCAGACACTTGGGCACGCCCCCGTGCTCATTGAGCACGGGGCGTGTTCAGCCTTCTGTTCTCTTGTTCTTGCTTAGGGAGATGCTGTCGAGGGGTCGGGCTTGCCACGTTTATTTCTTTTCTTGTATTATTGTTAGATTTAGCTGCATTTTTTGCTTCTTTTGTCTATTTAAGCTCTTTTAATCCTGAAAATATAAAAGGAAGACAAAAACACACTTTTTCCAACATTAGTACTAAAAAAGGGTTAGTTTTATGCCACATTTGATGTAATTTATATGTTGCATTTTGCACACATCAAATACCCCCACACTTGAATATTTGCTTGTCCTCAAGCAAAACTCTTTATAATGTGGCTTTACACTCCCAAATGGAACGGGTAGAAGAGAAAGTTTTTGGGCTTGTCATAGAGTGTCGGGATTCAAAATTCTTTATTATGTTTTATTTTTATTTTATTTACGATCCTATTCGTCATGATTTATTTAGAACATAACATAAGATAAATTACTTATTAGGGCGTAACATGCCTCTTTAAAATTCCATTTATATACAAGTTCACATACCTCACGGGGGATCACTCAACACTCGGCCGAAGATGTATTTTTGTGAAACACTCGAGAGCGGCATGGAACTTACTCCTACCATAAGCTTCTCAAGCAATCAATCCTCCTCCATTTTAACTATACACCTTTGTAAATATCAAGAGAACTTTTTGGGGGAAGGGTTAGGCTTGGGTTAAAGGTAGGTAGTTGGGTTAGTGGTTAGTAGTAAAGGGCGAAAGGCGTAAAAAGCGTCGGTTTCGTAAAACATTTTGTTTTTGTGACTTTTTATTCCAATGAAGCTTTATTTAAACAAGCCTTCTTTTGATGAGCTTTGTTTTTTTATTGCTAACTTCATTTTTCTTTTCTTCTCTATGATTTTTTTTTATAAGGAAGTCACAAGAAAACCGAGCTTTGTTACTAAAATAAAGGGTTTAAAATGAAAAAGGGTTTTGGTGGGTAAAAAGGGTGTTTGATTTGGGTTAAGAAATGAAAAGGTTTAGGCTCAAAGGGGTTAACTAGGGGGATTTTGGATAGGTGGTAAAAAAAATAATAAATAAATAATGGTGTTGAAATAAAAAGGGTTAGTCCTAATGCCTCCATCATTTACTTACTTGGGTTTAAGTTGGTAAGGACCGGGAATGTATTGTCGTGGCAAGTTCTAGAGTCGTAAGAACCAATCGGCTATTCACACAAGAAACAAAAAATGAGCATTTAGTTTAAAGATGTTTATTTATATGCTCAATTAAGGCTCAAAACTCACTTTTTGTGGGAATGGGTTTTTATGTGATCAAGTATATATAATCAAATTTTAACTAGATTTGTCATGCCGTTTCATAATTTTCTTATATTGGTTCTTTTTATCACGACGCTATCGGTTGTAAATTTGTAAAAATGTAACATTTTTAGAACTTGTAATTCCCAAATTAAACCAAGACAAGTAAAAAAAATGAAAAGATTTTGAAAAAAAAAAATTGGGGTGTTTAGCGGTTCCAATAGAGTTTTGTGTAAGGCTTGTAATTAGGACTTGCAAAATTCAAGGTTTTAGCATCCCTCCACACTTAAATTACACATTGTCCTCAATGTGTCCCAAAAATAAGGTTTTAGGTTGATTAAATGTGTAAAAGTGTGTTTAAAAACAAATTTTTATGTTACTGGGCATCTGGACATGGGCCCGTGTTGGATGAACACGGCCCCGTGGTCAGATTGCCAGTAACGGGAACTTACAGAAAGTGGACACGGGGGCGTGTCGGCTGGGCACGACCCCGTGTCTGGCAAAAATCTGCATATTTTAGACAACAGCAGGTCTGGGGCAATGGGCACGGGGGCGTGTTGGCTGAACACGACCCCGTGTGGACAAACTGCAAAGGTGTAAAACAGGTTTTTGGCTTCGGTTTTCCTGTCCCGGCTTTAGTAGCACTAATGTTTAGTGCTCTAAGCCTCGTATGTACCTGTTTAACTTATACATACCACACCAATCATCACAAACAACCTAAATTACCAAAGTTAATAATCCACATCACACGTTAAAAAAAAGAAAAATAAATGCAGAAATTAAAAAGAGTTAGAGAAAGTAAATTGTTCAACAAGAGGCACGCAGGCCGGAAATTGTTCATAAGATAAGGGGGGTTAACCTCATAGACCTCCAACCGGCTGATCCTACCTCCACTCCTCCCGCTCAATCCATGTCCTCGTCTTCATCATCATCGTCTCCTCTGTGCCCTGCCATGTACTCCCGCATGTTCCCAATGTCATCCTGTATGTCGGAGATGTTTCTCTCTATTGTTCCGACCCGGGCGTACATGTTGCTGGCCATGTTGTAGGTGTTCCTGGTGCACATAAGGTTTTCCTGCAATAAATCATGTAAACTTTGAAAGTTAGGAAAACCCCCTCCTTGAGAGGAGGATTGGCCCGGATCTCCCTGGGGCTGATAGTGGTACTGAGGAGGAGGACGGATATGTGGAGCATGTAAGACGAGTGCTTCCTGTGGGTTCCATGCATTCCCTTGAACTTTTTGAAAGCTGACCGTCCCATCTTCCGCTTTGTAAATCAGGTTCATTGAGCGGCAAATGATCATATCCACTCACCCTGACCATGGTCCTTTGCGGAAGGACCTTGGCACGTTCACGAAGTGTTTAAAGAGGCGGTATATCCACCCTCCAAAGAAGATAGGAGTCGGGGGAGTAGCTAGTTGGTTCTAATGCATGTTTCGGAGCAGGAGGTATGGAACATCAAGGTTGACCCGGTTGTGGATGCAATGAAGGACTACTAGATCCCGTAAACCTACAACACCGCTGATGTCGTGCATTTGGCTAAGAGAGTAGGTGAGGACCCTATGAATGTAGCGGTGAAGAGGGTCTCTCAACTGGGTACTCTTAGTTTGGCTCGGATTGTAGTTGCCATCTCCTATCTGAGCCCAAGCAGCTTGGCGATCATTTTCCCTGATCTCGCGGAGACCACCGGTGTTTTCCTCATCCCCAGCATCTTCCTCTGAGTACAACCCCACCAGAGCCCCGAATTGAGCAATTGAGATCCGGTATGTGGTTCCTCCACAGTGAAACTCCAACCCTTCATTGTCAAATGGCTCAGCTCTTGTGTTGAAAACGAGTGTGCTGTAGAATTCCATGCTATACTCGTGCACAGAGTGAAGCCGAGTGCAAAGGGCAACTCGTAGTGGGCTGGTGACGATGTTGTTGAATCGGTCCAATTGGTTCACTGCCACAAGAGTGTTTGTGCACACTTGTCTGGGGTTCTCCTCGGGCCTAGTCCTTAACACGTCATAACGAGCTTGAGCCGCCAACTCGTTAGCAATGAATCGAGTGAATTTCTTGGCCATCTGAAAGAAAACATCAAACAATTAGCAAGAAACAGTGAAAAATTCGAGAAAAACTGAAAACAGTCGGCTGAACACGGCCCCGTGTTCAGCGGACACGCCCCGAGTTCGTCAGAATTCGGCTGGACACGCCCTCGTGCTCAGCGAGCACGACCTTGTGTCCAGGCGTCTGTTTCCCAAAAATCCCATTTTTCGACCCGGTCCCGAAAAATTGAAAATTTTTGGTCCAGTAGGGGCGGTTTTCCCCGAAAATGAAACCCCAAGTGCCGTTTTTCTCAAAACAAACCGTTTACCCATTCAATTTTATCTTTTTCGGTTCAAAAACAAGGGTTTGGGGTTTTTGTGAAAAATTGGGCAAATCTACAAACAATACAAGTTGATTTACTTCCTATAACATGTATCTATACTAATGCTAACAGATCTAAGCAAAAAACTCAGTTCGATCCGGTTGAAGTTCAAGAACCCTAGATTTTTTCCCAAATTTTTTATATTTAAACTACATGAAAGTGCTTAATCTAACTACTAATGATGATAGGATCATACCTTGATGTTGTTAGAAGTAGAGGAGATGTCGAAATCTTGTAGAAAAATCACTGGAACCAGAGAGTTTGTGGGGAAACGGGGCGTGTGGAATGAATAAACTGTTTGAAAAGGGGGTTTTATTCCCGACAGTTGTGTCACACCCCGACCACGTATAACATACAAGACGTGGCGGAAAACGTCGGGGAGTGTTGTAACAGAATTAATTGTTTCATAACCATGGCATACAAAGTTGTGTTTTATTTATCAACAAAGGAGTTACATTGTCTTAAACAGCAAACAAAGAGTACATAACATAATTAAACTAAGTCTATCTTCGTTTTATGTCTCTAAGGCACAGGTCCTGCCCTAGTGTCACGATCATCATCCTATGGAAAAGCTCTTGAAAACACATGTGAAAATAGGTACGTCAGCATAAAAATGCCTGTGAGATACATAGGTTTTGTGAAAATAGGATTCATGACTTAAGTTTAAGAAATTGTTTAATAACAGTCAGTCATGAACCTTGTAAATGGTTTTGTCTTATAAATCATTTGAAAAGGGATAAAATTTGATGATATGTATAAATAAGATCATAAAGAATGGTTAAATAAATAACCAAGTAAAATGAGTTTGCATAAGATAAGTTGTTTTGTAAAACAATGTCTTGTGAAAAGTATGTTATTTGTATAAATGTCATATGTCTAAATTGAAATGATTCAAATAACGCTACAATATGTAATACCATACAAACACTTATATATAGGAAGTACTAGCGGCGTATCCACCATGCTTGTATCATATTACACATGCCTCGTTATTCAGATCACTTAAACAAACCACCAACCTATAAAGTTCATGTTTAACCCAATCGTCAAAAGTCCTTGTATAAGCCATGTCAAATGTTTAAAAGTCCAAACGTAGTCAAGTAATGTGTAACAAAAGTTGTGTATTGTAAGTAAGGTATTGTCACATAGTCCAAAATGTATAAATGTACAAAACAAAGTATTGTGAATATATCAAAAAGTCATGTTTTGCAAAGTAATGCATGTTACATTGATACAAACATTTATGTGGTAAGTTAACGCATACATTCAAGCCTTGAGACAGTCGGATAACCCTTTCAGTCAAGGTTATCAAAAGAAATGTTTTCGGATTCAGTCATTCCTTACATCCAAACAAACCCGGGATGTCAGGAATGGGATTTGTCAAGTCCTATGGTACCAGTACTTACTACCGAGCGGCGTAGCTAATGTTAATGAAAACGTATATAAGTCTCGTTTGTCCAAACCAAATGTTATAGCAGTTGTATACATGTCATATGAAAACAATGCACTAAGTATGCTAAGTTAACATACAAAGCAGAAAAGTCATGTAAATCAATGTGCTAGCATGCTATCAGTCAACATACATAGCAGAAATGTAAAGTAAACAATGTACTAAGTAATGCACACAATGGGCATACATAGCATGAAATGTAATGTAAAACGATGTACTAAGTACGCATACAATGGGCATACATAGCATGAAATGTAATGAAATCATGTACTATAATGTACTAACAAACATAGCAGGTATACGATGTGAAAACAGGAAAAGCATGAAAGTAACACGTAGGCACATGTGTTCCACCCCAAAACAGTTTGGGAAAACAGTAAAAGAGGGGTCTATGTACTCACTTGAGATTGCTCAGAAGTCCTAAGATAACCACCAAGCAAAGCTAGAGATCACGGATATCAAACGGCACCTAATATAGGTAACTATGTTAATAAACCGGACCTAGATCGGAAGATCGGATAGAATGTGATTTAGACCTGACAAGTTTGAAGACTTGTTTAATATGGGTATTTCATACACATTCTGGATTTCTAGATAAAATTGATAAGGTTTGACCCGCTTCGGCTAATTTATGTAAACTAGTTATATAAACCGAACCGAGCGCGTAGTAAGCGTAACGGGTATTTATGAGAGCCATATACAGGTTTCCCAAGTTAATATGCTTCAAATATGTTGTGACATCAGTAAGATGTCTTTCATTATGCCCGAAACGTATTTAAACACAACTATGCCCCGTAAGGGCATTTTGGTAATTTCACATAAGCCGTGAAGCTCAAAACTGAAGTCTGAGTTAAAAAACTTTTGCTTACTGTTAAAACATTTTAATTTACCTAAAATATCAGTAGGTATCAACCCTTGTATGTCTAAAATGGTTCTAGTACATACTATGCGTTAAAAACGCTTAGAAAGGCGATTAGGAGCCGTTTCCGGGTTGTATACATAAAGCTGATATTTTTATCATTCCAAAAGGCTTAAAATAATTTATTTATCATTTAAGATCAGTAGCAAAAGGTTTGGAGTCGTTTAGATATGTAAAACTCATTTTATGGCCCGTAAGGGCAAAACCGACAATTACCGGATTAAGCCTATGACTATGAGTTATGCTCGGCCTAAAATTAATTAAAAATCTTCAAAAATTCTAAAATAATATATTACATCAGGGGGTGATAAGTTTGATATCAAAAAGTAGGCTTAACTAGGCTATACGCTAATTACGCCATTTAATTAACATAAAGCTTTCATTTTGCGCTAATGAGCATAACTCTCAATCTACACCACCAATTGATCTCAAATTTTGGATACAAGTTTATATTTCAGTAACAAAGGTTTCTACTCTTTTACATTTTCAAAAATCGCGTTTTAAGGTAAAAAGGGCATAACGGTCAACATATGAGCAATTAACAGAAATATGCATATTAATTGGATAACTAATGAACCAAGGTGTATAATCACAGAGGGTTATACTAGTATGTAACTTAGTCCAATTAAAGCTCTGAGGCATTTCTAAAACATGCCTAAATGGGTCAGAACTGAAAGTCAAAGCAAAAGTCAAACTATGCGACTTTCGGTCCCGAACCGGGTCTAAACAGGAAATTGTCGGGTTGAACAGGTTTGGACAAGTTTTTACACTAATTACTAAGTTATATTGCTGATCAAATAGGTTGTATATGTTCTACATTGCTAATTATGCATAAATTAGAAATTAACAATTCTGTTGACTTTTTATAAGCAAGTTTGACCCGACTTTTGACCTAGTTAGAATGGGAATCAGGGGGAACCCTTTTGAGGGTTTATTACCCACATAATTACCAACTTATAACTAGTTTTGATTCGACTAATCACTGGACCATTAGTGATTAATCGTTAAGTCAACCGTTAATTACGACGGTTGACTTTTAAGCTAAACTAAGCTAAAACTTAAACTAAGGAAGGTTAGGAAAACTTACAAGAGTCCTAAGAATGACCAGGGATCACTTGAGAAAAGGCTTGTGCTCCACAAATGCTCCAGAAAGCTGAATGAAGGTGTGAAGAACTAAGGTTGCACATCATGGCCTTTTATAGTGATTTAATCACCACAATTCTTTGACACATGAGTCTACAACCCACCACAACTGATTAACACATGTCCCTAAGTGTTTAGGGGGTGTTTAGGGGTCAAGGAGATGAGGAAAATCGAGTTAAAATCATTTGAAATGGCTATGGCAAAAAAGGCCCCTACCAAATCGTAGCAGGCTGTTCAGATAGGGCCGTCGCGTAGCGCGGCGGCAAAGAGCCTCAGGCTCGCGCTACGCGAGCATGTATGTTTCAGCCAAATCAATTTTCCTTATTTGCAGTTTTGGCCCCTGGTCCTTCTAAAGGTCGTTTTCACAACTTGTTTTGCACTATGAGCCCCCTAAATTGACATATAAGGGCTTTAAGACATTTACCCACTTTGTTTAGTCCTCGGTTAACTTTATTGTTACCCGAAAAGTCATAAACTCCAACGTTGACGCTTTAACCCCTTGTACACGAATTTGATCATAACTTTCTCGTACGATAACGAAACTTTATGAAATTTATATCGTGCATTCTAGTGAGCATAATTAAGCGTTACAAAGCTTCGGGTTGTCAAGTTTAGTCCCTGCTCGCGAATTAACTTGTTTGTGCCATACCAAAGCCTTTAAAACTTATTTCTAAGTTATGTAAGGGTTATTTAAGGTATGTTAAGTATATGTTGATGTTTCGGAGTATTTGTCGCATTAAACTGATTATGTTTACGCATCAGATTGCGTATAACTCTCCAGAAAGCGATGTAGAGTTTCAAATTACATAAAAGTCAAAACATGAAAAATATAAAACACAACCAAACAAACATTGGGATCAAATAACATTGTTTTATTGATAATAGAACTGTTCACAATGATTACAAGCACAGATGTTACAAGTTGCGCGGATACGGCCCCGTGCTTGGGCAAAATTAAATTTTTTTTAGTGCTCGTTTGAGTGCCCTGTTTCCCGAAACTTTGGTTTTAGAAATCTTACCGATTTAGATGTTCTCCCGATTGTTCGTAACTTACCAGGTGTGATGTTGATGCCTTCATTCTTCGACCGTTTGAAGCGAGATTTCTTCTTCCTCATCCTCAATGAATCCTTGATATAGCTTCAGCCGTTGGCCAATGACTTTGAATGGAATTCCATTCCGAGATTTAATTTCTGCTGCACCGTGTGGGAAAATATGGGTGATCGAAAAAGGTCCTGACCACCTAGACTTTAATCTACTAGGAAATAATCGAAGTCGTGAATTAAACAATAGAACTTGATCTCCTACTCGAAATTCATTAGGTTTAATGTGTTTATCATGCAAGTTTTTCATTCTTTCCTTATAAATTTCGGAGTTAGAGTATGTATAATTCCTTAAGTCGTCTAATTCATTTAATTGACAAAATCGATTTTTACCTGCAAATTCTAAATCCAAGTTTACATTTTTAATTGCCCAGTAGGCTTTGTGTGCAATTTCTACTGCCAAATGACAGCTTTTTCTATAGACGAGCTTATATGGGGTTGTACCTATTGTTGTTTTATAAGCAGTTCGAAAAGCCCATAAAGCGTCATCTAATTTATCGGCCCATTCTTTTTTATTTAATCCTATGGTTTTTTCAAGTATTCTTTTTAAACCTCTATTAGTCACTTCGGCTTGTCCGATTGTTTGAGGGTGATATGCCGTTGAGACCCGGTGATAGACCCCATACCTTGTTAAAAAAATTTTGAGTTGATAATTACAAAAATGGGTACCTCTATCACTTATTAATGCTTTTGGTGTTCCGAAACGAGAGAATAATTTTATCAGAAATCTTACCATGACTCTTCCATCGTTGGTTGGAAGTGCCTCGGCCTCGGCCCATTTAGACAAGTAATCTACAGCCACAAGTATATATTTGTTTCCTTTTGACGGTGGGAAGGGTCCCATAAAGTCGAGTCCCCACACATAAAAAATTTCACAAACAAGAATGCCATTTTGTGGCATTTCGTTTTTGGAAGAAATATTACCTGTTCTTTGGCAAGCATCACATGTCTTGACAAGGCTTTGGGCATCTTTGTAAATGGTTGGCCAATAAAATCCTGAATCAAATACCTTTCGTGCGGTACTGGCGGCACCATGATGTCCTCCGTATGGATCTTCATGACAATGGCGGAGAATTCTTCTTGCTTCGCTGCCATGTACGCATCGGCGGATGAGTTGATCGGCACACATTTTGAAAAGATAAGGATCTTCCCAAAAATAATGCTTCACATCGGCAAAGAATTTCTTTCTTTGATGATGTGGCCATCCTTTTGCGACTATACCGCTAGCTAGGTAGTTAGCATAGTCGGCGTACCATGGTTCTTCTCGGTATTCCACCATTTCCAGGGACTCCGTTGGGAACTTTTCATTGATTTGCTTGTCCCTGGTTGCCTCAAAAGTTGGGTCTTCTAAGCGTGAAAGATGATCTGCTGCGGAGTTTTCTGCTCCTCTTTTGTCTTTGATTTCAATGTCAAATTCCTGGAGGAGTAGAATCCACTGAATCAAACGTGGCTTAGCATCCTGTTTCTTGAAGAGATATCGAATGGCTGCATGATCTGTATAGACTATTGTTTTAGAAAGAACAAGATAAGAACGAAATTTATCAAAAGCAAATACCACGGCTAGTAACTCTTTTTCTGTTGTTGTGTAATTTTCTTGTGCATCGTTAAGTGTTTTACTAGCATAATAAATTGGGTGAAAATGCTTATCTTTTCTTTGTCCCAAGACGGCTCCAACTGCAAAGTCACTTGCATCACACATGATTTCGAAAGGTAATTTCCAATCAGGCGCTATCATGATAGGTGCATTGACTAGCATTTCTTTTAGGGATAGAAATGCTTGATTGCAATCCTTGTCAAAGATGAAAGGGGCATCTTTTTCAAGTAATTTTGTTAGAGGCCTTGAGATTTTAGAAAAGTCTTTGATAAATCGTCTATAGAATCCGGCATGCCCTAGGAAACTTCTGATAGCTCTAACGGAGGATGGGGGTGGTAATCGAGAAATAATGTCTATTTTGGCTCGATCTACCTCCCTTCCTTCGCTTGAGATTTTGTGACCGAGTACTATTCCCTCTGTTACCATGAAATGGCATTTTTCCCAGTTAAGGGCGAGGTTAGTTTCCTCACATCGGGATAACATTCGTTCAAGGTTATCGAGGCATTGGTCGTATGAATCTCCAAAGATTGAAAAGTCGTCCATGAAGACTTCCATTGTCTTTTCTATCATATCATGGAAGATGGCCACCATGCAACGTTGAAAGGTTGCAGGGGCATTACATAGACCAAACAACATGCGTCGATAAGCAAAAGTTCCATAGGGACATGTGAATGTTGTCTTTTCTTGGTCTTCGGGTGCTATCGGGATTTGAAAGTAACCTGAAAAACCATCTAAGAAACAATAAAATTTGTGACCGGATAATCTTTCTAACATTTGATCAATAAAAGGCAAAGGAAAGTGATCTTTCCTTGTTGCTTCATTTAATCGACAATAATCTATACATACTCTCCATCCTGTGAAGGTTCTTGTTGGTATTAATTCATTCTTTTCATTAGTTATTACCGTCATACCTCCTTTCTTTGGAACTACTTGGACGGGACTTGCCCACAGACTATCGGAGATAGGGTAAATAAGTCTGGTGTCAAGTAATTTGATGACTTCATTTTTAACCACTTCTTGGACGTTTGGATTTACTCTACGTTGTGGTTGTATTACCGATTTATAGTCATCATTCATTAAAATTTTGTGTGTGCACATGGAAGGACTTATGCCTTTAATATCTACAAGCTTCCAAGCGATCGCATTTTTATGTTTTTTCAAAAGCGAAATTAATTTTTCTTTTTCTAAGTTACTTAGTTTTGACGAAATAATTACATGTGATTTACCATCCTTGTCTAGAAAAGCATATTCCAAACCTTTTGGGAGTTCTTTAAGCTCAAGAGGTGGGTCTTTAGGAGACTCCTTATTTGGTTGCTCATTTTGATCAAGAACCTTAAAAGTTTGTTCTATGGCGACCTCTTCTTCAACAAAGTGGTCAATTTCTTCTATTGTATCGGGTGGTTCATCTTCATCTTCATCTTCAATTAGGGGGTCATTATTGCCGAACGGGTATTTCATTGAACGCTCAAGATCAACACTTCTTTTAAATGCCCCTAATTGAATAGATAGATTGTTGTACTTTCGATTTTTCAAAGCTTCGTGAGTTTTCACAAAAGGTCATCCCAACACTAGAGGAGCGTCATCAAGGATGACAAAGTCGGTTGGGATTACCATTTGATTTGTTTGGACCAAGACATCCTCAACTATACCGATTGATTTTATTACTTTCTGATTGGATAGAAAAATGGGTATTTGAAGTGGAGAAAAATCACTAATACTTAATTTTTCGAAAATGTAGTTAGGCATTATATTAACGCAAAGATCTTTATCAATTGTGATATTACTAATAAAGGAATTTTGAAAAAAACATGGAACCGGTGTAATGTTTATTTCAAATGGGTCTTCTTTTATTAGCGAAGTTTGATCATTTGTTAACTTAATGCTTACCATTTCGTCAATTTTAGTGTTAGTATTTAACTCTTTTAAAAACTTAGCATGAGTGGGTGCTAAACAATGATTTTCGAAAGAAGGTGACAAGAGATTAATTTCTTCAAAATTAGGCTCTTCTTGAACTTTAACGTTGTCGGACTCACCCTTTTCGTTGTTTAACTCATGTGTCGGTTTTTCACTTACTTGTTCTTCCATTTTTACATTTTCAACTATCTCTTTCTTTTTTAATTCTTCTCTTGCGCGGGACTCCTCTTCCCTTGCGCGAGATTCTATTATGCAACGTTCGATAGTTTTATTTTTTCTATTATCCTATCGGCTATGTCGGTGATAGAGTAAGGATCAGGATCCTCAAAGCTTGAATCCGGATATTCGATCCTTTTTTCCTCATAATACTCATAGGAAGTTGATGGTTCACACCATTGTCCTTCGTTGTAAGTATATGATGGATAAGGGTCGTAATTTTGTTCTTCATAATACTCATATGAGGTAGGTGGTGGCTCATATCTTGGTTCCTCAAAGTATGAGTATGAAGGCTCATACCTTGGTTCATCAATATATGAGTATGAGGGAGGAGGTTCATACCTTGGGTCTTCATAGGATGTGTATGAAGTTGATGGCTCGTACCTGGGCTCCTCATAGTAGGTGTATGAAGTGGATGGTTGAAATAAGTCACAATATTGAACCGAGTGCGGGTCACCACAAATGGTGCAATAGTCTTCCCTATAATCATCCTCCTCATAGGTGTAGTTGTAGCCTCCTGAGTATTGATCCATAAGAATCACTTAGCAGACCACAACAGAGTCTCGAGACCAGAAAACAAAAAATAAAAACGGAAACAGAAGTGGACACGGCCCCGTGTTCAGATTCTGTAACTGGGCGTTTGAATTAAAGTGACTCGTTTTGTTGAGCACGGGGTGTGTTCAGTGAGCACGACCCATGTTCAGACTCTGTATCTGGGTGTTTTATGAAAAAAAATGCAGCACGGCCCCGTGTTCAGCAAACACGGCCCCGTGTTCCGGCTACTGTAAATGCAAAAACTAACTAAAATGCAGAAAAATGCGCGCGTTTTAAAAAGGTTTTGAAAAACTGATTAGGCCGTCGATTTTAAGCTTTCTTAAAATCCTTGTGTCCCCGGTAACGGCGCCAAAAACTTGATGTGCGTGCGGTGTGATATATATTTAAGTATATTTTTAGCCCTTTTTAACACATTAGTCAAGTTTTAAATTTATAAAACACGATATTTACTAACACCAAACACACATATGGGCAAATGCACCCATCGTGAGTGTAGTATAGTGTTGGTAAGATACCGAGGTCGTCCAAGGACACAAGAGCTTTTAATACCAGTTTATCCTCAACGTCTAATCAAATCAAAATTTTAGAAAAAGGTTTTTAAACTAGAAAATAAAAACTAAAAATGCTGAAAAATAAAAATAAAAATAAAAACAGATAGACAAGATGAATCACTTGGATCCGACTCGCATTTAGTGTAACCTTTGATTATTTTCGCACTTTTGCACTTTTTAAGAGATTATCTTAGTTACAGTACTGCCCCTCTTTTGAAGGTGATGTTACCCTTAACCCAGTAGTTTGTGTCAGCAAGGATACAATCCTAAAGGGTTGGATTATTGAAAGATAATTAATTAAGTTATTAATGCATATTGTGGTAGGCCCTCTTTTGAAGGTGACGTTACCCTCGGCTAAGTAGTTTGAGTCAGTAGGGATACAATCCTATATAGCCGGGTTAAAGTTTTAATAGCAGTTTACATATGAGGGGATCAAGCCATTCGCACCCCCGCCATCCAATACCAGTGGGTATTGAAGGAGGTCCTACTAAACTTGACCCAGGTCCTTGCAGGATCTATACACTGAACAAGGCAAGACGCTTACCAAACCATTCCCTTAACCCCCGACCAGGTAGCCAACATATCTCCATATAGACCGTGGAGATATGAATGGTGAAAATCTTTTATTTTATATAGACAGTAAAATAATGCCAAGACACCACGGACAAATGATAAGGAAGATTCACCTTCAACATAAGAAACTAGTTATTAAAGTCATTAATACATAACCAAATAAAGAGTGCAAAAAGATTAAAAATAAAAAGTATTACACTAAACACTTGTCTTCACCAAGTGATGTAAGAGACTTAGGCAAACAAGGCCTTTGATTGTCAAGATCTCTTACGATCCAATCTTGGATCCCGAGACTACTCACACACTCTATGATGGATGATGGTGGTGGATGTGGGTTGTGATGGTGGTGGTGGGTGGGTGAAGTATGAGAGAGGTGGTTTGCCAAGCGATGGTTTGCAAGTGAGCCAAGCACCCCTATTTATAGCCTGCACAGAAGCCCGGACACGGCCCCGTGTCCATTGGGCACGACCCCGTGTCCACCCATCTTCTCTTTCTTCAATAAATGCAGTTTGTCTGCATTAGTTGACCACGCCCCCGTGTCCGCTGGGCACGACCTCGTGTGCAGAAGCGTATCTGTACTATCAAGATTTGCCTAGATTCTATGAATCTTAGCGTTGACCACGGCCCCGTGTCCGCTGGGCACGACCCCGTGGTGGGTGATAGAAGCTTCTACAACTTTGTCTTGTCTGCAGACACTTGGGCACGCCCCCGTGCTCATTGAGCACGGGGCGTGTTCAGCCTTCTGTTCTCTTGTTCTTGCTTGGGGAGATGTTGTCGAGGGGTCGGGCATGCCACGTTTATTCCTTTTCTTGTATTATTGTTAGATTTTGCTGTATTTTTTGCTTCTTTTGTCCATTTAAGCTCTTTTAATCCTGAAAATACAAAAGGAAGACAAAAGCACACTTTTTTCAACATTAGTACTAAAAAAGGGTTAGTTTTATGCCACATTTGATGTAATTTATATGTTGCATTTTGCACACATCAACGGCCCGTGGTCAGATCCTGTATCTGGGCGTTTTGAAAAATGCAACTGGTTTGGTTCAGCACAGGGGCATGTTCAGCGAACACGACCCCGTGTTGAGACTCTGTATCTGGGAGTTTGTTAATTTTATGCAGCACGGGGGCGTGTTCAGTGAGCATGGCCCCGTGTCCAGACTACTGTAATGCAAAAATTTTCCTAAAAATGTAAAAATGTGCGCGCAGTTTTAAAAAGGTTTTTGAAAAATGATTAGACCGTCGATTTTAAGCTTTCTTAAAATCCTTGTGTCCCCGGCAACGGCGCCAAAAACTTGGTGTGCGTAAGTTGTGTTATGATTTTATTGATATTTTAAGCCCATTTTATGCATTAGTCAAGTTTTAAATTTATAAAACACGATATTCTACTAACACTAAACACACACTTGGGCAAGTGCACCCATCGTGAGCGTAGTATAGCGTTGGTAAGATACCGAGGTCGTCCAAGGACACAAGAGTTTTTAGTACCGGTTTATCCTCAACGTCTAATCAAACTATAATTTTTTTGAGAAAAGATTTAAACATGAAAAATAAAAAACTAAAAGTGCAGAAATAAAAATAAAAATAAAATCAGATAGACAAGATGAATCACTTGGATCCGACTCGCCTTTAATGTATCCTTTGATGATTTCCGCACTTTTGCACTTTTTAAGAGATTATCTTAGTTATAGTAGTAGGCCCCTCTTTTGAAGGTGACGTTACCCTCAACCCAGTGGTTTGAGTCAGCAAGGATACAATCCCAAAGGGTCGGAATATTGAAAGATAATTGTTTAAGTTATTAATGCGAAAAGTGGTAGGCCCCTCTTTTGAAGGTGACGTTACCCTCGGCTAAGTGGTTTGAGTCAGCAGGGATACAATCCCAAGTAGCTGGTTTAATGTATTAATAGCAGTTTACATATGAGGGGATCAAGCCATTCGCACCCCCGCCATCCAATACCAGTGGGTATTGAAGGAGGTCCTAGTAAGGTTGACCCAGGTCCTTGCAGGATCTATACACTAAACAAGGCAAGAACCTTACCAAACCATTCCCTTAACCCCCGACCAGGTAGCCAACATATCTCTATATAAACCGTAGTGATATGAATGGTGTAAATCTTTTACTTTATATAGACAGTAAAGTAATGCCAAGACACCACGGACAAATGATAAAGAAGTTTCACCTTCAATATAAGAAACTAGTTATTAAAGTCATTAATACAAAACCAAATAAAAAGTTATTAAAAATCAAAAGTAATACATTAAAGACTTGTCTTCACTAAGTGATGTAAGAGACTTAGCCAAACATGGCCTTTGATTGACAAGAACTCTTACTATCAATCTTGGATCCCGAGACTACTACACACACTCTAAGGTGGGTGATGGATGATGGTGGTGGATGTGGGTGTTGTAGTGGTGGCAAAGTGGGAGAGTAGTGGTTTGCCAAGGGATGCCTTTGAAGTGAACCAAGCACCCCTATTTATAGCCTGAACAGAAGGCCGGCCACGGCCCCGTGTCCAGTGGACACGCCCCCGTGGCCATCCCTTTTCTCTTCCTTCATTAATTGCATTTGTCAGCATAGGGCTCAACACGGCTCGTGTCCAGCGGGCACGACCCCGTGTGCAGAAGCATATCTATACTACTAAGATTTTGCAAGATTTTGCGAATCTTAGCGTTGACCATGCTCCGTGCTGAGCTGGGCACGCCCCCGTGGTGGGCGTAGAAGCTTCCACAGCTTTGTCCTTTCTGCAGACATCTGACCACGCCCCCGTGTCCAGTGGGCACGACCGTCGTCAGCCTTCTGTTTCTTGTTTTTGTTCTTAGGGATGCTGTCGAGAGGTCGGGCATGTCACGTTTATTCCTTTTCTTTGTATTTATGTTGGTTTTTGCTTTTTATTTGTTTCTTTTGCTCGTTTAAGCTCATTTGGTCCTGTAAATTCAAAACGAAGACAAAAGCACACTTTTTCCAACATTAGTACTAAAAAAGGGTTAGTTTTATGTCTATTTGATGTAATTTATATGTTGTATTTTACACACATCAATTATTTTCTAGCCTTCATAGTCAAATAAACTTCCTATTATATCCTAACCCTCCATTACTATGAGAACCTATCAATTTGTATATACTAGTGGGAAACTCGCGCGGTGTCGCGGGGTCGACAGTAGGGGATGGGAAAATAAACCAAGCCTTCAAACGATTACAAAAGATACTATTTAAGGTGTGTATGCGTGTAAACCCCCCCCCCCCCCCCCCGCACTTCATGGCAATGCAAGTTTTTAACGGCTATATGTGTGACAACTCGAAATTTAGAACCTTTCGTTGTATGCTTGAACGTGTGACTAGTTAACTTATGTGATTAATGACAATGAACCTTTATGTGATTATGTGTTATTTGTGTGTGCTTGTATATATGCGATATGTGTATAGGTACCGAAACAACAAGGACTCGACCCGAGACCATGTGGTCTCGAGTAAACATCACGCCACACATGGGCCGGTTGGGCCGCACCTCATGTAACCCACCCGAAACCCATTAGGGTGCACTACCTAGGACTAGTATATAATCCTCATGTTAGCCAAACTAGTCCATTCTTGGACAATCCACACATACTCCTCTACACTCTCTACAAACCACTAAACCCTAAGCTTCAACATCATATTTCTCCTCCTTCTTCTCGGATCCAATCAACAACCGTAAGGAACTCTCGGATCATCTCGCACACACACCCGTTTGGAAGATTCACTCACACTTTGGAACCCATACTTGAACCGGTTAGTAATTCTAGTGCAAACACATGTATTTTTCATGATTTAAGAATGATGTGTGCTTGATGTTTGAATGCTTGTTGGTTAGTGTTCATGATGCTTGTTGGTTAATGATTCTTGTTATATTTCGGATGTTGATGATGATACATGATGGAGATTATGTGATAGTATGTTATTTGTTAAGTTTATGCATGATAATGGTTAATAAGATAGCATACTTGATTTCGGATATGTAGCATAAGGAACCTATGATGTTTTGTGTTTAAATGTAGTCTAAAACACTAGTTGTTGATGTTCATATAAATCGGATTGTGTGCTCTTGTGTTAAGAACCGAAAGCTTGCTATTAGGGTGATTTGTTGATTGTTGTTCATGATTATATGTTGTGATTAAGGATATAAACCCGGAAACAAGATGAACAAGTTTGAATAAGCAATATGAACTACTTGAATATTTGATGAATGTATGAAGAACTTGATGAACATCATAAGAGCATGGTTGAATATTTGAATTCTGATTTGTTGGATCCATTTTAGGAAATTTCTAGACAAATAAACATGTTTAAGGAATTTGGTTGGTTAGTACAAACTGTTACCTGAAATCAGAATAGTACACTGTTCCGAATCAGTAGATGTCCACTCGAAACCAGCAGTTGCGACTCGAAACCAAGCACAACGAGTCGAAACCTCCCGGTTGCGACACAGATTGCGAGTCGCAAACACCCGGTTGCGACTCGAAACCACACCGGATCAGCACACCAAACCTTGTGACTCGAAACCACGGTTGCGAGTCCAGTTGCGACTCGTAACCAAAACAGCATGGACCGAAACCATGGTTGCGACTCCGGTTGCGAGTCGCAAACGCCTAGTTGCGACTCGGGATCATATACGGGTACACACTGTTGGACTTGTTTAATTATGGGCTTATTTGATTGGGCCGGACGCTTGGGCCTAGTGTACAGACCTGATATGTTACTGTTAAATGTGAATGTCGATGAACTGCCATGATTAAACGTGTAGAACATACGTGCACTACTTGAATACGAACCTGATTGTATGATACAACTATGATAGGACGTGAGTAGCCTCAACGTTGCTTGTTTGACTTTTCTGTGTTTTCTACCGAGCAAACCAAGGTGAGTTCACACCCTCTACAAAGCATGGGATTCCCAGGGGTCGGGAATTGGGGTTAAGGAACTTGGGTTCCTCGTCCTCCTTGGGTAGGACAGCAAAGGTTCAGGAATGTAATTCCTCGTCCTCACGGACAGATAACTCGTACTAGACCAAAACTCTATCACGAAGTCCCTCATTTTTATATCGACTTAATCGCCGGGCCAATGGCGAGCGGGTCATTAGTTAGATAGCGCTATTTAGGTCTGACAAACCTCACACCGTGCCGCAGAGGACGGGCGTGAACTAATGGATCTGGGGCACGTCAATGATGATAGACATTGACAGTTTCAGGGCACTTAAACATGACTACAGTCAGCAGTCGATATGGTAACGAGTCTAGTGTATACATGGGGTAGCCCCCACGGCCGAAATGCCAGATAACTAACACGGGGTAGCCCCCACGGCAGGATTGCCAGAGTAACCGGGGATAAACATGTCACGTTTTTAACTATGGGGTAACCCCCACGGCAGGATGCCAGCTAAAGGAAACTGTTTTCGAAACAACTTAAAACGAACACCCAACCGTGAACTCACTCAACTAGTTGTTGACTCGTTACTACATGCTTTGCAGGTCCTTAGATTCTTAAGCTGGAGCTTGCATGGAGGAGGATCGTTGTGGGACATGGACGACTGTGTGCCATGTTAAACTATGAAACAATTAAACTTATGTTTTGAATTAAGACTTATGCTTCCGCTTGCAACTTAACTATGTGTTTGTTTGGACACCAATTGTATTGGTTAAACTTTTATATCTTTTAACTCGCATGTTCAATATGATTGGTGGCTGGATCCTGGTCAGTCACGCCTTCAAGCGGTGGTACTCCGCAGGTGGATTTTGGGGGTGTGACAATATGGGATAGTTAAATGATGTATGCTTCATTCTATATACATTCGGGCACCCAAAGAAAAGTGTAGAGGGGTTTTTAGTTTATATTAAACATAGGAAGCGCTAGTTGTAATAAGAAAAACTAAAAGGAGACCTCCTTTAATATAGAAGCTTTCGTCTTAAAATGCTGCTTTCCAAAAAAGGCTAGGCCTTTTTCAAAGAGCACTTCTATTCAAAGGTGAAAGAATAAATTTATATTGTATTGAAACACTTAAAATTTAATGAAATGGTTAATATAAGATTAATTTATTGAAATAGTTTATATAAGATTAGCATATATTTCAATGCTTGCAGTCTCAAATGATGCTATGCAAAAACTGAATTGAAAATGGTAATCAAGCATGTAAATGACGACGATTAAGAATAAATTATAGTAAATGGGGGCTAGAAGGTGATTTGCTTACTTTAAGGGTCTGCCATCCAAACATACCCATGTACAGATCCTCCTCTTTTGAGTAAGTACTAAACATATATTGTCACACCCCGACCACGTAAAACAACAAAACGTGGCGGAATCATCGGGGAGTGTTGTAACAGAATCATTGTTTCATAACACATGGAAAATTGATATATTGTTTTATTGATTAAAAGAGTTACAATGTCATAACAAACAAAGAAGTATAACAAAATTAACTAGTCTTCCATCTTTTATTGTCACTAAGGCCCAAGTCCGCCTAAGTGTATCTTGATCAATCCTATGCATCATTTCCTGAAACACATGTGAAAATAGGTACGTCAGCATAAAAATGCTGGCGAGTACATAGGTTTTGTGAAAATAGGATTCATGACTTATAAGTTTAGAAAAAGGTTGTTTAACAAAAGTCAGTCATGATCCTTGTAAAATGTTTTGTTTTATAAATCATTTGAAAAACGATGATAAAGTAGATGATATGTAAAAGAATAATGTAAGATTAAATGAATAACCAAGTAAAATGAGTTTGTATAAGATAAGATGTTTGTAAAACAATGTCTTGTGAAAAATATGTTATTTGTATAAAAATGTTATATGTCTAAACTGAAATGATTTAAATAACGCTACGATATGTAATATCATACAAGCACTTATATATAGGAAGTACCAGCGGCGTATCCACCATGCTTGTATCATATTACACACGCCTCGTTACTCAAACCATTTACCCAAACAAACCACCAATGTAAATTACCCATGTCTAAACCATTTGTCAAATGTCTTTGTGTAAACCATGTCAAAATGTTTATGTCAAATATAGTCCATGAAATGTGTATATCAATATCAAAATGTCAATGTCAATGTCAAATGTCTATCATATAATGTGTAAACAAAATGTCATGTATGGCAAGTGAAATATATATATATATATATATCCATTGAGCCATAGGTAAAAATGCACAAAACAATGTATTGAAGTAAAACATGGTTTAAATCAACATTATGTCTTGTGGAAATGCATGCTATACTGAATACAAACATTTATGCGGTATTATAAAAATGCATACATTCAAGCCTTGTGACTGTGGTGATAAACCCTTAAACAAATGAAAGGGCTATCTGTCTTATGTTTTAATCGAATTCGGTCATTCCATCCATCCAAACAAACCTAGGACTTTAGGAACGGGAGTTGTCAATTCCTATGGTACCATTACCTACTAACGAGCAGCGTAGCTAATGTTAATGAATGTATATGGTCCCATTTAAACAAACCAAATGTCATATCAAAATGTCAGCATGTGATGAAAATAATGTACCTAGTATGCTAAGTAAACATACAAGGTAGAGATGTAAAACAATGTGTCCATATGTTACTGGAACATATGCAACAAAGATGCAATGTAAAGCAAATGTACTAAGTATGATGAACATACATAGCATGAAAAGGTAATGTAAAACAATGCACTAGGTATGCACTAAATAGACATACATAGCGTGAAATGTAATGAAAACAATGTACTAAGTATGCGCTAAATGAACATACATAGCATAAAATGTCATGTAAAAGGATGCACTAAGTATGCTACAAAGGACATACATAGCAAAAACACAATAAAATCATGTACTAATAATGTACTAACGAACATAGCAAGTATATGATATGGAAACATGGAAAGCATGAAATTAACAAGTAGGCACATGTGTTTCACCCCAAAATGTTTGGAAAACAGTAAAAGAGGGGTCTATGTACTCACTTGAGGGTGCTTAGAAGTCTTGAACAACAACCAAGCAAAGCTAGAGGGATCAGGAATCAAACGGCACCCTATATAAATAACTATATAAATAACCGGACCTAAATCGGGAGATTGGATAGTATGAGGTTTCGTAAACCAAATGAGTATTGGAACTCATATGATATGGTTTAACAAAGCCCACATAATAAAATGAAACCTAACCTAAGTGCTTTTGACCCATTACGACCCGTTTAGGTAGCTTATGCTACTTTAACGCGTCGTTCGCGTAAAGCGCGTTCGGAACGCCTAACTAGTCCTATGACAAGTAATATATGCCTTAACATGTCTAATACTGTTGCTAAATCAGTTTAGATGTCAAAATTTGGGTTACATAGTGTTTGGTCGGATCCTAATGATCGACCAAATGGGTCGGGTTCGAAAGCATAAGCGATTGATTAGATCGCTTACCCTTACGACCCTAGACAAGCACAAATCTAAAAGTGATGAGCTAAACATGTTAAAACATGTTTAACAAAGTTTGAAAACAGGTTTGGTATCAAAACAAACGGTTTTGATACCTAAAAGTAGTTTGGTTACAAAATACGCAAGAATACGCATTTTGGCCGAAACTACGACTCGTCACTGAGCCTAGATAACGTGGTAATCAGTAGGTATAGTCGCTAGGGACTATAACCATCGTGATTACGCTCACGTTATGAAGTTCAAATGAACTTCATGTTGACCATAAACTGGTCAAAGCTGAAAGCCAAACAATGTTTGACTTTCACGCTAAAACGCGTAAAAGAACGAAAGAGGACTTACAAAAGGTCCAAGAACGGAAGTTTGACCCGATTATTCTCAGGTATGAAGTGAAATCACTTCAACTTAGAGAGCAATCAGATCAAGGTGTGAGTTTTGAGTGAAGGGGGGTAGGGTATTTATAGTTTTTGCACAACCGTTAAGATCGTTCATCGTAAAACGAGCTTCGATCTCATCCGTACACATGTGCCCATGGTTTTGTGAAACCATGGGAGCCCATAGTTTCATTAAAACCATGTGAAAATGAGGGGAACAGCTGGAACAAGCTGGAATTTAGATTTTTCATTTTGGTCCCTTCCTAAGATAACTTTGGCAGAATGTCAATTTTGGTCCCTGAATGTGCAAAACATGGTTTTTGATGCATTTTTTACACGTTTAAGCCCCGTTAATCCCATTTCAAGGCTCTAAAATGAAGTTAAAGTATAGGGAACATGAAACATGCTCAAAAATATCTCGGATGTCGGTTCGTTTGGTCGTACGGTTGCGTTGTTCGGTTAATTACGATGAAACACGAACGAATGCGAAAAACGATCCAAATTACGCGACGAATGGAATTTTATCATGCCAATCACTAAAATAAAATATTTTAATGATTACATAAACTTTTGGATGTCCGGATGTATTCAGAACGTAAGATATGCGCGAAAATGCAAACTTATGCACTTTTTGACGCTTTTAGTCCCTGAATGACCAAAAGTTTATTTTAGCACACCAAACCCCTCAAAGCCTATTTCTAAGATATGTAAAGGATATTTAGGGTATGTTTAACTTATGGTCATATTCCGGAATGTTCGTTACAGTACAAATCGGCATACTTTCGCAGTTTGTCGAAATTAGTCCCTGTAAGCGAATAAACTTGATTTCGCCACACCAAACCCTCCAAAACTTATTTCTAAGTTATGTAAAGGTTAGTTAAGGTATGTTAAGCCTAATTCACTATTCCGGAGTGTTCGTTGCAATTAAACTGGTTATATTTAAGCATCAGTGCGCGTATAACCTTCCAGAAAGCGATTTAAAACTTGAAATCGAACAAGAATTGATATGTGCAAACGATACACATATTTATACAAAATCCCAAGTATGAAATATAATATTTCATTAGTTTGGTATTTGTTTGGTGGCCGTGGAGGCACAGGTGTCACAGTCTCCCCTACTTCAGGAAATTTCGTCCCGAAATTTATTTTAGAGGAAACTTGTGAGAGCTTTGAAACATGAAGTTGAAAAGATCAAACAATACTGGTTAGAGTCCAGAACTTCTAGTAACTTTAAATAACATCAAGCTTACAATGTAGGAAGGACACTTATATACAAGTATATAAAGTGTTATTGGTGCGTCCACCGTACCTTCATTACATTGTTCACGTTTCGTTATTGTTGCCACTATTGGTTCTTACACATAATAAATCTTACAGGGTTTCTGTGCACTGAATTTCATAATTATGTACGCGTCCATAATTACGTAATTCCTTGCATAGTTCGCACAGTGTATTTTATAATGTGTAGGGGAAACCAAATGAACAAACCTGTGATGAGTGTGACTAGACCATACTAGGGTCCTTTTTAACTGAGTCAATAAATGATCTCTAGACCGCCAAGGAGTCCTTTCAGCTTATATCATCACATGTCATTCTTAACCAGATTCTGAATCAATCTTTTGACTAAGACCACTTAAAGGGGTCTCTTTTAAATCATGGAATGGTACTATATAATCCAAGGGTCTTAACTATCATGTAGAAGCCCAATAAGGATTTAAGGTAGTACCTTTTTGAATATCCTTCTACGAATCCCTCATATGAAGATAGAAAGATTCCACGAGGATTTGGATAATGAATATCCAGAGTATACAAAAACACAAAAATGCATAAAAGAAAACAAAAAATGCATAAACACATAACCACATAACCACAAAATTGTTTAACTTGATTTGTTATTATTTTGTTAATTTGTTCTGCTAACTGTGCACATGTATTCAAAGCACACCAGGTATCCAATTAGTGGATTTTGATTGGTGCTTTAAATATTTCCAAGAATCTAACTATGAAGATAGAAAGATTTTTAAAAAAGAAAATTCGATTTCGAATATAAGGAACCGAAATGTTCGAATTAAAGTACACAAGGAATCCAATTAAGGACTCTGATTTGAACGATAATTATCCACAAGGATCTAATTGTAGAGATAAAAAGATCCCATATGGATTGAAGATGTTTTGAAACCTTGCACTGGATGTGCTTAAGTCAAAACATGAAGTAAAAATGCTTATGAAATTGAGATGCTAGATATGCCAAGGCGACATATGAAGCGGAATTTGAAGGTTAAGTTAATGTATGAGAAAATGTTTTTGAAAACTATGCATGGGGTTTCTTTTAAAAATGTGTTTAATGTTTTTGAAACCTTATACATAATACTTTTGAAATCATAAAGTAGGTGTATTAGGTAGGTATATTTATAAAAATGTTTTAAAATCATGCGAGATGAATTTTGAAATGATGTATAAGGTTTTTGAAAACATGAATGATGCTTTTGAAATCATGCACTTGATATAAGTAATTATACTGTATTATTAACATTTTGAAATCATGAAGGTTGCTTTTGAAAACATAGACAATGCATTTGAAATCATGGAGGTTGTTTTTGAAAACATAGGTAATGCATTTGAAATCATGGAGGTTGTTTTTGAAAACATAGGCAATGCATTTGAAATCATGGAGGTTGTTTTTGAAAACATAGGCAATGCATTTGAAATCATGGAGGTTGTTTTTGAAAACATAGACAATGTTTTTGAAATCATGGAGGTTGTTTTTGAAAACATAGGCAATGCATTTGAAATCATGGAGGTTGTTTTTGAAAACATAGGCAATGCATTTGAAATCATGGAGGTTGTTTTGAAAACTTAAGTTATGCATGTTGAAAAATCAGAACGTAATGGGTATGAGATTGAAAAATACCTTAGTTTTCTAACCAAGGATTCTAAGGCACAGATGTGCAAAAAGCACGATTACTCATAATTTCGTTTTATTTCTTGTACTTCGTCTCCTAGAATGAAATGAGTACTTAAAATTTTTCGAGGAAATCATGAGCAATCATTTGAAAGGGAGAATCACAAGAGTAGCTTGTAAAGAACATAGTTCCTTGATGTAGGTATTATAGGGAAATGCCATACACATATGTAACTACACTTGTATATCAGAATTTGAACAACAATTTATTTATAAACAAAATTGATTGTTTCACATTACAAGAAAAAACAGAGAAAACAAAAGCATAAGATTAAAACAGCAATATCTTATACTCAGCCATATGCTTATCCGTGCGTCAGACTCGCATTGACAATCTCTGATTACTTGTTCCTGAAATAGCTCGTCTCGCCGTAGTTGTACCAAGTACCTGACGGTAAACGAGCTTGAGCAGGGTTGACTTGGGGTTGGTTTGGACCACCTTGGATTGGGTTGAATTGACAAGCATTTGCCAGGTGACCGAGTCGTCCACATGATGCACACAGACGACACTGCAGGTAAGCTCAGTGAGGTGCATTACACTTGTTGCACATCAGTGCAATACCACCGGCATAAGGTTTCCTGGCAGCAGGATGAGCAGCAGCAAAGTTTGTAGCAGCTTTGTTTTGGATAGCAAAGCGGCATACATCAACCAAAAGTCCCCATCGTCCACAG
The DNA here is from genome assembly GCA_030545235.1 of Helianthus tuberosus. NCBI lineage: Eukaryota > Viridiplantae > Streptophyta > Magnoliopsida > Asterales > Asteraceae > Helianthus > Helianthus tuberosus. The sequence continues at coordinate 103,193,774 of CM060409.1, read as the reverse complement.
TAGGAACATTTGAAGCAGGGTATGAGGTTTGAATGATAACGGTTGCATCGTTTGCACCAAGGGGCAGTTCCAAAGTACGGCTTCCTAGCTGGTATCCTTGCCACTTGGCTAGGTCCCGCTTGATTAGGTGTAACTGTTGTGGGTTTCTTTGAAGCCTTACGCTTCCTTGACTTTGGTGCAGGCTTGACTTCTGCTTCCTTCGGTGACTCTTGAGTGGCTTCATTGTTGAGACGAGACATGGCAAGGCCTAAATCCACAGTCTTCAGAATCACTTCGCCTATTTGCTGGGCAAATTTGGCTGTTTGCTCGGACATTTGACCGTTGCTAAGAGGAAGAGACATTCTAGAAGAAAACGAAAGACATAGGAAGAAACAAGTGATAGGTTATCGGATAATCAAAACAGAATGGCAACGCATAAAAATTGCGATCATTTGTTTGTTTCCAAAGGCAAACAAATGAGACGGTGACTAATCAAAGTAAACGGGTCATATTAATGTATCACTGAAGACATGCTCGCCTATAAGTGAATACTCACCCCAAGAGTTCCCAGGTAAGAGTGACTGGTCCGATACTGCGGATTTGTACGAACACTCTAGCCTTAGACAGAAAACTCAGGGTACAGGCATTTACCCTTCCAGTTTGCACGTGTTCACATCAAAAGACCCAAACTTTGATGAGATTTGAAAACTTAGTGGGTTCAAAACCTAGTAATTAATCATCCTAGAACAGATGATTGCTTTTCAAAGCGGTTTTGAAGTTTGTGTTCTTGTTGTGGTTATCGCCTAAGGATAGGTGACGGTATTGTTTTATGACTAAACGCAGGTAAACTCCCGTTAGGGTCCTAGGAAGGTTATAGACTAGGTCAAAGCATTACTAATAACCTAATTCCCTATAACCATGAGCTCTGATACCAACCCTTCTGTCACACCCCGACCACGTAAAACAACAAAACGTGGCGGAATCGTCGGGGAATGTTGTAACAGAATCATTGTTTCATAACACATGGAAAATTGAAATATTGTTTTATTGATTAAAAGAGTTACAATGTCATAACAAACAAAGAAGTATAACAAAATTAACTAGTCTTCCATCTTTTATTGTCACTAAGGCCCAAGTCCGCCTAAGTGTATCTTGATCAATCCTATGCATCATTTCCTGAAACACATGTGAAAATAGGTACGTCAGCATAAAAATGCTGGCGAGTACATAGGTTTTGTGAAAATAGGATTCATGACTTATAAGTTTAGAAAAAGGTTGTTTAACAAAAGTCAGTCATGATCCTTGTAAAATGTTTTGTTTTATAAATCATTTGAAAAACGATGATAAAGTAGATGATATGTAAAAGAATAATGTAAGATTAAATGAATAACCAAGTAAAATGAGTTTGTATAAGATAAGATGTTTGTAAAACAATGTTTTGTGAAAAATATGTTATTTGTATAAAAATGTTATATGTCTAAACTGAAATGATTTAAATAACGCTACGATATGTAATATCATACAAGCACTTATATATAGGAAGTACCAGCGGCGTATCCACCATGCTTGTATCATATTACACACGCCTCGTTACTCAAACCATTTACCCAAACAAACCACCAATGTAAATTACCCATGTCTAAACCATTTGTCAAATGTCTTTGTGTAAACCATGTCAAAATGTTTATGTCAAATATAGTCCATGAAATGTGTATATCAATATCAAAATGTCAATGTCAATGTCAAATGTCTATCATATAATGTGTAAACAAAATGTCATGTATGGCAAGTGAAATATATATATATATATATATATATATATATATATATATATATATATATATCCATTGAGCCATAGGTAAAAATGCACAAAACAATGTATTGAAGTAAAACATGGTTTAAATCAACATTATGTCTTGTGGAAATGCATGCTATACTGAATACAAACATTTATGCGGTATTGTAAAAATGCATACATTCAAGCCTTGTGACTGTGGTGATAAACCCTTAAACAAATGAAAGGGCTATCTGTCTTATGTTTTAATCGAATTCGGTCATTCCATCCATCCAAACAAACCTAGGACTTTAGGAACGGGAGTTGTCAATTCCTATGGTACCATTACCTACTAACGAGCGGCGTAGCTAATGTTAATGAATGTATATGGTCCCATTTAAACAAACCAAATGTCATATCAAAATGTAAGCATGTGATGAAAATAATGTACCTAGTATGCTAAGTAAACATACAAGGTAGAGATGTAAAACAATGTGTCCATATGTTACTGGAACATATGCAACAAAGATGCAATGTAAAGCAAATGTACTAAGTATGATGAACATACATAGCATGAAAAGGTAATGTAAAACAATGCACTAGGTATGCACTAAATAGACATACATAGTGTGAAATGTAATGAAAACAATGTACTAAGTATGCGCTAAATGAACATACATAGCATAAAATGTCATGTAAAAGGATGCACTAAGTATGCTACAAAGGACATACATAGCAAAAACACAATAAAATCATGTACTAATAATGTACTAACGAACATAGCAAGTATATGATATGGAAACATGGAAAGCATGAAATTAACAAGTAGGCACATGTGTTTCACCCCAAAATGTTTGGAAAACAGTAAAAGAGGGGTCTATGTACTCACTTGAGGGTGCCTAGAAGTCTTGAACAACAACCAAGCAAAGCTAGAGGGATCAGGAATCAAACGGCACCCTATATAAATAACTATATAAATAACCGGACCTAAATCGGGAGATTGGATAGTATGAGGTTTCGTAAACCAAATGAGTATTGGAACTCATATGATATGGTTTAACAAAGCCCACATACTAAAATGAAACCTAACCTAAGTGCTTTTGACCCATTACGATCCGTTTAGGTAGCTTATGCTACTTTAACGCGTCGTTCGCGTAAAACGCGTTCGGAACGCCTAACTAGTCCTATGACAAGTAATATATGCCTTAACATGTCTAATACTGTTGCTAAATCAGTTTAGATGTCAAAATTTGGGTTACATAGGCTTAAAATGAATTTTGGCGTAAAAAGGGCATTTTGGTAATTTTCCTAAGGCATATAAACTACTTATCATACAACTACTTAAACGACGTGACCATAAGGTATAACCTCGGAAGGTTATTCCCTATACAATTATGGTCACCTAATGTGTTTGGTCGGATCCTAATGATCGACCAAATGGGTCGGGTTCGAAAGCATAAGCGATTGATTAAATCGCTTACCCTTACGACCCTAGACAAGCACAAATCTAAAAGTGACGAGCTAAACATGTTAAAACATGTTTAACAAAGTTTGAAAACAGGTTTGGTATCAAAACAAACGGTTTTGATACCTAAAAGTAGTTTGGTTACAAAATACGCAAGAATACGCATTTTGGCCGAAACTACGACTCGTCACTGAGCCTAGATAACGTGGTAATCAGTAGGTATAGTCGCTAGGGACTATAACCATCGTGATTACGCTCACGTTATGAAGTTCAAATGAACTTCATGTTGACCATAAACTGGTCAAAGCTGAAAGCCAAACAATGTTTGACTTTCACGCTAAAACGCGTAAAAGAACGAAAGAGGACTTACAAAAGGTCCAAGAACGGAAGTTTGACCCGATTATTCTCAGGTATGAAGTGAAATCACTTCAACTTAGAGAGCAATCAGATCAAGGTGTGAGTTTTGAGTGAAGGGGGGTAGGGTATTTATAGTTTTTGCACAACCGTTAAGATCGTTCATCGTAAAACGAGCTTCGATCTCATCCGTACACATGTGCCCATGGTTTTGTGAAACCATGGGAGCCCATAGTTTCATTAAAACCATGTGAAAATGAGGGGAACAGCTGGAACAAGCTGGAATTTAGATTTTTCATTTTGGTCCCTTCCTAAGATAACTTTGGCAGAATGTCAATTTTGGTCCCTGAATGTGCAAAACATGGTTTTTGATGCATTTTTTACACGTTTAAGCCCCGTTAATCCCATTTCAAGGCTCTAAAATGAAGTTAAAGTATAGGGAACATGAAACATGCTCAAAAATATCTCGGATGTCGGTTCGTTTGGTCGTACGGTTGCGTTGTTCGGTTAATTACGATGAAACACGAACGAATGCGAAAAACGATCCAAATTACGCGACGAATGGAATTTTATCATGCCAATCACTAAAATAAAATATTTTAATGATTACATAAACTTTTGGATGTCCGGATGTATTCAGAACGTAAGATATGCGCGAAAATGCAAACTTATGCACTTTTTGACGCTTTTAGTCCCTGAATGACCAAAAGTTTATTTTAGCACACCAAACCCCTCAAAGCCTATTTCTAAGATATGTAAAGGATATTTAGGGTATGTTTAACTTATGGTCATATTCTGGAATGTTCGTTACAGTACAAATCGGCATACTTTCGCAGTTTGTCGAAATTAGTCCCTGTAAGCGAATAAACTTGATTTCGCCACACCAAACCCTCCAAAACTTATTTCTAAGTTATGTAAAGGTTAGTTAAGGTATGTTAAGCCTAATTCACTATTCCGGAGTGTTCGTTGCAATTAAACTGGTTATATTTAAGCATCAGTGCGCGTATAACCTTCTAGAAAGCGATTTAAAACTTGAAATCGAACAAGAATTGATATGTGCAAACGATACACATATTTATACAAAATCCCAAGTATGAAATATAATATTTCATTAGTTTGGTATTTGTTTGATGGCCGTGGAGGCACAGGTGTCACGTATATTTCCTTAACAGCCAGCAAAACAATTTCATACCGAATAAAGCAATAATCAAAACACAAGACCTAGAAAGACATTGGAAACCACAAAACAAAAAATGAAAAACAAAATGCTAAAGCTAGGAAGATGGTCTCTACAAAGGCTGAAGCCCCCAGACCTAACCAACAAAACAAAAAACAGTTGCAACACCAACTAAACTGCAACCCAAAACAGGCCAGATCGAACAACACATAACGCCAACTAAAAAGCCAACAAACCCTCTAACAGCGCCACCAGCACCACACAAAATACCTGCACCCAAGAAAATTACATTCCAGGCCAGGGACTTCCGAAAAAAGCCTCAACGACAGCAAAAGACTGTTGTCTCAGGTAGCCCAGCAATACCGCCTCTCTGACCCAAAAAGGCTTAGAAGCAAACCTCCACGACATGCGCAAAACTGCCTCCACCTGGCCCGCCATTGGATATATTCTATCTAAATCTATATTTGGAAAAAATGCACGTTTTGAGTTGAGGCGTGTCAAAAGTATATACAAAAAGAAAAGCAATAAGAAAAACTAAAAGGAGACCTCCTTTAATATAGAAGCTTTCATCTTAAAATGCTGCTTTCCAAAAAAGGCTAGACCTTTTTCAAAGAGCACTTCTATTCAAAGGTGAAAGAATAAATTTATATTGTATTGAAACACTTAAAATTTAATGAAATGGTTAATATAAGATTAATTTATTGAAATAGTTTATATAAGATTAGCATATATTTCAATGCTTGCAGTCTCAAATGATGCTATGCAAAAACTGAATTCAAAATGGTAATCAAGCATGTAAATGATGACGATGATGACGATTAAGAATAAATTATAGTAAATGGGGGCTAGAAGGTGATTTGCTTACTTTAAGGGTCTGCCATCCAAACATACCCATGTACAGATCCTCCTCTTTTGAGTAAGTACTATACATATATTTCCTTAACAGCCAGCGAAACTATTTCATACCGAATAAAGCAATAATCAAAACACAAGACCTAGAAAGACATTGGAAACCACAAAACAAAAAATGAAAAACAACATGCTAAAGCTAGGAAGATGGTCTCTACAAAGGCTGAAGCCCCCAGACCTAACCAACAAAACAAAAAACAGTTGCAACACCAACTAAACTGCAACCCAAAACAGGCCAGATCGAACAACACATAACGCCAACTAAAAAGCCAACAAACCCTCTAACAGCGCCACCAGCACCACACAAAATACTTGCACCCAAGAAAATTACATTCCAGGTCAGGGACTCCGAAAAAAGCCTCAACGACAGCAAAAGACTGTTGTCCCAGGTAGCCCAGCAATACCGCCTCTCTGACCCAAAAAGTCTTAGAAGCAAACCTCCACGACATGCGTAAAACTGCCTCCACCTGGCCCGCCATTGGATATATTCTATCTAAATCTATATTTGGAAAAAATGCACTTTTTGAGTTGAGGCGTGTCAAAAGTATATACAAAAAGAAAAGCAATAGGAAAATCCAAATACAAGGGGATTTGGGAGTGTGCACACAATTCAGAGGTGTTGAGCCAATATATAATCTTTGACACCAGCTAACACAAGGTCAAAACTTTGATTAAACTACCATCCTTTGTGAGAATGCAAAATATATTTATTATCATATCCGCAAATTTTTAAGTGAGCTCTGTCCCCTATCGCTGCTGACACCACGACCCATTATCTCTGATTCTCTGCTTTGACTTTCTAAAAACTCACCCTGCCTCCCATTATGATAATGACAGAACCCATGACTCATTAATTAACAACTATGACGTGAATTCAGCAAATAATTTAAACTTATCGAGCACATTTTAATCAGAAAACATTACTAAAGTGCAAAGAATTAGCACACAAAACTCACACAAACCTCTATCTATCTATATAATAGCACACAAACCTCATAAGATGTGAAACATACCAGTTGAATGTTGATGGAATCTTCAGAGTCATCAATGTATTCCTTTAGCTAGTACACAGACAAAAAAGGAAGTCAAGAACAAAGTTGTTAACCAAATCATATATGATATATCCCCCAAGAATTCAATATTATAGTAGGCGGGCTGGATAGCAGGTCAAAATAGGTTTGGGTCTGAACAGGTCATTTAAACTTTAAATAAAGCCCAAACATATCAGGTCGGGTTGCTCCCCTTCTAGAACCTTATAATAAAATTAACTATTTTAATATGATTACAGATAGGGCTAATGCCAGACAATAGCATAGGTCGGTGCTTTGTGTTGGTAATCATACTCAATAATGTCATCATCTCGTAATAGTACATTTCTGAAATGGGCTAGTGTTGGTTAATAACCAAAAAAACGATGACGTAGGAAGCCACCTCAGTAAGTCTAGCTTGGTAATTTTATGGGAATCCGATTTTGACTCCACCCCACACTTCTGATTTTTTTTTATTTAAGCTTAAATTCCGGTAACTAAAAGTGGCATCTTCGATCCATTCATTGAAATTAATCTAAAGTTGCTCATAGTAACTGAAAGTGGCATCTTCGATCCATTCGTTGAAATTAATCTAAATTTGCACAAAGTGTAAATTAACGTCTGAATCACTTTATTAAAAAGAATGATCAGCTACTTAAAGCATAAAAAAGTTATGCAACCATATTTGGCATACTGATTATATATAAAAGAAAAAAAATTATAGGCATAAAGTGTTTCGGGTCAACCCAACTGGAGCCATACCAAGAATTACTTGGTTTGTTCAATTATCCAACCCTCCCATTTTCCCACCTTTAATATCATTAGAATTAGCAAAGATCTTGATTAGCATGTTGTTGACAAGTATGTACTACTTACCGTTTTGCGAGCATGATCTTAACTGCCATCTTATAGAACAAACTCTAGATCAAGAATCATCCTTGACTGTACTAAATAATTGGCAAAATAACATATGTGATCCATTCAATTCAGATATACAATACATAATTTAGACACTTCATACCTAAGACCGTTATCTTACCAGAGCAAAGCTTGCTAAAATTGGTGGTGTTTCACCTGCTCCTTCAGCCTACCCGGACACACAGAATCAGTGGCTATAGGGTTATGGTGTTCAGACTCAAGCTTGGCCACAAGCTACACAAGCTCAAGGACAACAAGGGCCTGCAACCTATACCCAACATGTATTATTACTTAACGAATTATTAACATCTATTTAAATTTTTATTTTTTATGTGCTTTATCTATGGGTGTAAGCGACTCACTTAATTTTTTCATCTGCTTGTATCTACGGGTGTAAATGACTCGCTTAAACGACTCGCTTAATTTTTTTTCATGTGCTCTATCTCGCTTTATACATGTAAAGGATCCTGTTAAAAATGCAAGAAAGTTTACAACCTGAAATTAACCGGTTCAATCCTATTGTTTCGTGTTTAAAAATCGTCTGTCACTACAAGTGTAATCTTATATAAACAGAGACCAGTATTTAAAAAAAATATATTCCAATCCTAGATACATAGAATGACAACTAACCTTGAAACGCGTAGGCCATTCTTTACCTGTATAATCCCATTAAAGCTTTCTCTGCTCTTGATGATAAAAAGGCTTGAATGTCTCCTGATTTCAACCTGAGCACAATTTATAGGTAAATTATAACCATAATTTAACAACATTAACTGCAACTGAATTATGAAACATTTGACTTTAGAGTGTAAGGATAATGAACAACAAGAACTTACCATCATTCTAGGATAAGTAGATCCAATATGACCGGTGTTTTTAATTGCTTAGACAAATTTTCACCAATGGTTAATCATCTGGTTATCTGAAACACTTCCAAACACTATCTACTATAGCCCATTTTGTTACATCTAACTACTACAAACAAACTATTATAAACAAAAAGATAAAAGTTTGAAACAATTAACCTCATGCACAATGGCTTCACCCAGTTTGAACCACTGTGGCACCACATTAATCACCACCAGTCAGCATATCAGCAGGCAACTGATTAAATTACGGGGCATACGCCGCTCTAATCCGCCCCTCCCTACAAAAGTCCTGCTTGGACGGAATGGCATTCTTCAACTGCTCAAACCAACCTAAAACAATGACTTCATATAAGGCAAGTTAGGGGCAAGTTTCTGCCAACACATATCCATTAAAAGCTTTTGATATGCTTTCGCTGCAGCCTCTCATGCCATTAACCAGTTTCGGCTGTTTTAGATAATCAATCGTCTTGATCTCCTTATCCAATCGGTCGGCGTACCGGTGGTGGTTGACGAAGACGCCACTTCAGCCATTGGAACCAACTGATCACCAAATTTCAACACAAGAAAAACAACCTAATTTCAATTTCAAGCCCTAATTTTACGAGTTTCAACAAACCCAGTCATAATAAATTGTTACACTAATAAAACTTACATGCCAGATTTTATCTTCGGGTATGAGAATTTGGGAATTTGGGGAGACACAAAGAAATGCTTGTGGATTTGGTGATTGTAATTGTTGCTGCTTCTGATGATGTAAACGGTGATGAGTAAATAAAAGGGGCGTCTTAACTTCCTCAGTTTCTTGTAAGGGTTAAATGGGATTCAATCCACATCTTCAATTATATTCAATGCGAAAAGATGAATGAACATTCAATCTGGCCATCGATTACACACTCCATGATCAAATAAACCGAATAAATCATTAAATCCTATTTGAATAAGGGCAGATTTGGAAGTGGGGGATGAAAAATTGGGAAATAAGGCATGACTTTTCGTATGACATCTTAAAACTTTAGAGGAAATTACATTTTTGTCCATATGAAATGCTTTATATAGTACTAGTGGAAATGCCCGCGCGTTGCGGCGGGTGTCCCGACTGATATCAATTTCAATTATAATGTCTATTACGAACCACAATCCATTCCGGGTTTCTAACATTTATTTCCATTCAACAATAGCCGCATAATACTTTCTTTGCACAAAACCTTCCGATTCATTTTCTTTAAAAAAATAATAATTAATTTCAACTTAAAAAGAGAGACATGTCAAATGAAAATTACAGTTGACGATGTTAAATGAAAATTAAGCAGATTCAACATAACCTAAAACATTGAAATGATGTTGCCATGGAAAATCAACCATTTAAAACATTGAATTCCAAACCTGCCCTAACTATTATTTGGTACAACAAAATGAAAACTAAGCAGATTTAATATCTGAACCTTCCAAACTTTCTTGATAGAGTTCAAAGTCTTCAGGACTCCATCTGCATATCAAGTTTAGCTTTAAGTAGCCAACTTCATGTCCAGTAACCGCTGCATTTATAAATAACTAACATGTGAAATATAATTACACAAAGAATTTGTTCTTTTAAATAAAAGGATCATGCTATAATAGTACATTTACGGAACCAGACTATGTAAATCAGAACTTTGTGGCCCGTGGTGGACCCTACTTGGGCGGTAATCCGGTTCTTGAACCAGTGGATACAGTAACATGTCATGATGCATTCGTGAATTGGTAAATTGTTTGTCCAATATGTGTTCGTGAATCCGAACATCAGTTCCGGTTTCAACCAATGTATGGCCATCAAATATGCATTCGTGAATCGGTAAATCGATTAACGATGTACTGACTTAGTTTACATCAGTTCCGGTTTCAACCAATGTATGGCCATCAAAATTTAAGAGAGTAACTTATTATAGCCACTATTGGATGGTTGGTGATTATTAATTAATCATCCGATGGTATCCAATAGTTTTTTCATATAGAAACCACCTCAAATCCTTTGAAGTATCCTCTTAGAAGGATCCATTTTATATCTGACCGACCCAATACGAAATATCCGAACTCTCCTGCACATAAATACATATTTAGAATGTGATAGTCAAACATAAATACAGTATTAATCAACTTACTTGACATGTTATTCCTGCTTTTTATTTCAGCCGTAGCAGAAACATCACCATGTTCTCTTTTTTTCTTCTCAGCTGCTGCAACTGCAAGTGTAGCTTCCTAAAACAAAGGGAGTATATTCACAGATTCACAGTTAATTAACCACCATAACTAATTTATCATAACCGGTAATACACATCTAGAATTTCATCCACACAAACCTCATTAGTTCTTTTTGAGTTCCTCTCTATGGATTTTGACCATTTTAAACTGGAACCACCAACATTTAATAACTTGGACATACGAAGAGAAAACCCATGCTTTGACCTTGTGTAGAGCGTCTCTCTCTTTCTTGAAAGCAGCAACTTGCGACTGAAAGAGATAAAATCATACACTAATTATTTTATTTATCAAACAGAACCAAAAATGCCAATTTAGATAACGCGCGTTGCAGCGGGTTTCCCAAGTAATATCAAATTCAATTATTATATCTATTACGAACCACTACCCATTATGGGTTTCTGACAAAACAAAATGAGACAACATTCAAAGACATGATTGTCAAAAAAATACATGGTCTGAACACAGAGTATATAACCCAATCGCTGCGTTTCTAGCTCATGAAACGCATACACAAACCGTTTCGTCTCGTCTCATATGGTCTGAATTACGAAACATTTGACTTTAGAGTGTAAGGATAATGAACAACAAGAACTTACCATCATTCTAGCATAAGTAGATCCAATATGACCGGTGTTTTTAATTGCTTAGACAAATTTTCACCAACGGTTAATCATCTGGTTATCTGAAACGCTTCCAAACACTATCTACTATAGCCCATTTTGTTACATCTAACTACTACAAACAAACTATTATAAACAAAAAGATAAAAGTTTGAAACAATTAACCTCATGCACAATGGCTTCACCCAGTCTGAACCACTGTGGCACCACATTAATCACCACCAGTCAGCATATCAGCAGGCAACTGATTAAATTACGGGGCATACGCCGCTCTAATCCGCCCCTCCCTGCAAAAGTCCTGCTTGGACGGAATGGCATTCTTCAACTGCTCAAACCAACCTAAAACAATGACTTCATATAAAGCAAGTTAGGGGCAAGTTTCTGCCAACACATATCCATTAAAAGCTCTTGATATGCTTTCGCTGCAGCCTCTCATGCCATTAACCAGTTTCGGCTGTTTTAGATAATCAATCGTCTTGATCTCCTTATCCAATCGGTCGGCGTACCGGTGGTGGTTGACGAAGACGCCACTTCAGCCATTGGAACCAACTGATCACCAAATTTCAACACAAGAAAAACAACCTAATTTCAATTTCAAGCCCTAATTTTACGAGTTTCAACAAACCCAGTCATAATAAATTGTTACACTGATAAAACTTACATGCCAGATTTTATCTTCGGGTATGAGAAATTGGGAATTTGGGGAGACACAAAGAAATGCTTGTGGATTTGGTGATTGTAATTGTTGCTGCTTCTGATGATGTAAACGGTGATGAGTAAATAAAAGGGGCGTCTTAACTTCTTCAGTTTCTTGTAAGGGTTAAATGGGATTTAATCCACATCTTCAATTATATTCAATGCGAAAAATTGAATGAACATTCAATCTGGCCATCGAATACACACTCCATGATCAAATAAACCGAATAAATCATTAAATCCTATTTGAATAAGGGCAGATTTGGAAGTGGGGGATGAAAAATTGGAAAATAAGGCATGACTTTTCATATGACATCTTAAAAATTTAGAGGAAATTACATTTTTGTCCATATAAAATGCTTTACATAGTATTATAGATTTGGGTTTAAAAGTAATCATTTAAGAAAAGAAAAGGCTGGGCTAGTAAAATGGGCCAATTATGGGCCTCCTCTCTCTCTCGAGAACAAAACCCTAGCAAATATATTTTGAATTAATCTCTACGGCATTTCGATCATCTCCACCGTTTCTCCACTCTGCTCATCCAACAATGGTAATCTCTCTCTCACTCACACACTCACTTACTCACAATCATGATTGATTGATTGATTCTAATTTTTGTGTTAAAATGCAGGCCTCAGAGAGGAAGCAGGCGAACCCAATGCGGGAAATCAAGGTTCAGAAGCTCGTTCTCAACATCTCAGTCGGAGAAAGCGGCGATCGTCTCACTCGTGCTGCAAAGGTCTGAGTTCTGTATTATTATTATTATTACTACTCAAACTGAATTGAACATTTATAGTTTGTAAGATGCGAATTTGATGCTTTATGTTTGTTGAATACTGTTTAGGTTTTGGAGCAATTGAGCGGCCAATCTCCTGTCTTCTCAAAAGGTAAGATCTTTGTTTTCTGTAACCTTTTTTCTTTATTAGTTTAACTTTTTTTCGTATCTGATGGTTTTGACTTTTGAGTGTGACAGTTGTTAACAATAACTTGAAATAAACTAGTTTATAATTGTATAGAACTACAAAATTTGCGTCTTCAGTTGAAATAGCGTGATGCTTGGGTGTTTTTAACCGGTTGAAAATGACTAAATTGTGAAAACCGAAGCAAGTTGGTTACATGGTTCTGTTTGCGGTTTGAAAAACTTGGTTTAATTTTTACAAGTTAAATACAAAAGAGTGGTTTTCAAAAATAGAATCAAGCAAAAAGCCCAGGTTAAACTGCCAAACAGGATCCATTTCTGCTGGTTTGGCCAATTCGGCGATCCAGTTTGTTCAGCTGGTTTGGTTTGCTGTTTGATGAAATCGTAGTTAAGCTTTCAGATCGTAGCCTTATCAAAAACTGGCGAAACCAGACCGTGAGTCTTTCTATTCAGCTTTGCAGCTTCGGTTGACACACCCAACAACCCAGAGGGTTTGGTTTATCGTTTTCTGAGGCGGGGAAGCCTAGAATTTCATTACAATGAGCCGAACTGGATTTTGAGCACTCCTAGACTTTACTTTATCTTGGGGATGGATTTTCTTACCAGAAATTCTGTATTTTGTATGATATTTAATATAGTTTTCCTTGAATGTTAAAATTGATAGACTATATCTCTTGATTGAACAGCAAGGTATACTGTGAGGTCTTTTGGTATCAGGCGTAATGAGAAGATTGCATGCTATGTTACCGTTAGAGGAGATAAGGCCATGCAGCTCTTGGAGAGCGGTTTGAAGGTGAAAGAGTACGAGTTGCTGAGGCGCAATTTCAGCGACACGGGATGCTTTGGGTTTGGTATTCAAGAACACATCGATCTTGGAATCAAGTAGGTCTTTCGAGTTAACTATTTAAAACTTATAATCGGATTTGTTAATAAATCAATATATAAGCACAATATGACACATTTTATTAATATGTGATGATGGTAGGTATGATCCTTCAACGGGTATCTACGGTATGGATTTCTTTGTAGTTCTAGAACGGCCTGGTTACCGTGTTGGCCGTCGCCGCCGATGCAAGGCCCGTGTTGGGATTCAACATCGGGTGACCAAGGAGGATGCGATGAAATGGTTTCAAGTGAAATACGAGGGTGTTATTCTTAACAAATCTCAACAAATCGGAGCTTAGATGTGTTTTCATTTTGTAAAATTTTGGACTTGAGTTTTATAATTTTTACCATTAAGGATCTTATCAGTGTTTGGTGTGATTTGGATCTTCTTGAGCATATGTATTTTAAGTTTTTATTTATCTTGTTAAGCTTAATCATGCATGAAAATGTGATTTGAACTTTAAAAATGTTTTAGGTTCTTTTCGAGCAATCTAATTTACAACTTTGTTTTCCTGTTTATTATCAATATTTTCCTGTCTTGTTTTTCATGTGTAATAGATGGTTTTCTGTATGCATCTTGGAAACTTTATTTGAATCTTTACTATGTAGTAAACATCATACCCTTACTGGTTCTTTGATAGTAGGATTTGAGAGCTGTTACATGATTTTCAACTTCACTTTTTACTAAATATGTTGTTGCAATTCTTTTTCAAAAATCACCATCCTAGAGTTGGAAGGTGACGCAATGTCCGTAACACAAATCCTTATGTTTGATTTATAACTAGGAGATGCCGAGGGGTATGAAATACGACAAGCGAAATACTATGGTTAAAGTATTATTTGTGGAAAAGAAAACGATGAACCATTGAAAAGATGGAGCTATCAAGTCGACATTCAAACGGTTGTAGCATGGACGCACAACCATTCTCCAACAAAAACCTTGTCACAGTTCAAATTTGGGTTGAAGGCGTTGAAGGTGGCGGTCGTGAGTTGGAAGGCCGCTATGATACTGAAGCATGTGTCCCCGACTTGTGTCCCGTAGATATGGTCACACGCCAATTTGGCTGGTTGAAATGGAACCCCTATAAAATAATGAAATACTTTTATAACTTACCTAAAAAACAAAGGGCGTTTTAGTGACAAACCAATCTGTCAGTGATCCCTTGGTGAAAGTGGAGTCCGTGTAATATGGCATGGGTAAAGGATCACCACGGATTACTAGACGGGTTGGTTTGTCACGTGTCTCACCGCATTGATATTTTAACAAACAAAACAGCGATTAAATTACATGAAGGCATGGAACTTACTACCGCTAAAGGTCATTTTAGCATCTCCCATAGAGATGAGGAGAGCAAAGAGAATGAAGCAGAAAACATTGGAGGCTTTCATGTTGGCCATTCTTCTCTCGATGCTTTGAAAAATAACAAGGTAGGTAGGTATATATAAGAGAAGAGAAGAGAAACAAAGATGACGAGTGAACCAAAGTAGCTAAAGCCACACCAAGTGGACGGCCTCATTCATTGTATACAAGGGATCATTCTGGACGGCAAATAAAGTAGCTTCTTGATAGAATCGCTCCAACTGTGAATGGCTAGATGACATTACCGCACACTACAACACCGGTTTGGTTTGCTACATAGAGCCAGGGCATGCCCTCTTGTATGAGAATTGAATTGAGAATCAATAGAAAATTACTAGATTACTAAGAGCAAGTCCAAAAGCGTGTCCTACTCAAGATGCTTTGGATGACGATAATGACATGATGATATATGGTCTCCCACTGGATCAACGTTACTTGCTTGTTTATCGCTAAAGCTCCAACTGCGAATGGCTAGATGATCGATCACTTGTTTGGTATTTGACAATCCTGCATCTACGATTCATCCAGTTTATGTTGGAATTTTGGAATATTATGAATGGAAATTTAATTTAGATTTTTCTTTTAATTAGTTTACTAGGTGGACACCCGCCCGATGGACGCGGGTACATCGTAAACATTGAATGTAAGCCTATTTTTATATGTAAAATATGATGTGAAATTATTTAATGAATTCACGTTCGCATTATACTTAAGAATACATTAATAACGTTTATTTGTAAATCTAACGGAAGTACGAAAACCCCCCCTACGGATTCTGTCATTCCCAACTTGTCGGCTGATTAATTTAGACACAAGAGAAGCATAACGAACCACAAAACATGTTTACTAACACAAATATTCTTTGTTTATAAATCTGGTCCATGCCCAAACCTTGTTTATTAAATGTGGTCCAAGCCCAACACCTGTTTATTAAATCTGGTCCAAGGCTCATATGTTGAAACAAAGAATATTTTAATTGGTTATTACAAAATGAGTCGCATTGGGTTTTGTAAACATCATCGACGACGATGGAAGATCATCACAACCCTTACACCAGTTCTATCGATTCAGAGGGAAGAAGGCTTGATTCAAGATAACGAACAGAGATCAATCAATACGGCATAATCATCGCCGAATCCACGACAGTATTCTCTTCACCTTCAATTTCATCTTTTACTAATTTAGTATATTTGGTTTCTTTGATCGAAAATTTCTTATCATTTGGCTTTCTTTTGACGTTGTATAAGTCAATGTTGTTGATTATTTACATGTAAATTCTAAAGATTTTGTCTATTTGTGATAATTAATTGGAAGATTATAACTGTTATTGACATTGACGTTGTTTAGGTATAGGTTTTAAACATGTTTTGTTGATGAAATTTAGATTTTTTTGTATTTAACAAATTTAGATTGTAGTATATGTATGTAATATTTGATAAATTAGGGCTATGTTAAAAATCACTGTTTATCACTTTTTGTATAAAGATTTTGTAAGATTATGATGTTTAGTATAGTTTCAGTTGGTGTTCTTGATATTGAAAAAGATTAGATAAATAATTTTAGTCTTCCACAGATTGAGTTATAATATTTTGGGTGTTTCACATGTTATGTATGTTCATATCAGTTTTGGTCTTTCACAATCTTGTTGATCATATTAAATGTTACTCGAATTGTCTTAACGAATTATTATAAATTCTGGTTTGAAATTATTCGTTGTCGTTTGCACTATGGTATTTTAGATGATACAGTTGTATTTTCAAGTCTTTGTTTGTATTGTTATCATTATATAGAAAACTTTTGTACATTTTTTAATGTTTTAGTCTATTAGTTATACTCTTCTTAATTACAATATATAGAATAACCTTTTGACATAGTATTTTCTATGATAGTTCAAAGTTAGAAGGATGTATGGATTTGCTTGTTACATGGACGACAACCGAAGGAAATGTTTGGTTAGTATTTTAATCTCAGTTATGGCGAAGTTAGTTTTCTTTATAATATTATATTAGACAGTTCCTGATTTTAATTTATTTATACATAGGTTCTACCAAAAAAATATAAACAGTGGATTAAAGAGTTTAACTATCCAGTTAGCTTTGTCAAAGTTCGGACAACTAATGGCCAGGTGTTTGAAGTCAAGGTATGAATTAGGAAGCGTCTATTATTTCTACAATGGATGGTATTCCATTGTTGGAACTTTCAAACTACAATCTGGATCGTGGCTCGTATTTCAGTATGAAGAAGCTTTAGAAAGTTTTCGGATGTTTTATTTCTATGACAATATTGCATTTGCTCCATCAGATTATTTTTACTACAGACCCAATGGCGCTTTTGATAAACTTGATGCTATGGTATGTTATTCACAATCTGGATTCATTATGTTTGTTATGGTTTGTTATTTATTGGTTCTTAGTATATGAAATTACTAATATTTATTTTTTTCTCATTGTAGCATATCAATCGTTTATTTGTTTATCACAAGATGGACAATACCATTCCAAATTATCCGGTTCTTATTAGAGGTCCTGGGAAGCATAAAATGTTTGTTCGAATGGATGTGATTGACAATCAGCTTTACATAACCACTGGATGGGATCGGATTAAGAGGAAGTTGTCAATAAGTGTTGATCATCTGCTTGTGTTTGAAATGATTGATCTTCAAACATTTGATATGTCCATTTTCAATTGTTCCAAGAATGCTGATTTAGTGTTGCCATCGGAATTATATGCTGCTATCAAGGAAGAAGTCGTAGAAGAGGTTATTAATATTTCTGATGGTGAAGATGTGGATGACGCGACTAAGGGCAATGAAACTGATATGCTCCCTGTAACACCGAACGACGAAACTATACCAGTAGTTTTCCGTGTGGACAATCATTTTGTAAATTTCTGTAACCAAAAAGTACTAACAGGACCTTAGGATGTATTAACCATATTATAATACTATCTTTGTTAACATTATTTGTTATTTGTTACAGCGCATTCGTAAACCTCTCGCTAAAAAACTTGGCTTGGATAGGAAGAGGAGTTTAAAGATTTTAGATGCTGCTGGTAATGTTTGGGATGTTCGAGTTGGTATCGAGTCTCCTGATAATCGGATTTACATAAAAGATATGAAACAGTTTGTCAAGGATAAAAAGATGGTTCCTCGTGAAGAGTTTATCCTTAAGTTCGTCATGGGTAAAGGTATTTTCTTGTTCGACTGAATGGTTGTGGGGCCTCAGATAATGTTATGATGCATGGAAACAATGTTTTTTGTTTGTAGTTTTTTGTTTGCTTAAAAGTCTTTTGTAATAGTTGACAGTGTAGTTTTGACCCTGGTGGTACGAAGGGTGCATATGTTACTGAAACACTGCAAACTATGTATTGAACATGTAGTTGTTCCTAATGACTACCGGTTGAAACGATTACTTGCATTAGTTATTCCTTGCCTTATATATATATATATATATATAGTGGAGGGTTCAAATGAGAAGAATTTTTTTGTAAGAAGAAAAAAGAAGAAGTTTCAACCAATAAGAATGATTCATTTTACTTCATTTAATATTTGTATTTAATTTTAATATAAGGGTATGTTGGTAAACTTACATAAATCATTAATATGTATTCTTCCTATTTAATAACTAGCTAAATTAAATTTGTAACTCCTTTTCAAAATATATATTTTT
Organism: Helianthus tuberosus; assembly: GCA_030545235.1. NCBI lineage: Eukaryota > Viridiplantae > Streptophyta > Magnoliopsida > Asterales > Asteraceae > Helianthus > Helianthus tuberosus. Next base: position 103,174,915 of record CM060409.1, on the reverse strand, counting down.
TTCAAATTAAAAAAACAACAACTTAATTTAAAGTGTAGAATAAATTACTAGTTGTGTAGGATAAATCACGAGTTGTGTAAGATATATTTCGAGGTGTGTAGGATAAATTTCGACTGTGTAAGATAAAATTATATAATGTGTAGGGTATATCTGGAAAATTCGATATGTGTAGGTTTTGTAGATTATATGTAGGATAATTAATAATTAGTTGACTAATTAATTAAAGAGAGAAAAATTAATGATATGAGTTATAAATTAATTAGCATTTTACTAATATACCCTTTCTTCTTTTTTTCTTCTCACATTAAATTTCTTCTCAAATGAACCTTCCCCTATATATATATATATATATATATATATATGTTATTCTTATTTGCCTTTCATTGTTTAATAATAGTTAAAACTATCAATTTTTAAACATGTATACTATTTTTTAGAACAATACACTAAAATAACATCCATTATTATTAGATAAAAGGAACATGTTCACAGGATGTTCAAAAGATCATACCACATTACTTAATACATGAAAAGACTTTTTTCCAAAATGCTATTTAGTTTTACAACAAAAGATCATACCACATACTTAATACATCAAAAGATCTAATGGTTGCGACCTTTCACTGTTCAACATTCATAATTATAGATTTTGTAGTACTTCCTTGTAGACCACATTAGTAGTAGTTTTACAAACTTTTTGATCCGTGTCACAGATTAAAATCTTCAAACCCTTCCGGCTTTTTACTCGAGATACCGCAACATATAGTTGTCCGTGACTGAAAACCGGTCGTGGAAGGTACAATCCGACTGTCACACCCCAACTGATGGCGGAAACATCGGGGCATGGCACTGAGCAAAATAGATTGTCCAGAAGTTTCCATAACAATTATCATTACCAATCAATTTAAAGTAACATGTCCCATACCATGTCTCAAAAGGTAAACAAATTATTACAGACAAAATCTAGGCAAATAGTTCTGTTCCGACAACTCAGATTTTTCAAATAGAGCAATTGTTTATCTGCTTCTAGAGACTCTTGATTTAATTTGTACATACAACTATTTGTTGGCCTCTAGAGCCTTATTCTAGCCTCGATTTCCTAGCAGATGTGCATCCTAAGCACCTGTCACATACGTTAAAATAAAGTCAATACATATAATGTAAAGGTGAGCATACAAGTTTGATATTAGCATATAGAGTTCGAAATTCGTTTACGCATAACCAGCACGTACACATAGTGAAATGAAGCACGTTAGTTATCGACATAGATCCATCGATACCAATGACTGCGGGTTGACTGCATGAGGCAGTTTGCAATACATGATTACCACCATAATCCATGCAAGTAATTGTCCCTAACAACCCCTGCGAACAGGTGCTGAGTCCAAACTATAGTACTATCGTTGCTAAGGCAGGTAGACAACATTCCATGTGTAAACATAACAAACAAGCATTCATAAGCCACGTATAACATGCATTAACGGTTAGCGTTCAATTAGTATTGAGTAGTGTGTTTATTGTGATTTGAATATTTGTAACGTATGTAACACCCAAAAGTGCGTAAAGCAAAAAGGGATAGAGTATACTCACAGCGTTGATGGATTGAAGGGAGCGCTAGAGAGTAAGGTTAGCCTGAACAGATTGATAGCATAACGATAAGTGACGCGTAAAACGATGCAAGGTGTAAGTGGCTCGGACAGCAGTTCGGTCGGATGGTAATCCAACCGGATGGTCCAGTCGTGTGGATGACAATCCGTTCGGACAGATTGTCCGGTCGGATGACTATTCGAGTGGATTGTTTCTTCCTTTGAGAAGCATGTGTTTGTGTATGATGGCTTGTCCTTTGAAGTTTTCGTTGTAGCATTTTGAAAACAGTGAGGTATCTCTACCCTTTCAAGTCGGTCGATCGGACGGTCAGTCGTGCGGATGACAATCCGCTCGGATGATTTATCCGGTCGGACGGCGACTCGAGTGGCGAGGTTACTCAGTGAGAACAAATTCACAGCAGGTTGTCACTCGATCGGACAGCAGTCCGGTCGGGTGGCATCCTTAGTGCATTGAACATGTTGAAAATTGTTTAAGTCCAAGTATCTCATGATACGAAGAGTAATTCGGTCGGATGGTAGTCCGATCGGATAGCAATTCGTTCAATACTCAAACTTCAGATAAAGTTGATTAAGTGTGGGACCCAAGGTGTAAGCAGTTCGATGACCTAGTCGCTCGGATGGCTTATCTGTTCGGACAGTAGTCCGGTCGGATAGCACTCCGTGCTGGTCGTCCCTTTCATCTTTCACTTGGCCGTTTTGATTGTTTGTTGCTTTTATCGAGACGTTTTGACAACATGCTAACCAACAGAACCCCATCTTGACCCAAGTGACCCGATCAAACAGGAATCACCCTAGTTTGACCAGTTAACCGGTTCAAGACGGTTGTTTGGTTAACCCGAAATCGGTGGTCTCGTGAATAGAATCCAGATCTCGAGCTAGCACAACACCGCGAATGAGTAGAAGGCTAGAACAAGGTCTGATTCTATCGGTTTTGAGTATATTGAGTGTAAAAGAGTTGAAAGGAAGTTAGAAACCATCTTTCAATCCTTTTTCACCATGAATGTGTTTAGATCTATGCAAGATCTTTGTTTATTTGTGTGGAAATCGATTAGATCTAAGTTTTTCTTGGTGGATTGAAGTCAAAACATGAAGTTCATAAGAACTCCATGATGACGTCATCCTAGAACACTTCAAATCTTGTGATTTCACGGTTAAACGTTAAGATTTAAAAGATAGAAAGGTGTAGGAGTGCGTGTAGATCAGGAAAGTACAGGATTTAGGACGAGATCTTACCGGAATCGAGAGAAATTTGAGAAAAGGTGAGGAGCACGGGCGGTTCGGTCAGAGAGTTTCCAAAAGTAGAAAGAATGAAAGTGACATGGGTATTTATAGAGTTCCAAAAGAGGAAAGTGTTGGCCGGTCGGATGGCATCTCGCCCGGATGACTTTCCGGTCGGATGTCATCTCGGTCGGATGACAGCCTGGCACCAGCTCAAGTGGCAGCCCGGTCGGATGGCACTTGGTTCGGGTGCGACGATTTTTGCCGTTTCGATTTCGATTGCGAGTGATGCGAATGCGATAGAGTTTCCTAGTCAAATTACTTTTAATCCCAACTACTATATCTTGCACTATCTTTTCTCCACCAATTATCATAGTTCGATTTCGATTGAGTTCGATTGCGTTTCGATTGCGATTTGATTGCGTTTCGATTGATTCCCACACATACATAAATTAAACATGCACAAGTAACACATAAGGCACACACACGTATAACAATAACCAAAATTCGTAATTCGAGTTGCGAGTCCGATTGTGATTCGATGTCGATTAAATTGGATTGATTAGCATTTAGTTGACTTTATCGCATTGTTACTTCCTATACTTCACAGTCGTAAATCGATTAAATAGCGAATAACATACGTCGATTATTATGATTATTAACACTTACTCCACATAATACAACTAAAATAAACACATAAAAGAATTTCACTACTAGTCAAGTCGCGCGAAATCGGTCGTTGACTTTGACCTTGACTTGACTTTAACTTCAGAAACACGGGGTGTAACAGCCTCCCCTTGTTTAGGGAATTTCGCCCCGAAATTAGGCCGAAGCTGTAACAAATAACTGTGGGTACTTCGCCTTCATGTCGCTTTCGAGTTCCCAAGTGAACTCTGCGCCTCGTTTGCCTTCCCATCGGACTTTCACAATAGGAATGCGCGAGCGTCTGATGTCACACCCGCTCATAGCGGAAACGCAAGGTGTGATCTGTCTGGTTTTCATTGCATAAATATCGATGTACATGAACAAACTATATGAATAAAACATACTCCATTGCCATTACATAGTGTTTCAAAAGATTACAACATAAGTTTAGTGTGTCGGTTACAAACCATTAACATGAAAGTAAAGCGTTATTGTTTCATACATTAACTTGAAATAAACTACAAAGGTTTAAACCATCATATTTCCGCAAAGAGGCGGAATATAATAGTTAAACCCTTCAAAAGATGGCATGGAGTTCCGGTACTTGTTATCTTGACTGCAAAATCCGACATGGTCCTTTAATTCCCTGAAATACATGTTAAGTTTGGAAAACATCAACAAAAGTTGGTGAATTCATGCAATTTTAGTTGATGACGATGTATGAAAAACGTGAGTTGTAGTATGTAAAGCGTCAATGAAATCGTTGATCATTAATGTTTTGCAAGGACATTAATATGTGTGACGAAATAGGAAGCAAACCAACCCTAGACGATTTTATGCCGATTCCTATCGACTGGGACACAAACGCACTCTTCCGTAGGGGTCCATGACCAAGAGTGGGGCTCGCCAAAACCCATTAGATCTAAGCCTTTGTTCCTTGGTCCAAACTGGATTAATGGTGCTTATAGTATGGCCCTAATTCGCACATGATCTATGGTGTTTCATTACCTAACTTTAACATACTCTGAACATGTATCCTCCCCGATAGTTGTAAAGTTTGTAAAACATTTAAATGAATAGGGGAACATGAACTCACAGTATCGCGTCCTGAAAATAGATGAAAATAAGATCTCACGTGCGGTCGTCCTGAATAGCGTGGCGACCTACAAATGTTCTTATTTTTGTTAGACACTTCGGTCTTTGAAAAGGACTTGAGTACAAGTCTTGTGTCATGAGTATGTGTAAGACTTGCATGTCTTTACTGTTCGTTAACTGTGTATTCGATGTATGAGTTGTTCAAATGTTCGTTAACTGTGTATTCGATGAATGAGTAGTATAGTCGGATCTCGTCCGCTGAATCTCGTGTCTTGTATGTATCACTTGTATAGTTGTGTTCACGAAGATGGTATCATTGGGCCAAGCCCATGTTTTCAAGTTATCGGGCTTAAATAGTGCTGGGCCTTAAATAGTGTTGGGCCTCAATAATGTTGGGCTTTAATAGTGTTGGGCCTCAAATAGTGTTGGGCCTTAATAGTGTTGGGCCTCAAATAGTGTTGGGCCTCAAATAGTGTTGGGCTTTAATAGTGTTGGGCTTGAATAGTGTTGGGCTTTAATAGTGTTGGGCTTGAATAGTGTTGGGCTTTAATAGTGTTGGGCTTGAATAGTGTTGGGCTTTAGCCCATATGTTTAGTATTTGGGCTTAGCCCATTAATTTATGTTAAGCCCATTAATAAAACAATAGCCCATTACTTAAACTAGCCCATTTGTTTATAAAAATAGTCCATTAAGTATAATAAGCCCATTTGTAGAAAAATAGCCCACTAATACATGTAAGCCTTTCATTTTTATAAAAACCCTTTTTATAAAAATTAACTAAGTATAGATGTTAGTAATAAAAACATACTAGCTTTTATAAGTTTATAAACATCCGAAAATTTGTTATCGATAGTATATTTATATTTCGTGTCGAAAGATCGTCTAACATCGTAGTAACTCCCCGGATTGGCAATTAGCTTAAGTAGTCGTCCGTCGTTCATTTTGACCATATTTGGTGTCTGATTATTAGAATCGTCCGTAACTCGTTTTAAGGCGTTATTATGTGAAGTCTCGTAGGACTTTTGTTATAACGTGTTTTGAGTTTATAAGTGACATGAGATTCAAGTTCCTACCATGATATATATAACTAATACACCAAGTAATATATCACACATAATTGTTTAAAGTAACCAAATATATATTAAAAAAAAATATATATTTTCCTTGTCTTTTATTTTATAAACCCTTCTTTAATAACCTTTATAAATCTTGTATAGATTTACCCAAAAATGTTGTTATTTTATAAAATAAAGTTTTTATAAAAATTGGCCATATAACCTTTGCATTTTTATCTTAACCATGTTTCATTAAACATATCATTTTCTTTATTAAATCAACAACAATTTATTCATCATCTTAACTAAACATTATAAGACTTTTATAACATCAAATCATCAAGATGATAAGCAAATCATGTAGGGTTTTAAACATGATCCTTTCATATGTTAACTAGTTCAAAAACCAAGTTAAATTCTAGTTTTAACAACTTTCATAAAAATCTTTAGTTGTATGTTAATTTTTATAATCTTGTGAAAGTCTTGTTTTTGAATATAAACCCTAAATACTTTCACAAGATTACTAGATATGATCATTCCTTTATAACCCTTTATGTTAAAAACCATTTAACATAAACATGTATGATTATTAGATCATATTTTTAAAACACCTTCTAACAATTTATTTGTATTCTAATCATCATAACAACATCAAATATGCATATTACAAGTCTTAAATCACAATATAAACAAACATAATTATATGATGATTTTTATCTTTGCTTCTTTGTATTTTTCTTGTTCATTATGTATGATTATATATGGTTATTATTAATTATAATAACAATCATAAACATAATATGTATAAAAAAAAATAGAAGCTTACTTCTAGCACTAGGCTAGGGATGATCTTTAGAGATTATTAAGAATAAGTAAGATGATGATCTTGATGTTAGAACACTTTGGTATGGATGAAAAACCCTTCCTTTTGCTTCCAAAAGCCTTAGATCACCCTATGTTCCAAAGAAATCCATCTTGGTTATGAAGAAGATGATAAAAAGAAATGGGTTTATGGAGGTGTTCTTGATGGAAGATGAAGATGATTAGAGAGCTTTTCTTATGTGTGTGTAAGAAATGGTGTAAATGTGTGGTAACTTAGTGAATAAGTGTTGTAACAAGTCTTCATTCTAATCCACTAGTAAGTAACATAATATCTAGATATTTAGCAACATAAACAAGGGGTGTGGGACCCCTTGTTCACGGCATCAACATGGGGGGGGGGGGTCTTATGTTGTAAAAATAACTTAGTAAATATTAATGTTTCAAATGAAGTATAAGTTGTAAACATTTAGATGTTTAGGTTTTGCAATTTTTCCGAGATGATTCGCGACTTAAAATGATCATAAACTAGTTTTTACAAGACCAAAAATAAAAGTCACTAGTTCGCTACAAGTGCCAAAATGTAGTTCGGATAATTGTTTAGTGCTCGTTTCACTAATAAATAGTCGAAACGTTCTCTTATGGAAGTTGTAGGGCAAATTTCCGTTATGTGTGTAATTGATATTCCATAAGTATTTTTATATGAAATTGGTGCCTAAACATCAATTTTTGCATCTTGTATTAAAAATACAATTGCTGAATTTTGCGGACAATTCATGAAATGGTCATTTTTAGCGCGTTTCGGACAGTTTTTAGTGCTACCGGGCATTGGTAAATTATTGATCGAACTCTTGTATTCCCATATAGGGTTTAATATATAATTGATGTTGGACTCTCATCCGAGTTCTAAAGATGTCATTTTAGATGTTTTCTGCGGATCCGGAGTTTTCGTCAGCACTCTAGTTCACTAGGCACTACTCTAGTTGTTTCGATGAATTGTTTGCACTATTTCAAATGTACCCAATAAAAATGAATCATGTGTAATAACCAATGAATATTCCATGAGTTTTCTAAGATGTATACCATGTAATCATGCAGCCAGAATATTCAAAACACATGCTTGTATAATGTAAATCACTGTTTTAAATGTAAGTAAATTACCCGAAAGTGGCAGTTGTCACATTCTCCCCTTGTTATTTAGAATTTCGTCCCGAAATTCTAGCTTTGTTATTCTTTGCAGGAGTCTTTGGAAATAAGTGGGGATATTTTGCCTTCATTCGGTCTTCACGTTCCCAAGTATACTCGGGCCCGTGACGAGAGTTCCAACGAACCTTTACCAATTTGATACGACTTCTCCGTGTTTTATTGACCTTCCAGTCCGTGACCTCAACAGGTTCTTCAGTGAAATGGAGTTTGTCGTCAATGTGAATTTCATCCACAGGAATGGCAACGGTTACTTGTATTGGACTCTTTTTAAGATTTGACACATGAAACGTGTGGTGTACACTGCTAAGTTCATCTGGTAACTTCAACTTGTAAGCAACAGTGCCAATCTTTTCCAAGATTTCAAATGGTCCAATGTAACGCGGGTTAAGCTTTCCACGTTTACCGAACCTCACTACGCCTTTCCAAGGTGAGACTTTCAACAAAACTTTCTCTCCAACCTCGAAAGATGCTTGTTTTCGTTTTCCATCCGCGTAGAGCTTTTGTCGATCGCGAGCCGCCTTGATACGGTCTCGGATCTGAAAATTTTTATCCGTAGTATCTTGGACTAGTTCCGGACCAATTAATTGACTATCGCCCGTTTCCGCCCAACATAGCGGAGAGCGACACTTTCGACCATAAAGAGCTTCGAACGGTGCAGCTCGTATACTTGTATGGTAGCTGTTATTGTAGGAAAACTCAACTAGAGGTAGATGATTATCCCAATTGCCGCCTAAATCCATAACACATGCACGAAGCATATCTTCGAGTGTTTGGATTGTCCGTTCGCTCTGGCCGTCAGTTTGTGGATGAAAGGCCGTACTTAGATTCAATTGAGATCCAAAGGCCTGTTGAAATGAATTCCATATTCTTGAAACAAAACGACCGTCTCGGTCCGAAATGATTGAAATAGGCACTCCATGACGAGCCACTATTTCTCTGAGATAGATTTCCGCTAGTTTCTCAGTACTATCCTTCTCCCGAATCGGTAAGAAGTGTGCGGACTTTGTCAATCTATCGACGATTACCCATATCATGTCATGACCTTTCGAGGTCCTGGGTAACTTCGTAATGAAGTCCATCGATATTTGTTCCCATTTCCAAGCGGGAATCTCGGGTTGTTGTAATAACCCAGATGGTTTCTGATACTCTGCCTTGACCTTCGCGCAGGTCAAGCATTTTCCAACATAGCTAGCAATATCCTTTTTGAGGTTAGGCCACCAATAGTACTCTTTTAAGTCGTGGTACATCTTATCTGATCCAGGATGGATCGAGTACTTTGACCTATGTGCTTCCTCAAAAATGAGATCTCGGAGACCTCCAAAGAATGGAACCCAAACTCTACCCGCAAGGTACAAAGTTCCATCCTCCTTTGGTACTAACTGTTTTTCCATGCCTCGAAGTGATTCTTCTAGAATATGTTCTTCCTTGAGCGCTTCTTGTTGTGCATTTCGAATGCGTGCGGTAAGATCTGTGTGAATTGTCATCTCTAGTGCTCGCACTCTTAGTGTTTTAACTCGTTCCTTGCGGCTCAAGGCGTCTGCTACAACGTTCGCCTTGCCCAGATGGTACTTGATTTCACAATCATAGTCGTTTAATAATTCAACCCAACGTCGCTGACGCATATTTAATTCTTTTTGGTTGAATATGTGTTGTAGACTCCTATGATCCGTGAAAATAGTGCACTGTGTACCATATAAGTAATGCCGCCAAATTTTCAAAGCAAATACCACCGCGCCTAGCTCTAGGTCGTGAGTGGTATAGTTCTTCTCGTGAACTTTCAGTTGGCGGGACGCGTACGCGATAACCCTTTTACGTTGCATGAGTACACAACCCAAACCTTGATGCGAAGCATCACAGTATACCACAAAGTCATCGGTACCGTCGGGTAATGATAAGATTGGTGCCATGCACAACTTGTCTTTAAGATGTTGAAATGCTGCTTCTTGTTTCTCTCCCCAATCGAATTTCCTGTCTTTCTGTGTAAGAGAAGTTAGCGGTTGAGCAATCTTTGAGAAATTCTCAATGAATCTCCGATAATATCCCGCTAAGCCCAAAAATTGTCGCACTTCAGTAGGAGTCTTGGGCGCTTCCCAATTCTTAATCGATTCAATCTTCGACGGGTCTACTTGAATACCCTTCTCGTTCACTATATGCCCGAGAAATTGTACTTCACGAATCCAAAACTCACATTTGGAAAACTTCGCGTATAGTTTCTCCTTCTTGAGTAGTTCTAAGATGGTTCTCAAATGTTGTTCATGCTCGGCTGCCGATCGTGAGTATATCAAGATGTCGTCAATGAACACTATGACGAATTTGTCGAGATACGGCTTGCACACGCGGTTCATTAAATCCATGAAGACCGCCGGTGCGTTCGTTAAACCAAAAGGCATAACGAGAAACTCGTAGTGACCGTAACGAGTCCGAAAAGCCGTTTTTGGTATGCTTTCTTCTTGAATCCGTAACTGATGATACCCCGATCGTAAGTCTACCTTTGAGTAAAAACTCGACCCTTGGAGTTGATCGAATAAGTCGTCAATCCTCGGTAGTGGATACCGATTCTTGATGGTGAGTTTATTCAACTCTCTGTAGTCGATACACATTCTGAATGTCCCGTCCTTCTTTTTCACAAAAAGAACTGGAGCTCCCCAAGGCGAGAAACTTGGTCTGATGAATCCCTTATCCAACAACTCTTGAAGTTGTGTGGATAATTCCTGCATTTCAGAAGGTGCTAATCGATATGGAGATTTAGCTACAGGTGCGGCTCCTGGTACCAAGTCAATATGAAATTCGACTTGTCGATAAGGCGGTAGTCCTGGCAAGTCTTCAGGAAAGACTTCAGGAAATTCTTTTACTACCGGAATATCTGTCAACTTCGGCCCATCGGCCTTCTTGTCTACAACATGCGCTAGAAAGGCAATGTAACCTTTCCGTAAGTATTTCTGTGCTTTCATGCAATTGATGATCCGCAATGGGGTGTCACGCTTCTCTCCATGTATAACAAGTGTCTCTTCGTTCGGTAGTGGTAGGCGAATGATCTTCTCATGGCAAACGACTTCGGCTCGATTGTTGGATAGCCAATCCATGCCAACCACTACGTCGAAACTACCCAATTCAACGGGTAAGAGATCGATATTGAATTTTTGTTCACCAAGTTCTAAGGTACACTCCTTAACAACTTCTCCCGTCTCTATTAGTCTACCGTTAGCCAATTCTATAGAATATGGAACATCTAGCTTACTAGGTTCCAAGCCCAGAATATTTTTAAATTCTATAGAGATAAAACTAAAATCGGCTCCGGTATCAAATAATATGGATGCGAAATGATCATTTAGAAGAAACGTACCAGTGACCACATTAGGGTCTTGGTGCGCATCTTTGGCTCCAATCACAAATGATCGTCCATGAGCCTGAATTTCTTTAGGACAGTCTTTCTTGTAGTGATCCTTGCTTCCGCATCCAAAGCATCCTTGATTACGACCATTCCCGTTTCCATTCTTGTTACCAAATCCACTTCCCGATCCAGTATTATTTCCCGTTCCCCAACATGACTCAGTACGGTGGCCAAGCTTGCCACACTTATCACACTTGACAACCCGACAACCACCCACGTGATGAAATTTGCATCGTTCACACATAGGTAAAGTACCAGCGTACTTCTTAGGACCAGTGTCGTTTGTGGCTACAAACGCTTTTGCATCCTTTTGCGAGTTGTTCTGTCGCCTGTTGTTGTTGTTGTTGTTGTTGGGGTTATTGTTATTGTTGTTGTGATTGTTGTTACTGTTGTTGTTGTTGTTATTACTGCGGGTTCCCTTCTTGAAATTCGAGTAACTCCTCTTCCCACGGTTGGAAGACTCAACATGTGTTTCCTTCTTGTCATCACCTTTCTCAGTGAATATCTTCATCCTGACCCCGTCTTCAGTAAGACTCACGGCTATAGTCACAGCCTGAGTAATAGTCGTGGGTTTAGCTGCAGTAACCAGACTTCGAATCTTGTCAGAAAGTCCCCAGATATAGCGTTCGATACGCTTGAATTCTGGTGTTACAAGATATGGAATCACGCGGGACAGATCGTGAAATCTTTGCGTATATCCCGTGATATCAGCTCCGACCATGGTAAGGTTCCAAAACTCGTTCTCCAACTTCTGGAGTTCAGCACGAGAACAGTACTTTTCCCTCATACGTTCCTTCAGTTCCTCCCAAGTCAACGCATAAGCAGCGTCATCACCCAAAGTTTGCACTTGTAGGTTCCACCAGGTAAGGGCCTCGTTGAGAAACAAGCCAGTAACAAAAGTGACTTGCTGATTAGCAGAACATCTGCTCATTCTGATAGTGGAATCCGTTCTCTCAGTCCATCTCACATAAGCCACAGCACCGCCTGTGCCATCATAGTTAAGCGGCTTGCAGTCTAGAAACTGCTTGAATGTGCACCCTGAAATTGGACAACGGATTTTGAATGAGCAAATAGTGAATCGCACGAATAGATTAAGAAAAAAATTTGATGTGTTGTAATAAAACGAATAAACGTTACCCGGAATATTTGTTCCACCTGAAGGACCGCTTGGACCCTGGCCTCCCGATCCGCCGGTGCCACCACTTTGTTCGACACGGGATGCCTCATACAGTGCGATAGCTTGAGCGATTCTCTGTTCTATAAGTGCATTCAGTTCCGCCTCAGTCGTAGACATTGGTGGAGGTGGGGGTGGATCAGTTCGTGAACGTAAGCCTCTCCTCGGTGGCATGATTCTTCCAAAGGAGAAATAGGATAAAGATTAGACGTTGATTTTGTTTGTTCAAAAGGAAATATTCATAACATTAATAGCAATATCACCACCAAATATATAATGCGAGTAAATAAGTTAACATAAACAATAAGATATGTCCAACCAGACCACTCAGATGCATTTAATAGATAACACCAAGTTTTTATATATATATAGTCAACCGGTTACATAATCGTTTGAAAGGAACAAAAATAGACTCGGGCTACATAACCCGGTCATACTAGTCTAGTACAACAAAAGAGATAACAAAATTTTCCTTCCAACTGCGTGATCCGCTGTATGTCGGTTGTCTTCAAAACTTGGTGGAGCATCAATATGTACACAAAACGACTATAAATACCCGTCCCAAAAGTATACTACCGGTAAACATAGTCTATGGTGGGGGAAAGACTGGTGGTGGAATAGGGAACAACAACCTGTGGACATCAGAAACCCTACCCTCCAAATCTAGAACCAAACGGTTCAGGAACACAATCTGCTGCTAGAGCGTCAGTACCCGAGTAGGTAAATCCACTGGCGGTAGATCCGCTGGTGGCATCTGAGGTGGTAGTGGGGGTAATGGTGGTGACCCTGGTGGTGGTGGTGGATCCTGGGGTGGTGAATGGGCTGGTGGTGGTGGAGCCTGAAGTACCAAACCAAGCAGGTGGGTAAGCTCATCCTCGAGTTCACTAACTCGGCGTATAACAAAGTCTATCTGATGCTCAAGTGTGAGCACACGAGCCGGTAACTCGGTAGTAGCAACTAGGTAATGCAACGGGTGGTATGGGTCTGTGATGGGCATATCATGTGGGTATAGGTCCATGTCTCCGGGTGGTACATGAGCATGTCCAGAGGGTCCTGCCTCGTCAGTATGGTCTATATGTGGTAGAATAGGAGCAACATGATCATGTGCAGGGACAACTGGCTCATCAGGTATGACATCATCCAGCTCAATGTCTGCATTGCGCTGTAGGCCAATGGCCTGCAGTGCAGATGAAGTAACAGATGCATAAGATGAAGCATCTGAATCGGTATCGGAGTCAGAAGAAATGACAATAACCAGGACTACCGGTGCAGCGACCTCCAAAATAACCACGTCATGAACATCCCCGTCTCCCAACTCATCACCTAAATGCTCCACGGGAATCACAGGAACTACAGCGTCGTCATCCTCGTCGAAGTCGCCAATAAAAGGCATAATAGCAAGAGGAAGGACATCCCATGGTATAACATCGACCACATGTTCACCCGCTGGGTGACCTAGAATAACCATCTCGTTAAGTAGAGGGGGCACGACTAGCACATCGTCATCAATAATGTCTCCTAACATGTGAGCGTCCAAAATGTCACCACCAATTGCGAACGGCTGAAAATCATCCAAATCATCGTCAGATGCCGACTCACTGTCGGACGTAATGACCTGGACTGCCGGTACATACTCGTCGTCGGAGGATAGCTCCATCGGGTCTACGTCGTCATATACGTTGCTTCCTTCAGAGGAAGACATGATAGCCTGAGAAATAAGTTGTTCGACACGTATGAGTATTTGTTACGTTACATATATACACAGAATGTATTTTTCACATAGAGTTCATTTTAAGTATCCTACTTGAGTTGTGTGGATTAACTTAAAGTTGCATGTCTACCATTTAGATGACTAAGACACTAATGTCCTTGCTTGATTTGTTTGAGATGAATTCTTGTTGAAAGTGGACCATGAAAATGTTTATGCAAATGAAACCATGTATTTGTGTTTAGATGGTTTTCGTGAGAGATCCCTAGTGATTGTAGACTTAGACTCAATAAAGAATCCTGGTTCACTACAATCGATGCTCTGATACCAGTCTGTCACACCCGCTCATAGCGGAAACGCAAGGTGTGATCTGTCTGGTTTTCATTGCATAAATATCGATGTACATGAACAAACTATATGAATAAAACATACTCCATTGCCATTACATAGTGTTTCGAAAGATTACAACATAAGTTTAGTGTGTCGGTTACAAACCATTAACATGAAAGTAAAGCGTTATTGTTTCATACATTAACTTGAAATAAACTACAAAGGTTTAAACCATCATATTTCCGCAAAGAGGCGGAATATAATAGTTAAACCCTTCAAAAGATGGCATGGAGTTCCGGTACTTGTTATCTTGACTGCAAAATCCGACATGGTCCTTTAATTCCCTGAAATACATGTTAAGTTTGGAAAACATCAACAAAAGTTGGTGAATTCATGCAATTTTAGTTGATGACGATGTATGAAAAACGTGAGTTGTAGTATGTAAAGCGTCAATGAAATCGTTGATCATTAATGTTTTGCAAGGACATTAATATGTGTGACGAAATAGGAAGCAAACCAACCCTAGACGATTTTATGCCGATTCCTATCGACTGGGACACAAACGCACTCTTCCGTAGGGGACCATGACCAAGAGTGGGGCTCGCCAAAACCCATTAGATCTAAGCCTTTGTTCCTTGGTCCAAACTGGATTAATGGTGCTTATAGTATGGCCCTAATTCGCACATGATCTATGGTGTTTCATTACCTAACTTTAACATACTCTGAACATGTATCCTCCCCGATAGTTGTAAAGTTTGTAAAACATTTAAATGAATAGGGGAACATGAACTCACAGTATCGCGTCCTGAAAATAGATGAAAATAAGATCTCACGTGCGGTCGTCCTGAATAGCGTGGCGACCTACAAATGTTCTTATTTTTGTTAGACACTTCGGTCTTTGAAAATGTGACACTCTAGGTTTTCCCGAACAAATATCTTGTATTAGCATTATGTGTATATACGTTATTAAATGATAGTGCGTATTATCTCGATGATTTTATGTGATCCTTGTGCTAAGTGTGATGAATGTATGTATATTATATATATGTATGTGTGTTATATGAGTGGGCCGAGACCCCAAAGGACCCGATTGGGCCATGCAACCTAGAAGCCCACCCACTCGAGATATATAACCGGCCAACCCTCACAACTTTTACCATTTTTGCAACATCATTCTCACACTCTCTCATCTCACACACTCTCCCTCTCTCTCTCTCTAAAAACCCCAAAACCCTAAGGTTCTAACATCACCCTCTCCTCCTCTCCTTCTCGGATCCAACCGGCAACAAGAGCACCCGTGGATTGGCTCGGAATCAGCACTCGAAGGCTTCAATCCGTCACCTACTTGAACACCTTTGTGTCACTCTTGAACCGGTTAGTGCTTTATGTTCTAGGTGTCACGATACTTGGTTTGTAAAGGCTTTGTTTTGTGATGAGTACTTGATGAATGATATGCATGCCTAGTTTACATGTCTCTTTGTATGA
This sequence comes from Helianthus tuberosus, assembly GCA_030545235.1. Lineage (NCBI taxonomy): Eukaryota > Viridiplantae > Streptophyta > Magnoliopsida > Asterales > Asteraceae > Helianthus > Helianthus tuberosus. Next base: position 103,159,182 of record CM060409.1, on the reverse strand, counting down.
TTTGCATGATTTAGTTGGTTAGGAATGACTAAATGATATAGATAATTGTTTTGAACCAAAGATTGTATGTCAAAGGTTGTACACAAATCGGTTTAGGTAAATGATAATCATGAGTGTTAGCTATGTGTTGATTTGTATGTGTTATCATGAGTGCATAGATATGATGAGTAAACCGGCGATTATGTGCTAGATATAGGACCGATGTTGATGACTGAATTGTGTTTTGATTTTGGTTTGATAAACATGATAAAGGGATGAATGTTGATGGATAACCTTGTGTAAACATGCTGTTTCGGATTGTGTATGCTAGATTTAGGACTTGAAAGTTCATAATTATGATGAACATATGAAGAACAAGTTTGAAGGTGATATGAATATTCAAATATGCTTGTTTTGATCTGATTTTGTTATGATTTAGACAATAAAACATGTTGGTGCAATGTTATTGGTTAGTACAAAATTACATGAAATCAAAATGCTATTGGCTAGTACGTAGGACAGGTTCTAGAAGGATTCAGGTGCACGTAACAGTGGTTGCGAGTCGGAACCCTTGGTTGCGACTCGAGACCAAAACGTGATTCTCCGAGATCTCCCGGTTGCGACTCGCAAGCAGCACACTCGAGACCAAAGCATGATGAACCGAAACCGAGGTTGCGAGTCGGAACCCTTGGTTGCGACTCGAAACCAAAACATGACGAGTCGAAACACCGGTTGCGACTCGCAACCAAGACATGACAAGACGAAAACCTCCGGTTGCGACTCGAAACTGTGTGTTCTCGAGTCGAAACTGCCCTTGTCTCGACTGGGCTGCCTAAGTGTTATTGGGCCAAAAGCTTGTTGGACTATCTGTTGACTGGACTGCGTATGTATCTGTACTGATTGTTTGTATGAATGCATGCTATGTGTGTCTGTACGTGTTTGCTATACGTGTTTACTTGGACCCCAACTTGACCCATATTCGGTAACCATGCTAGGACGTGGTGACCAACGTGATCGACCGGGTAATTAACCTACCGAGCAACCCAAGGTGAGTTCACAACCTAAAGCATGTATTCCCGGTGGTTTGGGAAACGGAACTAAAAACAACACTATCCCCTTATGAGGGATACAACTTACTTTTCTTCCCTTGTTATTGGGAACCTTTTAGTTAATTACTGTTTATACGGATTGCAACAAACGGCACTAAACGAAACTCTATCACTTAAAGTCCCTACTACATAATACCGATTAGTCGCCGGGGCCAGGCGAACGGGTTATTAGTTGATAGCGCTATTTAGGTCTTACCAACCTCACACCGTGCCAAGGTATGGGATCGGTCGTGAACTAATGTACTCAGGCATCTGTCAATGATGATAGAACATTGACATCGGGGCACTCTGCGGATACGCAACGGTCACCTAGTGTTCGGTATTGGAAAAACAGTTTAGTCGCTAACTTTTGGGGTAGCTCCCCATGGATAAATTAACTGGTGAAACAAGTTTTTGGTAATTAAAACTGGACAACTAGTGAACTCACTCAGCATTATTGTTGACCCCTTACTGCATGCTTTGCAGGTAACCAGTGACTCAGGAGCTTGCAGCTTGGGAAGTGTAGTGGTCGTCTAAACCCGCGTGTTGGGTTCTAAATAATTTGAACTATGAACTTTGTTTAAACTATTTTGCCTATGCTTCCGCTATTTACTTAAACTGTTATTTGAACCTAACTTTCGAACTTTAAACTATGATGCTTACGAACTATTAAGGTTGGTGATCATCGTTATTATTATCCAAATACTCAGTATAATTGGTGGCTGGATCCTGGTCGGTCACGCCCTCAAGCGGACGGTACTCCGCAGGTGGAATTTGGGGGTGTGACAGATTGGTATCAGAGCCATTGGTTATAGTGAACTTGGTTTTAAAAAGGAAAGTCTTTTGGGAAAAACCAGACTATAACCCGTGACTCGTGACGACACTACACTCCAAGGGCAAGACTCGACATACTAGACCTCGTAGCTTGGACTTGCGTTTACTTGCTTGTTTATCTTATATTGACTACTCTACTATACATGCTAGTGTGCCTAATTAGATAGATACACATTTCTCTTCTACCTCATTCTCGCTACGTTACAACATTACACTCATACTGTGTTTTCTGGCTATGAAGACAATGAGTGGACGCGGGAGAGGAAGCGTTAACATGACTCAGGCTCAATTCGCTAACTTGCTCAACACGGTGGCTGCAGCTTTCGCAGCTCACCCTGGAGGTAAACTCGTTGCTATAGGATGTTTAGATCCTACCCCCACATCGTCTTTTCACCTCTAAAACCTATTCGCTCCATTTCTCACAACAGGTCAGCCTGCGCCTGCGCAACCACGTGTTTGTACTTTCAAAACCTTCATGGATGGCAAGCCTCTCCCTTTCAACGGCACTGAGGGTGCCATAGGCCTTCTGCATTGGATTGAAAAGGCCGAAGCTGTCTTTGCCGTCTGCGAGTGTCCCCCTGCTAACTGGGTTAAGTACGCAACTGGTACGCTTGAAGGAAACGCACTTTCGTGGTGGAAAGCACAAATTCAGATGCTTGGTCTGGAAACTGCTAATGCTACTGCATGGGAAGATTTCAAGGACATGATCAAAGAGGAGTACTGCCATAGGGATGACATCCACAAACTCGAGAACGAGTACTATGCGCTCAAGATGGTCGGATCAGAGATTGAGACCTACACTAAGCAGTCCAACGACTATGCTGCACTTTGCCCAAACATGTCCCAACCTATGTATCGAAGGATCGAATTGTACATCAAAGGCTTGGTCCCAGAAATCCGGAGCCATGTGACCTCGGCCAACCTCAACACCATACAGCCCGTGGTTCGTCTTGCTCACAAACTCACCAATCAGGCTGTGGAAGAGGGCAAGCTGCCCAAGAGGATCGGTGCTACTGCTGGAACTTCTGGCGATAACAAGCGAAAGTGGGATGGAAGTCAGGGAAAGGATGCTAACCCCACTCAGGCCCCAGTTCAACAAAGGAAGACTGAAAGCAACAAGGGCCCTCAGCAACAGGGTGGCTATCGAGGAAACCACCCTAAGTGTAACAAATGTAACCGACATCACAGTGGGCCATGTGGAAAAGGTCAGTATCAGCGATGCAACAAGATGGGGCATGAAGCCAAAGACTGCCGAAGCCAGTTCCCAGCTAGGCAGAATCAACAACAACCACAGCAACAGCAGCAACAAGGAAACAACCGTGGATGCTTCAAGTGTGGAGCAACGGGGCACATGCGAAAGGATTGCCCTGAACTGAATCAAAACAACAACAATCAGGGTGCTGGGAACAATAACAACAATGCTGGAAATGGTGCTAGAGGAAAAGCTTTTGTGATTGGAGCTGGGGAAGCAAGGAATGACCCCAACGTTGTAGCGGGTAAGTTCCTACTTAATGATCGTTATGTTTCCATGCTATTTGATTCCGGAGCAGATGCTAGTTATGTATCCCTACGTATTAGTAAGAAACTTAAGCTCACTCTTACGCCGCTAAGCTCTAAGCACACCGTTGAAATAGCTAATGGTAGAAACCTCGAGGCCTCACACATAATTCATAACTGCAAATTAGAGTTGTCTGGTCAGACCTTCTGTATCGATCTTTTCCCCATCATTCTTGGAAGCTTCGACGTCATTATTGGTATGGATTGGTTATCCCAACACCGAGCTGAAATCCTCTGCCAAGAGAAAGCTATTCGTATTCCCCGTCCCCCTGGCAAACCTCTTATAGTTCAAGGCGACAAGAGCGGTGAAGTCACAGGCATCATTTCATTCTTAAAGGCCCAGAAGTATCTACGAAAAGGGCACACCGCTATCTTAGCACTCATTACCGACACACAGAAAAGGGAAAACAGGATTGAAGATTTTCCAGTTGTACGCGACTATCCTGAGGTATTCTCGGAGGAACTACCTGGACTCCCTCCTCACCGTCAGGTCGAATTTCAAATCGAGCTAGCTCCCGGAGCAGCACCTATAGCCCGTGCACCTTATCGCCTAGCTCCTGCAGAACTCAAGGAGCTTTCTACTCAACTACAAGAACTTTTGGACAAAGGTTTTATCCGTCCTAGTTCATCACCCTGGGGAGCCCCAGTGCTCTTCGTCAAAAAGAAAGATGGCTCATACCGAATGTGCATTGACTACCGCGAACTTAACAAGGTTACCATCAAGAATCGTTATCCACTTCCCCGTATCGACGACCTGTTCGACCAGCTGCAAGGGTCGAGCTATTATTCCAAGATCGATCTATGATCGGGTTATCACCAGCTGAGAGTCCGCAATGAGGACATCTCTAAGACTGCTTTCAGAACCCGCTATGGTCACTACGAATTCCTTGTTATGCCTTTCGGAATGACCAACGCCCCTGCGATCTTTATGGATCTCATGAACCGAGTATGCAAACCCTACCTCGACAAGTTCGTAATTGTGTTTATCGACGACATCTTAATCTACTCGAGGAGCCAAGAGGAGCATGAACGACACCTGCGTCTCATTCTCGAACTTCTTCGCAATGAGCAACTGTACGCCAAATTCTCGAAATGTGATTTCTGGCTTAGAGAAGTCCATTTCCTTGGGCACATCGTCAATCAGGAAGGGATTCATGTTGACCCTGCTAAGATTGAGTCCATTAAGAATTGGCCTGTGCCTAAGACTCCGACCGAAGTTCGCCAATTCTTGGGATTGGCGGGATACTATCGAAGATTTATCAAGGGATTCTCTAAGATCGCTCAACCACTTACGACACTCACTCAGAAGGGTGTTGCTTACAAATGGAGTGATGCTCAGGAATCTGCCTTCCAGGAACTAAAGAGGAACCTTTGTAGTGCTCCTATCCTCTCCTTACCCGAAGGTACCGACGACTTCGTCGTTTACTGCGACGCTTCTATTCAAGGACTTGGCTGCGTATTGATGCAACGCGAGAAAGTTATTGCTTACGCCTCGCGACAACTCAAGGTCCACGAACGGAACTATACGACGCATGACTTAGAATTTGGAGCTGTGGTCTTCGCGCTTAAGCTTTGGAGACACTACTTGTACGGCACCAAGTGCACGATTTACACTGATCACAAGAGTCTCCAGCACATAATGGGACAAAAGGAGTTGAATATGCGGCAACGCCGATGGGTCGAACTCCTAAATGACTACGAGTGTGCAATCAAATATCACCCAGGCAAGGCTAATGTGGTAGCCGATGCCCTCAGCAGAAAGGAGACCAAACCCACGCGTGTTCGTGCCTTACAGCTCACCATCCACTCGAACCTCCCTAATCAAATTCGGGATGCTCAGGTTGAAGCACTGAAAGCCGAGAACATCAGGGCTGAGTCCCTGCGAGGATCGAGATAACGATTGGAACAAAAAGAAGACGGTGCTTACTACGTAGCCGGACGCATATGGGTTCCGCTTTACAGAAATTTACGTGACCTTGTGATGGATGAAGCTCATAAGTCCCGTTACTCAGTGCATCCAGGGTCAGATAAGATGTACCACGACTTGAGGGTTACCTATTGGTGGCCTGGCATGAAAGCCCACATAGCAACCTATGTCAGAAAATGTTTAACTTGTGCAAGAGTCAAGGCTGAGTATCAGAAACCATCAGGCCTACTCCAACAGCCAGAGATCCCGCAATGGAAATGGGAGCAGATTTCCATGGATTTTGTTACTAGCCTGCCTAGGTCTCAACGAGGAAACGACACCATTTGGGTAATAGTGGATCGCTTAACTAAGTCTGCACACTTCTTGGCTATTAAAGAAACAGACAAGTTCTCTACCCTAGCAGAGGTATACTTAAAAGAAGTGGTCTCGAAGCACGGAGTGCCTACCTCTATTATTTCTGATCGAGACGCGCGTTTTACTTCTGAGTTGTGGCAAGCCATGCACAAATCTTTTGGCTCACGTTTAGACATGAGCACCGCTTATCACCCGCAAACGGATGGGCAGTCTGAACGCACCATCCAAACCCTCGAAGACATGCTTAGGGCATGTGTGATCGATTTTGGCAAGAATTGGGAGAAGCACCTACCGTTGGTGGAATTCTCCTACAACAACAGCTACCACACCAGCATTCAGGCAGCACCCTTTGAGGCATTGTACGGCCGTAAATGTCGATCGCCTCTCTGCTGGGCTGAGGTTGGTGACAGCCAGATCACAGGCCCGGAACATGTAGTCGACACCACAGAAAAGATTGCCCAGATTAGGCAACGCATGGCGGCAGCTCGTGACCGCCAAAAGTACTACGCTGATAAAGATAGGAAACCGCAAGAGTTCCAGGTTGGTGAACGGGCTCTACTTAAGGTCTCACCCTGGAAGGGTGTGGTTCGTTTTGGAAAACGAGGCAAGCTTAATCCAAGATATGTCGGACCCTTTGAAGTTACCGAAAAGATCGGCACGGCCGCTTACAGATTGAATCTGCCTGAAGAACTGAGTGCTGTGCACAACGTCTTCCACGTATCTAATCTGAAGAAGTGTCTATCAGACGAAACACTCGTCATTCCTTACAAGGAACTTACTATTGACGAACGGCTACACTTTACTGAGGAACCGGTTGAGATCACGGATCGTGAGATCAAAACCCTCAAACGTAGCCAGATACCTCTCGTGCGAGTTCGTTGGAACTCACGCCGTGGCCCAGAATTTACCTGGGAGCGGGAAGACCAGATGAAGCGCAAATATCCCCAGTTGTTCCCTAATGAAACTCCCAGCACTGAAGCTACAACCGAATTTCGGGACGAAATTCCAAATTTACGGGGGGATGATGTGACACCCCGTTGAAACGTTCTCACTTACACTAGCTTGACAGTGACTGCCTTAACTTTCAGGACGAAAGTTCCTAAAACTTGGGGATAATGTGACACTCTAGGTTTTCCCGAACAAATATCTTGTATTAGCATTATGTGTATATACGTTATTAAATGATAGTGCGTATTATCTCGATGATTTTATGTGATCCTTGTGCTAAGTGTGATGAATGTATGTATATTATATATATGTATGTGTGTTATATGAGTGGGCCGAGACCCCAAAGGACCCGATTGGGCCATGCAACCTAGAAGCCCACCCACTCGAGATATATAACCGGCCAACCCTCACAACTTTTACCATTTTTGCAACATCATTCTCACACTCTCTCATCTCACACACTCTCCCTCTCTCTCTCTCTAAAAACCCCAAAACCCTAAGGTTCTAACATCACCCTCTCCTCCTCTCCTTCTCGGATCCAACCGGCAACAAGAGCACTCGTGGATTGGCTCGGAATCAGCACTCGAAGGCTTCAATCCGTCACCTACTTGAACACCTTTGTGTCACTCTTGAACCGGTTAGTGCTTTATGTTCTAGGTGTCACGATACTTGGTTTGTAAAGGCTTTGTTTTGTGATGAGTACTTGATGAATGATATGCATGCCTAGTTTACATGTCTCTTTGTATGATTTGCATGATTTAGTTGGTTAGGAATGACTAAATGATATAGATAATTGTTTTGAACCAAAGATTGTATGTCAAAGGTTGTACACAAATCGGTTTAGGTAAATGATAATCATGAGTGTTAGCTATGTGTTGATTTGTATGTGTTATCATGAGTGCATAGATATGATGAGTAAACCGGCGATTATGTGCTAGATATAGGACCGATGTTGATGACTGAATTGTGTTTTGATTTTGGTTTGATAAACATGATAAAGGGATGAATGTTGATGGATAACCTTGTGTAAACATGCTGTTTCGGATTGTGTATGCTAGATTTAGGACTTGAAAGTTCATAATTATGATGAACATATGAAGAACAAGTTTGAAGGTGATATGAATATTCAAATATGCTTGTTTTGATCTGATTTTGTTATGATTTAGACAATAAAACATGTTGGTGCAATGTTATTGGTTAGTACAAAATTACATGAAATCAAAATGCTATTGGCTAGTACGTAGGACAGGTTCTAGAAGGATTCAGGTGCACGTAACAGTGGTTGCGAGTCGGAACCCTTGGTTGCGACTCGAGACCAAAACGTGATTCTCCGAGATCTCCCGGTTGCGACTCGCAAGCAGCACACTCGAGACCAAAGCATGATGAACCGAAACCGAGGTTGCGAGTCGGAACCCTTGGTTGCGACTCGAAACCAAAACATGACGAGTCGAAACACCGGTTGCGACTCGCAACCAAGACATGACAAGACGAAAACCTCCGGTTGCGACTCGAAACTGTGTGTTCTCGAGTCGAAACCGCCCTTGTCTCGACTGGGCTGCCTAAGTGTTATTGGGCCAAAAGCTTGTTGGACTATCTGTTGACTGGACTGCGTATGTATCTGTACTGATTGTTTGTATGAATGCATGCTATGTGTGTCTGTACGTGTTTGCTATACGTGTTTACTTGGACCCCAACTTGACCCATATTCGGTAACCATGCTAGGACGTGGTGACCAACGTGATCGACCGGGTAATTAACCTACCGAGCAACCCAAGGTGAGTTCACAACCTAAAGCATGTATTCCCGGTGGTTTGGGAAACGGAACTAAAAACAACACTATCCCCTTATGAGGGATACAACTTACTTTTCTTCCCTTGTTATTGGGAACCTTTTAGTTAATTACTGTTTATACGGATTGCAACAAACGGCACTAAACGAAACTCTATCACTTAAAGTCCCTACTACATAATACCGATTAGTCGCCGGGGCCAGGCGAACGGGTTATTAGTTGATAGCGCTATTTAGGTCTTACCAACCTCACACCGTGCCAAGGTATGGGATCGGTCGTGAACTAATGTACTCAGGCATCTGTCAATGATGATAGAACGTTGACATCGGGGCACTCTGCGGATACGCAACGGTCACCTAGTGTTCGGTATTGGAAAAACAGTTTAGTCGCTAACTTTTGGGGTAGCTCCCCATGGATAAATTAACTGGTGAAACAAGTTTTTGGTAATTAAAACTGGACAACTAGTGAACTCACTCAGCATTATTGTTGACCCCTTACTGCATGCTTTGCAGGTAACCAGTGACTCAGGAGCTTGCAGCTTGGGAAGTGTAGTGGTCGCCTAAACCCGCGTGTTGGGTTCTAAATAATTTGAACTATGAACTTTGTTTAAACTATTTTGCCTATGCTTCCGCTATTTACTTAAACTGTTATTTGAACCTAACTTTCGAACTTTAAACTATGATGCTTACGAACTATTAAGTTTGGTGATCATCGTTATTATTATCCAAATACTCAGTATAATTGGTGGCTGGATCCTGGTCGGTCACGCCCTCAAGCGGACGGTACTCCGCAGGTGGAATTTGGGGGTGTGACAGAAAAGGACTTGAGTACAAGTCTTGTGTCATGAGTATGTGTAAGACTTGCATGTCTTTACTGTTCGTTAACTGTGTATTCGATGTATGAGTTGTTCAAATGTTCGTTAACTGTGTATTCGATGAATGAGTAGTATAGTCGGATCTCGTCCGCTGAATCTCGTGTCTTGTATGTATCACTTGTATAGTTGTGTTCACGAAGATGGTATCATTGGGCCAAGCCCATGTTTTCAAGTTATCGGGCTTAAATAGTGCTGGGCCTTAAATAGTGTTGGGCCTCAATAGTGTTGGGCTTTAATAGTGTTGGGCCTCAAATAGTGTTGGGCCTTAATAGTGTTGGGCCTCAAATAGTGTTGGGCCTCAAATAGTGTTGGGCTTTAATAGTGTTGGGCTTGAATAGTGTTGGGCTTTAATAGTGTTGGGCTTGAATAGTGTTGGGCTTTAGCCCATATGTTTAGTATTTGGGCTTAGCCCATTAATTTATGTTAAGCCCATTAATAAAACAATAGCCCATTACTTAAACTAGCCCATTTGTTTATAAAAATAGTCCATTAAGTATAATAAGCCCATTTGTAGAAAAATAGCCCACTAATACATGTAAGCCTTTCATTTTTATAAAAACCCTTTTTATAAAAATTAACTAAGTATAGATGTTAGTAATAAAAACATACTAGCTTTTATAAGTTTATAAACATCCGAAAATTTGTTATCGATAGTATATTTATATTTCGTGTCGAAAGATCGTCTAACATCGTAGTAACTCCCCGGATTGGCAATTAGCTTAAGTAGTCGTCCGTCGTTCATTTTGACCATATTTGGTGTCTGATTATTAGAATCGTCCGTAACTCGTTTTAAGGCGTTATTATGTGAAGTCTCGTAGGACTTTTGTTATAACGTGTTTTGAGTTTATAAGTGACATGAGATTCAAGTTCCTACCATGATATATATAACTAATACACCAAGTAATATATCACACATAATTGTTTAAAGTAACCAAATATATATTAAAAAAAATATATATTTTCCTTGTCTTTTATTTTATAAACCCTTCTTTAATAACCTTTATAAATCTTGTATAGATTTACCCAAAAATGTTGTTATTTTATAAAATAAAGTTTTTATAAAAATTGGCCATATAACCTTTGCATTTTTATCTTAACCATGTTTCATTAAACATATCATTTTCTTTATTAAATCAACAACAATTTATTCATCATCTTAACTAAACATTATAAGACTTTTATAACATCAAATCATCAAGATGATAAGCAAATCATGTAGGGTTTTAAACATGATCCTTTCATATGTTAACTAGTTCAAAAACCAAGTTAAATTCTAGTTTTAACAACTTTCATAAAAATCTTTAGTTGTATGTTAATTTTTATAATCTTGTGAAAGTCTTGTTTTTGAATATAAACCCTAAATACTTTCACAAGATTACTAGATATGATCATTCCTTTATAACCCTTTATGTTAAAAACCATTTAACATAAACATGTATGATTATTAGATCATATTTTTAAAACACCTTCTAACAATTTATTTGTATTCTAATCATCATAACAACATCAAATATGCATATTACAAGTCTTAAATCACAATATAAACAAACATAATTATATGATGATTTTTATCTTTGCTTCTTTGTATTTTTCTTGTTCATTATGTATGATTATATATGGTTATTATTAATTATAATAACAATCATAAACATAATATGTATAAAAAAAAATAGAAGCTTACTTCTAGCACTAGGCTAGGGATGATCTTTAGAGATTATTAAGAATAAGTAAGATGATGATCTTGATGTTAGAACACTTTGGTATGGATGAAAAACCCTTCCTTTTGCTTCCAAAAGCCTTAGATCACCCTATGTTCCAAAGAAATCCATCTTGGTTATGAAGAAGATGATAAAAAGAAATGGGTTTATGGAGGTGTTCTTGATGGAAGATGAAGATGATTAGAGAGCTTTTCTTATGTGTGTGTAAGAAATGGTGTAAATGTGTGGTAACTTAGTGAATAAGTGTAACACCCGAAAATTTTAAAACAAAAATGGAAACAACCCTTATGATTTATAGTCCAATAGGAAAACTTAATTGAAACACCCAAGTGATCATCGTTAAAGTTGAATGGAGTTAATACACTAATGCGAGTTCCGTTGTATCTAGAAATTAGAACTCGTAATCAGGGAGATCCTAAAATAGAATATTTAGCAATTAAGTAAGATTAATTAAGCTAAGCAAGATTAATTAAGTTAAGCAAGATTAATTAAGCTAAGCAAGATTAATTAAGTTAAGTAAGATTAATTAAGCTAAACAAGATTAATTAAGTTAAGTAAGATTAATTAAGTTAAGCAAGATTAATTAAGCTAAGCGAGAGTAATCATGTCAAGCAGGTAGGTAGGCATGTCAAGCAAGCAGGTAGGCATGTCAAGCAGGTAGGTAGGCATGTCAAGCAGGTAGGTAGGCATGTCAAGCAGGTAGGCTAGCATGTCAAGCAGGTAGGCTAGCATGTCAAGCAGGTAGGCTAGCATGTCAAGCAGGTAGGCTAGCATGTCCAAATTACAGCTATAAATACAGAACATTGGCACTTGAATTCTGGCACAAAAACGACGAAGAAATTCCAATTCTACACGGAGTTATCGTCTGTTTACCACAATTAACACACACGAAACACTAATTAAGTATAGTGGGGTGCTGCAGAACAGGGTAATAACTCGATCGCTATTACGATTCATTGTTCGATCGATCAATATATCCAATGGATGTTTAAGTGCTGCCCACATTAGGGTTATACTTTGTCGTTCGTCATTAATTTGACGGATCATCGTTAATTCGATGGATAAAGTATTGTACTTTGTCGTTCGTCATTAATTTGACGGATCATCGTTAATTCGATGGATGAAGTATCGCACTTTGTCGTTCGTTGTGAGAATTTGATCTCGTGAGTTATCGTAAAAGCTGTATTAGTTAATTACCTAGTTTGTGTGCAAATTAGGTTAAGAAAATAATCAGTAAGCTAAACTCTGTCCGTATGAATCTACAATTGGAAACAAGGTAGCATCATTTGGAAAATTTTAAGGTACGGATAGGTTCCTTTCTTTCAATTTACTTCATTTGATACAAGTATATCATTTCTGATTTTAAAGTCCGCATTAAGATTTAAGGTATAAGTTATAAGTTCAGTACGGGTAGATTCCTTTCTTTCGATTTCTGTCAATTCTGATATATCATACGGGTAGATTCCTTCCTTTCGATTTCTGTCAATTCTGATTTTAAATTCCGTATTAAGATAAGTTATAAATTCCGTACAGATAGAATTCCTTTCAATTTATGTCAGTTGGGTACGGATAGAATTCTTTCCTTTCGATTTATGTCATTCTTATAAGAATCCTTTCTTTCAATTTATGTCGTTTTTATAAGAATCCTTTCTGTCGATTTTTGTCCGTTGGGTACGGATAGAATTCCTTTCTTTTGATTGATGTCGTTCCTGAATTTAAGTTTCCATATTAAGATTAAGTTATGAAATAAGTTATAGATTCCGTATTAAGATTAAGTTATGAAATAAGTTATAGATTCCGTATTAAGACTAAGTTATGAAATAAGTTATAGATTCCGTATTAAGACTAAGTTATGAAATAAGTTATAGATTCTGTATTAAGATTAAGTTATGAAATAAGTTATAGATTCCGTATTAAGATTAAGTTATGAAATAAGTTATAGATTCCGTATTAAGACTAAGTTATGAAATAAGTTATAGATTCCGTATTAAGATTAAGTTATGAAACATGTGTTGAAAGTTACAAACGTTTTGAAAAGGTTTTAGTTTTACATCAGTTATTTAGAAAATGGTTTATTTTATACAAGTTTCATTTCCTACTCTAGTGGTTCCTTATTAACGAGTCAAGGTTTTATCTTGTTTCGTTTAATAAACCACATTTTGGGGACGAAATTGTCAAGATAGGATTGATAACCATACCTTGATGACTGGTTCCACTCTTATATTTTCAATCTCGCCAAAGATTCGTATTTTACAAGTTACAAGTTAAATATCTTAAGACTTATAAGTTATAAGTAAATAAGTTACAAGTTTAATATGATATATAAGTATTATGTTACTCAAGTCAAATTGTTTTAAATTACTATGTCTTGTTTTTAAAACTCCTCACGTCTTTGATTATCGATTCATTTGACTGTCCGTTGAATTCCTATTCTAATCATAACCTTGATTTTAGCTCTCATGTCATGCGATAGTTTTTCTGTTAAGTTGTACTCATTATCGCATGTTCCAATATATGTTCCGTTCTGTTCTGAAATTAAGTTTTATAAGTTATGTGAATAAGACCATTCGTACTCTGATACCCTGAGTATCGCTTCTCGTGGAGTGTCCCACGAGCATGTTGTTGCGGCATCGACATCATGTGCTCCATCCGTGACGGAGAGATTAGTTCACGGCGTCTCTTAAGTACAAGTGTGGTACATATATTAGGAGGCGTATGGATCAGATCCTAGGATTTAAGTTTTCAGGAAATGGATAACAGGTATGCCAACTTGCCATTTCGTGTGATAAGTATGCAGGAGTAGCTACCTGTGTATTGTCACGTTTTCAGTTTGCTCATGGGTACATCCGTAAGATATAATTATGAAATTAAGTTATTTGCATCGTCAAGTTCCATCCGGTTATTAAAATAAAATAAGCTTTTGTTTTCCGCTATCCGCACACTGGGCAAAACTTTTCAAAATTTTGCTCAGACGTACGTTTTTTGTTGTTGTTGTTTTCTTCTTTACGTCAGGTTATCAAGACAAGTTGGGACGGAATATGGAAGAGTGCTCGAGTGTTTAGAAAAGACGGTAGAAATAATTGTAATGGATTAGATATCCTTCATTAAGCTGTAAAGTCTTGTAATACATTTAAGTATAAATGGAATTATGTTTTTGATCTGACTACTGTTATAGTGACACGCCGGCCCGTTCCGGGTCGGGGTGTTACAGCTATGGTATCAGAGCAAAGGCTCTTTCCTGTAGAAAACTTAAACATAAGTTAAGACCTGTGAGGTAATGGGTAGACATTGGGTTAGGATTTCGATGTCCAATCAGTCGATACATCGGTTAGTAACTTTTCTTTTCACTTCATGGTAGTCTCGAACATAAGTATTTCATCATCTTCATTGTTTTTACTCTAGCTTTATTTCAAGTATGACTATTGATCATAGTGGGTCGCGTTCAAGTATGATTATTAATATATATATAGGTATGCAATAATTTCGAGGACGAAATTTTTTTAAGAGGGGTAGATTTGTAACACCCGAAAATTTTAAAACAAAAATGGAAACAACCCTTATGATTTATAGTCCAATAGGAAAACTTAATTGAAACACCCAAGTGATCATCGTTAAAGTTGAATGGAGTTAATACACTAATGCGAGTTCCGTTGTATCTAGAAATTAGAACTCGTAATCAGGGAGATCCTAAAATAGAATATTTAGCAATTAAGTAAGATTAATTAAGCTAAGCAAGATTAATTAAGTTAAGCAAGATTAATTAAGCTAAGCAAGATTAATTAAGTTAAGTAAGATTAATTAAGCTAAACAAGATTAATTAAGTTAAGTAAGATTAATTAAGTTAAGCAAGATTAATTAAGCTAAGCGAGAGTAATCATGTCAAGCAGGTAGGTAGGCATGTCAAGCAAGCAGGTAGGCATGTCAAGCAGGTAGGCTAGCATGTCCAAATTACAGCTATAAATACAGAACATTGGCACTTGAATTCTGGCACAAAAACGACGAAGAAATTCCAATTCTACACGGAGTTATCGTCTGTTTACCACAATTAACACACACGAAACACTAATTAAGTATAGCGGGGTGCTGCAGAACAGGGTAATAACTCGATCGCTATTACGATTCATTGTCCGATCGATCAATATATCCAATGGATGTTTAAGTGCTGCCCACATTAGGGTTATACTTTGTCGTTCGTCATTAATTTGACGGATCATCGTTAATTCGATGGATAAAGTATTGTACTTTGTCGTTCGTCATTAATTTGACGGATCATCGTTAATTCGATGGATGAAGTATCGCACTTTGTCGTTCGTTGTGAGAATTTGATCTCGTGAGTTATCGTAAAAGCTGTATTAGTTAATTACCTAGTTTGTGTGCAAATTAGGTTAAGAAAATAATCAGTAAGCTAAACTCTGTCCGTATGAATCTACAATTGGAAACAAGGTAGCATCATTTGGAAAATTTTAAGGTACGGATAGGTTCCTTTCTTTCAATTTACTTCATTTGATACAAGTATATCATTTCTGATTTTAAAGTCCGCATTAAGATTTAAGGTATAAGTTATAAGTTCAGTACGGGTAGATTCCTTTCTTTCGATTTCTGTCAATTCTGATATATCATACGGGTAGATTCCTTCCTTTCGATTTCTGTCAATTCTGATTTTAAATTCCGTATTAAGATAAGTTATAAATTCCGTACAGATAGAATTCCTTTCAATTTATGTCAGTTGGGTACGGATAGAATTCTTTCCTTTCGATTTATGTCATTCTTATAAGAATCCTTTCTTTCAATTTATGTCGTTTTTATAAGAATCCTTTCTGTCGATTTTTGTCCGTTGGGTACGGATAGAATTCCTTTCTTTTGATTGATGTCGTTCCTGAATTTAAGTTTCCATATTAAGATTAAGTTATGAAATAAGTTATAGATTCCGTATTAAGATTAAGTTATGAAATAAGTTATAGATTCCGTATTAAGATTAAGTTATGAAATAAGTTATAGATTCCGTATTAAGACTAAGTTATGAAATAAGTTATAGATTCCGTATTAAGACTAAGTTATGAAATAAGTTATAGATTCTGTATTAAGATTAAGTTATGAAATAAGTTATAGATTCCGTATTAAGATTAAGTTATGAAATAAGTTATAGATTCCGTATTAAGACTAAGTTATGAAATAAGTTATAGATTCCGTATTAAGACTAAGTTATGAAATAAGTTATAGATTCCGTATTAAGATTAAGTTATGAAACATGTGTTGAAAGTTACAAACGTTTTGAAAAGGTTTTAGTTTTACATCAGTTATTTAGAAAATGGTTTATTTTATACAAGTTTCATTTCCTACTCTAGTGGTTCCTTATTAACGAGTCAAGGTTTTATCTTGTTTCGTTTAATAAACCACATTTTGGGGACGAAATTGTCAAGATAGGATTGATAACCATACCTTGATGACTGGTTCCACTCTTATATTTTCAATCTCGCCAAAGATTCGTATTTTACAAGTTACAAGTTAAATATCTTAAGACTTATAAGTTATAAGTAAATAAGTTACAAGTTTAATATGATATATAAGTATTATGTTACTCAAGTCAAATTGTTTTAAATTACTATGTCTTGTTTTTAAAACTCCTCACGTCTTTGATTATCGATTCATTTGACTGTCCGTTGAATTCCTATTCTAATCATAACCTTGATTTTAGCTCTCATGTCATGCGATAGTTTTTCTGTTAAGTTGTACTCATTATCGCATGTTCCAATATATGTTCCGTTCTGTTCTGAAATTAAGTTTTATAAGTTATGTGAATAAGACCATTCGTACTCTGATACCCTGAGTATCGCTTCTCGTGGAGTGTCCCACGAGCATGTTGTTGCGGCATCGACATCATGTGCTCCATCCGTGACGGAGAGATTAGTTCACGGCGTCTCTTAAGTACAAGTGTGGTACATATATTAGGAGGCGTATGGATCAGATCCTAGGATTTAAGTTTTCAGGAAATGGATAACAGGTATGCCAACTTGCCATTTCGTGTGATAAGTATGCAGGAGTAGCTACCTGTGTATTGTCACGTTTTCAGTTTGCTCATGGGTACATCCGTAAGATATAATTATGAAATTAAGTTATTTGCATCGTCAAGTTCCATCCGGTTATTAAAATAAAATAAGCTTTTGTTTTCCGCTATCCGCACACTGGGCAAAACTTTTCAAAATTTTGCTCAGACGTACGTTTTTTGTTGTTGTTGTTTTCTTCTTTACGTCAGGTTATCAAGACAAGCTGGGACGGAATATGGAAGAGTGCTCGAGTGTTTAGAAAAGACGGTAGAAATAATTGTAATGGATTAGATATCCTTCATTAAGCTGTAAAGTCTTGTAATACATTTAAGTATAAATGGAATTATGTTTTTGATCTGACTACTGTTATAGTGACACGCCGGCCCGTTCCGGGTCGGGGTGTTACAATAAGTGTTGTAATAAGTCTTCATTCTAATCCACTAGTAAGTAACATAATATCTAGATATTTAGCAACATAAACAAGGGGTGTGGGACCCCTTGTTCACGGCATCAACATGGGGGGGGGTCTTATGTTGTAAAAATAACTTAGTAAATATTAATGTTTCAAATGAAGTATAAGTTGTAAACATTTAGATGTTTAGGTTTTGCAATTTTTCCGAGATGATTCGCGACTTAAAATGATCATAAACTAGTTTTTACAAGACCAAAAATAAAAGTCACTAGTTCGCTACAAGTGCCAAAATGTAGTTCGGATAATTGTTTAGTGCTCGTTTCACTAATAAATAGTCGAAACGTTCTCTTATGGAAGTTGTAGGGCAAATTTCCGTTATGTGTGTAATTGATATTCCATAAGTATTTTTATATGAAATTGGTGCCTAAACATCAATTTTTTCATCTTGTATTAAAAATACAATTGCTGAATTTTGCGGACAATTCATGAAATGGTCATTTTTAGCGCGTTTCGGACCGTTTTTAGTGCTACCGGGCATTGGTAAATTATTGATCGAACTCTTGTATTCCCATATAGGGTTTAATATATAATTGATGTTGGACTCTCATCCGAGTTCTAAAGATGTCATTTTAGATGTTTTCTGCGGATCCGGAGTTTTCGTCAGCACTCTAGTTCACTAGGCACTACTCTAGTTGTTTCGATGAATTGTTTGCACTATTTCAAATGTACCCAATAAAAATGAATCATGTGTAATAACCAATGAATATTCCATGAGTTTTCTAAGATGTATACCATGTAATCATGCAGCCAGAATATTCAAAACACATGCTTGTATAATGTAAATCACTGTTTTAAATGTAAGTAAATTACCCGAAAGTGGCAGTTGTCACATTCTCCCCTTGTTATTTAGAATTTCGTCCCGAAATTCTAGCTTTGTTATTCTTTGCAGGAGTCTTTGGAAATAAGTGGGGATATTTTGCCTTCATTCGGTCTTCACGTTCCCAAGTATACTCGGGCCTGTGACGAGAGTTCCAACGAACCTTTACCAATTTGATACGACTTCTCCGTGTTTTATTGACCTTCCAGTCCGTGACCTCAACAGGTTCTTCAGTGAAATGGAGTTTGTCGTCAATGTGAATTTCATCCACAGGAATGGCAACGGTTACTTGTATTGGACTCTTTTTAAGATTTGACACATGAAACGTGTGGTGTACACTGCTAAGTTCATCTGGTAACTTCAACTTGTAAGCAACAGTGCCAATCTTTTCCAAGATTTCAAATGGTCCAATGTAACGCGGGTTAAGCTTTCCACGTTTACCGAACCTCACTACGCCTTTCCAAGGTGAGACTTTCAACAAAACTTTCTCTCCAACCTCGAAAGATGCTTGTTTTCGTTTTCCATCCGCGTAGAGCTTTTGTCGATCGCGAGCCGCCTTGATACGGTCTCGGATCTGAAAAATTTTATCCGTAGTATCTTGGACTAGTTCCGGACCAATTATGTTAGTGCATGTTATGTGACAACAGCGTTGGATTGGTCTTTGGATATTAAACGAGTTTGGGCCGCGAAGACTTATGAAGACTGAATGGAATTCGAGTTTGTTAAAGCCCAAATCGTCCAAGTTCAAGTTCAAGTTAAAGTCTAACTAGTTTAGCCCGGATTTGTAAACAGAATTCGTATGGGTTGAGCCCAATTCGAATTGTATAGGTTGTGCTATATAAACAACCTTTACCTAGAGTTTTAGGGTTAGACATTTGGAGACTTTTGGAGACTTTTAGGGAATTGAGAGAGAGTTGAATACACAGATTATTGGCTGTGAGTTCGTGAAGATCTTGAGTGATTGTAAACGTTTTCGTTGGATAATCATAGAAGATCGGTTGGTAAATCATCTTGTGTTCTTGTTTCTGTTTGATAGGTTTATCAAGGGGATTCCGCACCCTTGGTAGATTGTCAGTTTTGTTACGATCCATACGGGATAGGGACCTACAATTGGTATCAGAGCATTTGCTCTTGTGTACGGTTCAAAACTGATCGGAAGGAAACAAGTTTTCGGGTTGCTGTTTGAATTCACGAAGAACATTGAAGAACAGTCAAAATTTTCACGATTTTGATCTGTTTTGGTGTTATTTGGAAGTTGTTTGCTGATTTTTTGGAGTTTGTTTGGAAAGTTATCAATCAGAAGATTCTACGGTTTAAAAGGTGCTGATTTTTCGAGATTTTGGTTGAAAAATAAGTGATCTCGACTGGTACTGTTCACTCGCAACCGTGATTGCGACTTGTGCTGGTTGACTCGAAACCGTGATTTCGACTTGTGCTGGTTGACTCGCAACCGTGATTGCGACTTGTGCTGGTTGACTCGAAACCGTGATTGCGACTTGTGCTGGTTGACTCGCAACCGTGGTCTCGACTCGAAACTAAGGTTTCGACTCGCAACAGTGGTTACGACTCGTAACTAGTGGTTTCGGCTTGTGCTGATTTGACTCGCAACTGTGGTCTCGACTCGAAACTAAGGTCTCGACTCGCAACAAGTGTTTTTGAAAGTGGTGGAATTTTTCTAGGCAATCGTAGGAAAAATTTCACAGTTTCGTGTTTAGAGAATTATCCGTAACTCATCTGGACAAACCGTTTGCACCGTTGGACTCCTTGGAAAAAAAAAAAAAAAAAAAAAAAACTCTGGAAAATCCCGAAATAGGTTTTAGACATTATATATCATTGGAATATTAATCTCGAGACGAATCTAACGGTATAATTTGGTAAAAACAGGTTTCGGACTAAAATTGTACGGTTTTAACAGTCTGATTAAATTAAAATGTCGAACATGTCGAAATTAAATGAGCTTTTAAGGATGGAACACGAGGTAGGCACAACGAACAAACCACCTAAGATGATGAAGGTGGAAAACTACTTGACATGGAAGGATAGGTTTCAATCCTTCATTGAATATCAGGACACACGCATGTGGATTTGTATTGAAGATGGGTACACAAACCCTACACATGACTTTGAAGGCAGACCGCGTGTCACAGCCTATGTGAACATGCAAGAAAATGATAAAAGGATGTATGAGGCTGAAAAGAAAGCCTTGGCAGCTATCAAGATGTCCCTACCTGATAGCATCAAACACACCTTTAAGAAGTACACTACTTCAAAAGAAATGTGGGATGCGCTAGAGAAGAGATATGAAGGGAATTCTGATGTCAAGAAGAACAAAATTGATCTACTGAAGAAGCAGTTTGCTGTGTTCAAGCACATGAAAAATGAGTCACTTGAGGACGTTATTACTCGATACTACCATCTGATGTCTGAATTGGATAATTATGATATAGATTGCTATTCTGACATAGAGAAAAATGACAAGCTGCTTGATGCTCTGCCTGCTAAATGGGATATTTACACTCTCATGATAAAGGGAGAGGCTGATTATGAAACAAAGGAACTGGAAGAAGTAGTTGGAAAGCTAAGAGCTTATGAGCTCAGCATGAAGAAGAAGGACACTGGATATGATCAGGTTCAAGATCCAGGGATTTACAATGGGCTTACATCTTCTTCATCTCACGATGCTTCTAGTGACTCTGCCACTGCTTTTCTCTCGCGTGAAACTGAGCAGGTCACAGTAAATGAGGATGGTGATGTATGTTTTGTAGCTGCTTCAGGAGGATCAACTGGAGCTAAGAGAACATCAACTGCTAAGCAAAGTAGTAGTTCAAAGTCAATGCCAATGAGTGTGAAGTCTGCTGAAGAACATCTTGCTCTACTTGCTTCTTTTGTTGCTTCTTATGAAAACTACATTCATGGGAAGATATCTGATCCTGCCGTTTTAGATGAAGATTACGATCAGATTGACCCTGATGATCTTGAAGATATGGATTTGCAATGGCAAATGGCCATGATTACTAGAAGGGTGAAGAGGTTCATGAACAGAACTGGAATGAAATTTGTAGGGAAAACTGTTGGTTTTGACAAGACCAAAGTGAGGTGCTTTAACTGTCAAAGTTATGGTCATTTTGCTAGGGAATGTCAGAAACAAAAGTATGAAACTTCAAGTCAGAGTTCAAACAATAGAAATTCATCAAACAACTCTAACTCAAGAGCGCTGATCTCTACTGCACGAGAAGGTTCATATGACTGGAGTGTTCACTTGGAAAATGATGAGAATGTCACTCAAGCATTTATGGCAGAGATTGTTCCCGTTGATGAAGCTGAAGCTAACATGAATGCTGAAGTTGAGAAGAAAAGTGAAGCTGAGGTAGATAAGGCTGATCAGACAACAGATGCTGAAAAAGGAAAGCCAAAGTCTGAGCATGAAATGGATGATGAAAAGGAAGCAGATGAGAAAGATGAAATCATCAAAAGAATGGAAGCTCAACTTGCTGCTCTTATGGCCAACTCAGACAAATCGACAAGAGAGGTAAGTAACTCTGCTACTTCTGTTTGCTTAAAGTGTCGTGAATTACAGGGTGAAGTTGACAGGTTGTCAACTCAAAACAAAAGTCTGGTGAGCGAAATATCTAACGTAAAAGAATCGAATTTCTTTGCAAAAAGAAATGAGTCGTCATATTTGAAAAAGATAAAAGGCTATGAAGCTGAAATTGAAGTTTTAACCTGTAAACTAAACGAAAAACTTCAAGTCATAGACTTAGCTCATGACATGATGGCTGAGAAAACAAAAGAAATTTCTGAAAAATGCAAAGAGTTGTCAGATGCACAACTCAAAATTGTTGAACTCGAAAAGAAATTAGGTCAATTCAGGGATTCTACTTTTGTTATGAAACACATGATGGGTGGGTTAAAGAAGAGTAATGACAAGACTAGTGTGGGATTCAAGGGCTTCAATGAAGTTCCACCTCCTCTTAGTCATGACTATTCTTTCTTACCTGATGAAGATGAGTTCACAGACTTTCTGTCAACATCACCAAGTAGTTTCACATCTAGTCAAGGTGATGTATTTGAAGATAATGATGCTAAGAAGGAGAATAACAACAAACCTGTTTTAAGGCAGAAAAATTCAAATCCTAAGAATAAAAATTCAACTTTTGTTAAAAGGGTTAATTTTGTTCAAGGAAGTGATATGAAAAACGAAACAGCTGTTATAGAAAATGAATCAAATGTGGAGTTTGCTAAAAACAAAAACATAGAAAATCTTGAAACTACGCAAACTGAACCAAATCCTTCTAAGGCATCATCATCTAAACCAGAATCTAGTTCAAAGGCTTCAGCTAAGAAGTCTTCGAATAAGAGATCGTGCTTCAAATGTCACACCAAGGGACATGTAGCTAGCTGCTGTCCTAACAAAAAGGTTGAAGCACAAGTTAGTGAGAAACAAAGAGGGAAATCACCAGAGAAGAAAGGTGATAATGAGGAGAAAGTCTCAAGTTCTCCAAAGCAATCTGCTCCAAAGCAACAATCGGGTGTTGCTGGTGGTGTAAATAAGGCTGAAAAAGGAACTCCACAAGTTCCTCGTTTTCAAAGAAATCAACCAAGATTTCAGCCTGAATCTACATCAGGCAGATATGAAAGACCAAGAAGTAGTTCACCAAGAATGAACAACCAAAATTCAAATAATTTTAGAAGTCAAGGTCAATATCAAAATCGATACCAAAATAATGGTTGTCGAAATTTTTATAACAATGGCTTTCGAAATTACAACAATCAAGGTTCTTGGAATCAAAATCAAAGTTTTCAAAGGTCACATAGTCCAAACACAAACAGGTACCCTCAGGACCAGAGACCTTATGGAAATCATGCCCCATTTCCATCAACAGGCCCAAGATCCAAGACTCCACCTAGGAGTGATGGATACTGGATGGATGTTCCTGTAGTTGATGAATCTGGAAGACCCAAGACCATTAAGGCTTGGGTCCCCCAATCTAACTAATCTTTTGGTTGGTGTGTGCAGGAGCTGCTAAGGAGGATTATCAACTTATGGTATGTTGATAGTGGCTGCTCTAGGCACATGACGGGGGATGCGAGGTTGTTTTCTGAATTTGAAGAATATGATGGTGGACATGTAAATTTTGCTGGTGCTAAAGGTGGTAGGATAACTGGAAGAGGAAAAGTGACGAATGGGAAGATCACTTTGGACAAAGTGAACTATGTTGAGCAGCTTAAGCACAATCTGATGAGCGTGTCACAAGTCTGCGACAAGGGTCACTCGGTCCATTTTACAAATACTGAGGCATTGGTGTTGAAACCGGGTTTGGTTATTCCGGACGATTGGATAGTGATGCGTGCACCGAGGAAAAATGATACTTATGTCATGGACATGGGTGCCAAGGATCCAACTGCTGCGGTGGCGTGTTTACTGTCAAAAGCATCTGAAGCTGAATCTATGTTGTGGCACAGACGCATGGCCCACATTCACTATCGCAAAATGAATTATATCATAAAAAATGAGCTAGTGAAAGGGGTTCCATTGCTGAGGTTTCAAGTGGAAGATAAATGTCTTCCATGTCAAAAGGGAAAACAACACAAGAAACCTCATAAGTCTAAAACAGTAAATTCCATTAATGCCCCTTATGAATTACTTCACATGGATTTATTCGGTCCAGTGAATGTGAGGAGCATAGGTGGAAAGTACTACTGTCTTGTTGTCACTGATGATTACTCACGTTATTCATGGGTTTTCTTTTTAGGTACAAAAGATGAAACAGCAGAGATGTTGATAGATCTTTTTACGAAATTGGAAAACGTCCATGATGCAAGAATTAAGAGGATAAGGAGTGATAATGGCACGGAGTTCAAGAATCGGATTCTGGATCTCTACTGTCTTCGAAAAGGAATTGAACATCAATATTCTGCTCCTTATACACCTCAACAGAATGGAGTCGCTGAGAGGAAAAACAGGACGTTGATTGAAGCCGCTAGGACGATGCTTTCAGATTCAAAGCTACCAGTTCTTTTCTGGGGAGAGGCTGTGAATACAGCTTGCTATGTCCTAAACAAAGTTTTAACTGTTAAACGTTTTAACAAAACTTGTCATGAGTTGATGTTTAACGAAAAACCAAACTTAACAGGCTTTGAACCATTTGGATTACCCTGCACCATTGTGCGAAACAAAGATAAACAAAAATTCGGTGAAGTGGCTGACGAAGCCTACTTTCTGGGTTACGTGCCTGGCACACCGAATAAAAGGGTTTTTAATCTCAAAACTGGTAAAATTGAGGTTGTTTTTAATGTGGAAATTACTTCCTACAAACCTCAACAATCAACGAGTGGTCCTGCTATATTATATGATTATGAAAGTGTTTTTAAGTCATTTAATATTCCTGAGGTTTCTGATGCAGATGATTCTCAGCTGATTCAAACAGTGGTATGTGAAGATGATGAAGGCGAGTTTATGCCTAGATCGAATGTTGATATGTCAGATGCTCCGGAAATTTCCCAAGGTGCTGCTGATCCTGATTCAAGTGATAGTGACTCTGAACCTATTCAGGGGGAGGAGTTCATTAATCCGTTTGCAAATCAGAATATTCAGGGGGAGGTTGGATCAAACCTGGGTGATAATCTTGAAGTTGATGCAGTTGCTTCTACACGAGCAAATAGAGATCATCCAGTTGACATGATACTTGGAGATCCTACTGCAGGTGTTCAGACGAGAAGAAGCATAGCAGCGAATTCTGGGTTATTTGTTTCGATTGAGAAGACTGGGATAGTGAATGAATGCTTGTATAGTTGCTTTATTTCCCAAGAGGAGCCGAAGAACATTCACATGGCTCTTAAAGACAATTCATGGGTTGAAGCTATGCAAGAAGAATTGGCCCAGTTTGCGAAGTTGAAGGTTTGGGAGTTAGTGGACCTTCCTAAAGGTGAAAGAGAGATTGGCACTAAGTGGGTGTTTAAGTGCAAGAAGGATGATAGAGGTATTGTCACGCACAACAAGGCTCGGTTAGTGGTAAAAGGGTTCAATCAGCAAGAAGGGATAGATTATAATGAAGTGTTTGCACCAGTGGCGAGGTTGGAGGCAATTCGTTTGTTTTTGGCTTTTGCTTCTTTCAAGGGCTTCAAAGTTTACCAACTAGACGTGAAGAGTGCATTTCTTTACGGGAAAGTCCAAGAAGTGGTGTATGTCTCACAACCAGATGGGTTCGTTGATCCAGACTATCCAGATCGAGTTTACAAACTTGATAAGGCTTTATATGGGTTACATCAAGCTCCAAGGGCGTGGTACGAGACATTGTCTACACATCTGATCAAGAATGGTTTTGAGAGAGGTCAGATTGACAGTACACTGTTCATAAAGAGGAAGAAGGAAGATTTTCTGCTGGTACAGGTATATGTGGATGACATCATCTTTGGGTCATCAGATGAGAGCATGTGTAAAGAGTTCGAGCAGGTGATGAAGAGCAAGTTTGAAATGAGCGCTATGGGTGAGCTGTCTTACTTTCTGGGATTACAAGTTGAACAGAAGGAGGATGGGATGTTTATTCATCAAACGAAGTATGTGTATGACATTTTGGATCGGTTCAAAATGAATGATTGCTCTACTTTCAACACACCTATTTGCGAAAATCACAATCTCGGCCCAGATCATGAAAGTACTGAAGATGTTGATCCTACTCAATACAGGGCGATGATTGGTTCTCTAATGTACTTGACTGCTTCAAGACCTGACATCATGTTTGCAGTATGCTTGTGTGCCAGATATCAGGCGAATCCGAAAGAGTCACACATGAAAGCAGTGAAGCGTATTCTTCGTTACTTGAAGGGGAAACCTAAACTTGGGTTATGGTATCCAGCTGATAGTGATTTGAGGTTCGTTGCTTACACTGATTCAGACTTTGGAGGATGCAAATCAAACAGAAAGTCTACAACAGGTGGTTGTCAGTTCTTAGGAGGCAGGATCGTGTCTTGGCAATGCAAGAAGCAATCCTGTGTGTCTACATCTACGTGTGAAGCTGAATATATTGCTGCGGGTAGCTGTTGCTCTCAGGTTCTCTGGATTCAACAGCAGATGCGCGATTACGGTTTGGATTTCACTCGTACTCCTATTATGATAGATAATAATGCCACTATATCAATCACAAACAATCCCGTAAAGCACAGTAGAACTAAACATATTGACATACGTCATCACTTTATACGGGATTGTGCTGAAAAACGACTAATTGAATTACATCGAGTCGACACAGAAGATAACCTTGCTGATCTTTACACAAAAGCTTTTGATCGAGCTCGCTTTGAACACTTAGTCGAACTCAACGGGATGAGGAATCCTGAATAACTGGTTTTTCATAAGAATTTTGTAAATAGTTTACTGTTTTCTTAAAAATCAAAAATACAAAAACATTGAAAAATCAAAAACATAAAAAAAAATAATAGAAAAATCAAAAATGAGATTTCACTGTGTGAAAAAGAAGAAATGATAGTACATCAGCAAGTTAGACTGTCACACTCGAACTGAATTAAATTGCTTAAGTGTGATAGCAGCTTCATCATATGATGTACCAGTAGGCAAAAGCATGAAATAATCAACTTACCAAAGTGATATAAACATAAATGCACTGGGTATGAGTGGGGAACACATCAGTGGTGTATGGTTTAATGACCTTAAATCTTGCGTTGATAGATTGCCAAAATCTGAAGTTTTGGGTCTTTATACTGTTATTTCATCTGGGGATATCTTGACTTTCCGTCTGTTCAGAACTAAAATTGTACATGACCCCAGGATAGAAAGTCACTTGGAATTAGCACATTTCTATTTGAATGTCTGTATGTGTCCCGATACACACAATTTTGATCTGATTCTGAAATCTTCTCTGAAAAAAATCGTGTACCTCCTCTGCTGCATCCAGATATATGCTGACCTGGAGGTGCTAGGCAACGACAGCTTCTGCTGCATCCAGATACATGCTGACCTAGCTGTACGTTGTCGCACTATAGATCTAATACACCCGAAAGAGGCCCTCAAGTGCCCAAATGAAACCCAATAAACCTATATCAAACTGAGAAAACTCATTTGATCTGTATATTATACCATCTCTGCTAAAGATCTATTCTGTTCTCTTCTCAACCTATTCCCAGTTAAGATTTCAGAAATCTGGATTGGACTTGTGAAATATGTGGTAGGGAAGATACTTGCATGATAGAGTGTGTTGTTTATATTTCCAGGATTTGATTAGTATTTATTTGGGTGTTCATTGTTAAGCAATCAAAACATGATAAAACAGATTATATGCAGACCTAGACACTGTCATGATATCTTAAAGGATGACATCAGTATACTCACCTACTACGATGAATCTTTGTGCATACCTTGATCGTGGGGGTATATCCTGAAGTGGGACACACTAGTATATCAGATATCAAATTACCTTAACGTATCATACGGTAATGGTACTTGAAATGTTCATGCATTTTGTTTAGATGGACAAACATACTGGTAATCGTCTTGAACTGCTTTTCACGAAAAATTAAATAAAGAATTATCTAATTGTGTGAAACAGTTTGATTGTGCTGATATGATCTTCTTACAAGTGATTCTCACAAAAATAGAGTGTTTATTGCTTTTCGTATTTATTTGCTTTCAGAAAAATACAAAAATACAAAAATAGTGTCTTTTTCTGTTTAAAATTCTTAATGTACGAAAAACTGTTATTCGTGGAGGAATTGTTACCGATAGGGGGAGACAGTGTTAGAAAGTGGGTTCAAAATTTTGAAATGATGCAGGTTATAAGGTGTTTGATTAACAATTGTTGCGTGTTGGTGCTTAATTTGAAAATGCTTAATCTGTTATACAGTGTAACTATCTCTTGAATAATAATAATTCTTTAACTATGTTGAAAAATTCTTATGGTTTCTCGAGATGTTTGTTTTATAGTATACAGATTGAAGCAGTTTGTTGATGAGAAGTTGCTTTGAAGAGATGAGGAGTTTGTTGCTGCTTGGTAGAATCCTCCTTCTACAATGCAGAATGGATGCTGTGAAGACTTATTACGAATGCTGAATACAACTTGAAAGATTTGGTGATTGGATACATCAGCTTAGGGGGAGTCTGTTGCTGACAGAATTCATGTTGAAGCTGACGCTATCCAAAGACCAAAAGACTGTGAGATTCTGAAGACTAACGTTTCCTTTGCAAGCTATTGTCAAGGGGGAGTTTGTTAGTGCATGTTATGTGACAACAGCGTTGGATTGGTCTTTGGATATTAAACGAGTTTGGGCCGCGAAGACTTATGAAGACTGAATGGAATTCGAGTTTGTTAAAGCCCAAATCGTCCAAGTTCAAGTTCAAGTTAAAGTCTAACTAGTTTAGCCCGGATTTGTAAACAGAATTCGTATGGGTTGAGCCCAATTCGAATTGTATAGGTTGTGCTATATAAACAACCTTTACCTAGAGTTTTAGGGTTAGACATTTGGAGACTTTTGGAGACTTTTAGGGAATTGAGAGAGAGTTGAATACACAGATTATTGGCTGTGAGTTCGTGAAGATCTTGAGTGATTGTAAACGTTTTCGTTGGATAATCATAGAAGATCGGTTGGTAAATCATCTTGTGTTCTTGTTTCTGTTTGATAGGTTTATCAAGGGGATTCCGCACCCTTGGTAGATTGTCAGTTTTGTTACGATCCATACGGGATAGGGACCTACAAATTAATTGAGTATCGCCCGTTTCCGCCCAACATAGCGGAGAGCGACACTTTCGACCATAAAGAGCTTCGAACGGTGCAGCTCGTATACTTGTATGGTAGCTGTTATTGTAGGAAAACTCAACTAGAGGTAGATGATTATCCCAATTGCCGCCTAAATCCATAACACATGCACGAAGCATATCTTCGAGTGTTTGGATTGTCCGTTCGCTCTGGCCGTCAGTTTGTGGATGAAAGGCCGTACTTAGATTCAATTGAGATCCAAAGGCCTGTTGAAATGAATTCCATATTCTTGAAACAAAACGACCGTCTCGGTCCGAAATGATTGAAATAGGCACTCCATGACGAGCCACTATTTCTCTGAGATAGATTTCCGCTAGTTTCTCAGTACTATCCTTCTCCCGAATCGGTAAGAAGTGTGCGGACTTTGTCAATCTATCGACGATTACCCATATCATGTCATGACCTTTCGAGGTCCTGGGTAACTTCGTAATGAAGTCCATCGATATTTGTTCCCATTTCCAAGCGGGAATCTCGGGTTGTTGTAATAACCCAGATGGTTTCTGATACTCTGCCTTGACCTTCGCGCAGGTCAAGCATTTTCCAACATAGCTAGCAATATCCTTTTTGAGGTTAGGCCACCAATAGTACTCTTTTAAGTCGTGGTACATCTTATCTGATCCAGGATGGATCGAGTACTTTGACCTATGTGCTTCCTCAAAAATGAGATCTCGGAGACCTCCAAAGAATGGAACCCAAACTCTACCCGCAAGGTACAAAGTTCCATCCTCCTTTGGTACTAACTGTTTTTCCATGCCTCGAAGTGATTCTTCTAGAATATGTTCTTCCTTGAGCGCTTCTTGTTGTGCATTTCGAATGCGTGCGGTAAGATCTGTGTGAATTGTCATCTCTAGTGCTCGCACTCTTAGTGTTTTAACTCGTTCCTTGCGGCTCAAGGCGTCTGCTACAACGTTCGCCTTGCCCGGATGGTACTTGATTTCACAATCATAGTCGTTTAATAATTCAACCCAACGTCGCTGACGCATATTTAATTCTTTTTGGTTGAATATGTGTTGTAGACTCCTATGATCCGTGAAAATAGTGCACTGTGTACCATATAAGTAATGCCGCCAAATTTTCAAAGCAAATACCACCGCGCCTAGCTCTAGGTCGTGAGTGGTATAGTTCTTCTCGTGAACTTTCAGTTGGCGGGACGCGTACGCGATAACCTTTTTACGTTGCATGAGTACACAACCCAAACCTTGATGCGAAGCATCACAGTATACCACAAAGTCATCGGTACCGTCGGGTAATGATAAGATTGGTGCCATGCACAACTTGTCTTTAAGATGTTGAAATGCTGCTTCTTGTTTCTCTCCCCAATCGAATTTCCTGTCTTTCTGTGTAAGAGAAGTTAGCGGTTGAGCAATCTTTGAGAAATTCTCAATGAATCTCTGATAATATCCCGCTAAGCCCAAAAATTGTCGCACTTCAGTAGGAGTCTTGGGCGCTTCCCAATTCTTAATCGATTCAATCTTCGACGGGTCTACTTGAATACCCTTCTCGTTCACTATATGCCCGAGAAATTGTACTTCACGAATCCAAAACTCACATTTGGAAAACTTCGCGTATAGTTTCTCCTTCTTGAGTAGTTCTAAGATGGTTCTCAAATGTTGTTCATGCTCGGCTGCCGATCGTGAGTATATCAAGATGTCGTCAATGAACACTATGACGAATTTGTCGAGATACGGCTTGCACACGCGGTTCATTAAATCCATGAAGACCGCCGGTGCGTTCGTTAAACCAAAAGGCATAACGATAAACTCGTAGTGACCGTAACGAGTCCGAAAAGCCGTTTTTGGTATGCTTTCTTCTTGAATCCGTAACTGATGATACCCCGATCGTAAGTCTACCTTTGAGTAAAAACTCGACCCTTGGAGTTGATCGAATAAGTCGTCAATCCTCGGTAGCGGATACCGATTCTTGATGGTGAGTTTATTCAACTCTCTGTAGTCGATACACATTCTGAATGTCCCGTCCTTCTTTTTCACAAAAAGAACTGGAGCTCCCCAAGGCGAGAAACTTGGTCTGATGAATCCCTTATCCAACAACTCTTGAAGTTGTGTGGATAATTCCTGCATTTCAGAAGGTGCTAATCGATATGGAGATTTAGCTACAGGTGCGGCTCCTGGTACCAAGTCAATATGAAATTCGACTTGTCGATAAGGCGGTAGTCCTGGCAAGTCTTCAGGAAAGACTTCAGGAAATTCTTTTACTACCGGAATATCTGTCAACTTCGGCCCATCGGCCTTCTTGTCTACAACATGCGCTAGAAAGGCAATGTAACCTTTCCGTAAGTATTTCTGTGCTTTCATGCAATTGATGATCCGCAATGGGGTGTCACGCTTCTCTCCATGTATAACAAGTGTCTCTTCGTTCGGTAGTGGTAGGCGAATGATCTTCTCATGGCAAACGACTTCGGCTCGATTGTTGGATAGCCAATCCATGCCAACCACTACGTCGAAACTACCCAATTCAACGGGTAAGAGATCGATATTAAATTTTTGTTCACCAAGTTCTAAGGTACACTCCTTAACAACTTCTCCCGTCTCTATTAGTCTACCGTTAGCCAATTCTATAGAATATGGAACATCTAGCTTACTAGGTTCCAAGCCCAGAATATTTTTAAATTCTATAGAGATAAAACTAAAATCGGCTCCGGTATCAAATAATATGGATGCGAAATGATCATTTAGAAGAAACGTACCAGTGACCACATTAGGGTCTTGGCACGCATCTTTGGCTCCAATCACAAATGATCGTCCATGAGCCTGAATTTCTTTAGGACAGTCTTTCTTGTAGTGATCCTTGATTACGACCATTCCCGTTTCCATTCTTGTTACCAAATCCACTTCCCGATCCAGTATTATTTCCCGTTCCCCAACATGACTCAGTACGGTGGCCAAGCTTGCCACACTTATCACACTTGACAACCCGACAACCACCCACGTGATGAAATTTGCATCGTTCACACATAGGTAAAGTACCAGCGTACTTCTTAGGACCAGTGTCGTTTGTGGCTACAAACGCTTTTGCATCCTTTTGCGAGTTGTTCTGTCGCCTGTTGTTGTTGTTGTTGTTGTTGGGGTTATTGTTATTGTTGTTGTGATTGTTGTTACTGTTGTTGTTGTTATTACTGCGGGTTCCCTTCTTGAAATTCGAGTAACTCCTCTTCCCACGGTTGGAAGACTCAACATGTGTTTCCTTCTTGTCATCACCTTTCTCAGTGAATATCTTCATCCTGACCCCGTCTTCAGTAAGACTCACGGCTATAGTCACAGCCTGAGTAATAGTCGTGGGTTTAGCTGCAGTAACCAGACTTCGAATCTTGTCAGAAAGTCCCCAGATATAGCGTTCGATACGCTTGAATTCTGGTGTTACAAGATATGGAATCACGCGGGACAGATCGTGAAATCTTTGCGTATATCCCGTGATATCAGCTCCGACCATGGTAAGGTTCCAAAACTCGTTCTCCAACTTCTGGAGTTCAGCACGAGAACAGTACTTTTCCCTCATACGTTCCTTCAGTTCCTCCCAAGTCAACGCATAAGCAGCGTCATCACCCAAAGTTTGCACTTGTAGGTTCCACCAGGTAAGGGCCTCGTTGAGAAACAAGCCAGTAACGAAAGTGACTTGCTGATTAGCAGAACATCTGCTCATTCTGATAGTGGAATCCGTTCTCTCAGTCCATCTCACATAAGCCACAGCACCGCCTGTGCCATCATAGTTAAGCGGCTTGCAGTCTAGAAACTGCTTGAATGTGCACCCTGAAATTGGACAACGGATTTTGAATGAGCAAACAGTGAATCGCACGAATAGATTAAGAAAAAAATTTGATGTGTTGTAATAAAACGAATAAACGTTACCCGGAATATTTGTTCCACCTGAAGGACCGCTTGGACCCTGGCCTCCCGATCCGCCGGTGCCACCACTTTGTTCGACACGGGATGCTTCATACAGTGCGATAGCTTGAGCGATTCTCTGTTCTATAAGTGCATTCAGTTCCGCCTCAGTCGTAGACATTGGTGGAGGTGGGGGTGGATCAGTTCGTGAACGTAAGCCTCTCCTCGGTGGCATGATTCTTCCAAAGGAGAAATAGGATAAAGATTAGACGTTGATTTTGTTTGTTCAAAAGGAAATATTCATAACATTAATAGCAATATCACCACCAAATATATAATGCGAGTAAATAAGTTAACATAAACAATAAGATATGTCCAACCAGACCACTCAGATGCATTTAATAGATAACACCAAGTTTTTATATATATATAGTCAACCGGTTACATAATCGTTTGAAAGGAACAAAAATAGACTCGGGCTACATAACCCGGTCATACTAGTCTAGTACAATAAAAGAGATAACAAAATTTTCCTTCCAACTGCGTGATCCGCTGTATGTCGGTTGTCTTCAAAACTTGGTGGAGCATCAATATGTACACAAAACGACTATAAATACCCGTCCCAAAAGTATACTACCGGTAAACATAGTCTATGGTGGGGGAAAGACTGGTGGTGGAATAGGGAACAACAACCTGTGGACATCAGAAACCCTACCCTCCAAATCTAGAACCAAACGGTTCAGGAACACAATCTGCTGCTCGAGCGTCAGTACCCGAGTAGGTAAATCCACTGGCGGTAGATCCGCTGGTGGCATCTGAGGTGGTAGTGGGGGTAATGGTGGTGACCCTGGTGGTGGTGGTGGATCCTGGGGTGGTGAATGGGCTGGTGGTGGTGGAGCCTGAAGTACCAAACCAAGCAGGTGGGTAAGCTCATCCTCGAGTTCACTAACTCGGCGTATAACAAAGTCTATCTGATGCTCAAGTGTGAGCACACGAGCCGGTAACTCGGTAGTAGCAACTAGGTAATGCAACGGGTGGTATGGGTCTGTGATGGGCATATCATGTGGGTATAGGTCCATGTCTCCGGGTGGTACATGAGCATGTCCAGAGGGTCCTGCCTCGTCAGTATGGTCTATATGTGGTAGAATAGGAGCAACATGATCATGTGCAGGGACAACTGGCTCATCAGGTATGACATCATCCAGCTCAATGTCTGCATTGCGCTGTAGGCCAATGGCCTGCAGTGCAGATGAAGTAACAGATGCATAAGATGAAGCATCTGAATCGGTATCGGAGTCAGAAGAAATGACAATAACCAGGACTACCGGTGCAGCGACCTCCAAAATAACCACGTCATGAACATCCCCGTCTCCCAACTCATCACCTAAATGCTCCACGGGAATCACAGGAACTACAGCGTCGTCATCCTCGTCGAAGTCGCCAATAAAAGGCATAATAGCAAGAGGAAGGACATCCCATGGTATAACATCGACCACATGTTCACCCGCTGGGTGACCTAGAATAACCATCTCGTTAAGTAGAGGGGGCACGACTAGCACATCGTCATCAATAATGTCTCCTAACATGTGAGCGTCCAAAATGTCACCACCAATTGCGAACGGCTGAAAATCATCCAAATCATCGTCAGATGCCGACTCACTGTCGGACGTAATGACCTGGACTGCCGGTACATACTCGTCGTCGGAGGATAGCTCCATCGGGTCTACGTCGTCATATACGTTGCTTCCTTCAGAGGAAGACATGATAGCCTGAGAAATAAGTTGTTCGACACGTATGAGTATTTGTTACGTTACATATATACACAGAATGTATTTTTCACATAGAGTTCATTTTAAGTTATCCTACTTGAGTTGTGTGGATTAACTTAAAGTTGCATGTCTACCATTTAGATGACTAAGACACTAATGTCCTTGCTTGATTTGTTTGAGATGAATTCTTGTTGAAAGTGGACCATGAAAATGTTTATGCAAATGAAACCATGTATTTGTGTTTAGATGGTTTTCGTGAGAGATCCCTAGTGATTGTAGACTTAGATTCAATAAAGAATCCTGGTTCACTACAATCGATGCTCTGATACCAGTCTGTCACACCCGCTCATAGCGGAAACGCAAGGTGTGATCTGTCTGGTTTTCATTGCATAAATATCGATGTACATGAACAAACTATATGAATAAAACATACTCCATTGCCATTACATAGTGTTTCAAAAGATTACAACATAAGTTTAGTGTGTCGGTTACAAACCATTAACATGAAAGTAAAGCGTTATTGTTTCATACATTAACTTGAAATAAACTACAAAGGTTTAAACCATCATATTTCCGCAAAGAGGCGGAATATAATAGTTAAACCCTTCAAAAGATGGCATGGAGTTCCGGTACTTGTTATCTTGACTGCAAAATCCGACATGGTCCTTTAATTCCCTGAAATACATGTTAAGTTTGGAAAACATCAACAAAAGTTGGTGAATTCATGCAATTTTAGTTGATGACGATGTATGAAAAACGTGAGTTGTAGTATGTAAAGCGTCAATGAAATCGTTGATCATTAATGTTTTGCAAGGACATTAATATGTGTGACGAAATAGGAAGCAAACCAACCCTAGACGATTTTATGCCGATTCCTATCGACTGGGACACAAACGCACTCTTCCGTAGGGGTCCATGACTAAGAGTGGGGCTCGCCAAAACCCATTAGATCTAAGCCTTTGTTCCTTGGTCCAAACTGGATTAATGGTGCTTATAGTATGGCCCTAATTCGCACATGATCTATGGTGTTTCATTACCTAACTTTAACATACTCTGAACATGTATCCTCCCCGATAGTTGTAAAGTTTGTAAAACATTTAAATGAATAGGGGAACATGAACTCACAGTATCGCGTCCTGAAAATAGATGAAAATAAGATCTCACGTGCGGTCGTCCTGAATAGCGTGGCGACCTACAAATGTTCTTATTTTTGTTAGACACTTCGGTCTTTGAAAAAGACTTGAGTACAAGTCTTGTGTCATGAGTATGTGTAAGACTTGCATGTCTTTACTGTTCGTTAACTGTGTATTCGATGTATGAGTTGTTCAAATGTTCGTTAATTGTGTATTCGATGAATGAGTAGTATAGTCGGATCTCGTCCGCTGAATCTCGTGTCTTGTATGTATCACTTGTATAGTTGTGTTCACGAAGATGGTATCATTGGGCCAAGCCCATGTTTTCAAGTTATCGGGCTTAAATAGTGCTGGGCCTTAAATAGTGTTGGGCCTCAATAGTGTTGGGCCTCAAATAGTGTTGGGCCTCAAATAGTGTTGGGCCTTAATAGTGTTGGGCCTCAAATAGTGTTGGGCCTCAAATAGTGTTGGGCTTTAATAGTGTTGGGCTTGAATAGTGTTGGGCTTTAATAGTGTTGGGCTTGAATAGTGTTGGGCTTTAGCCCATATGTTTAGTATTTGGGCTTAGCCCATTAATTTATGTTAAGCCCATTAATAAAACAATAGCCCATTACTTAAACTAGCCCATTTGTTTATAAAAATAGTCCATTAAGTATAATAAGCCCATTTGTAGAAAAATAGCCCAATAATACATGTAAGCCTTTCATTTTTATAAAAACCCTTTTTATAAAAATTAACTAAGTATAGATGTTAGTAATAAAAACATACTAGCTTTTATAAGTTTATAAACATCCGAAAATTTGTTATCGATAGTATATTTATATTTCGTGTCGAAAGATCGTCTAACATCGTAGTAACTCCCCGGATTGGCAATTAGCTTAAGTAGTCGTCCGTCGTTCATTTTGACCATATTTGGTGTCTGATTATTAGAATCGTCCGTAACTCGTTTTAAGGCGTTATTATGTGAAGTCTCGTAGGACTTTTGTTATAACGTGTTTTGAGTTTATAAGTGACATGAGATTCAAGTTCCTACCATGATATATATAACTAATACACCAAGTAATATATCACACATAATTGTTTAAAGTAACCAAATATATATTAAAAAAAAATATATATTTTCCTTGTCTTTTATTTTATAAATCCTTCTTTAATAACCTTTATAAATCTTGTATAGATTTACCCAAAAATGTTGTTATTTTATAAAATAAAGTTTTTATAAAAATTGGCCATATAACCTTTGCATTTTTATCTTAACCATGTTTCATTAAACATATCATTTTCTTTATTAAATCAACAACAATTTATTCATCATCTTAACTAAACATTATAAGACTTTTATAACATCAAATCATCAAGATGATAAGCAAATCATGTAGGGTTTTAAACATGATCCTTTCATATGTTAACTAGTTCAAAAACCAAGTTAAATTCTAGTTTTAACAACTTTCATAAAAATCTTTAGTTGTATGTTAATTTTTATAATCTTGTGAAAGTCTTGTTTTTGAATATAAACCCTAAATACTTTCACAAGATTACTAGATATGATCATTCCTTTATAACCCTTTATGTTAAAAACCATTTAACATAAACATGTATGATTATTAGATCATATTTTTAAAACACCTTCTAACAATTTATTTGTATTCTAATCATCATAACAACATCAAATATGCATATTACAAGTCTTAAATCACAATATAAACAAACATAATTATATGATGATTTTTATCTTTGCTTCTTTGTATTTTTCTTGTTCATTATGTATGATTATATATGGTTATTATTAATTATAATAACAATCATAAACATAATATGTATAAAAAAAATAGAAGCTTACTTCTAGCACTAGGCTAGGGATGATCTTTAGAGATTATTAAGAATAAGTAAGATGATGATCTTGATGTTAGAACAC
This sequence comes from Helianthus tuberosus, assembly GCA_030545235.1. Classification (NCBI taxonomy): domain Eukaryota; kingdom Viridiplantae; phylum Streptophyta; class Magnoliopsida; order Asterales; family Asteraceae; genus Helianthus; species Helianthus tuberosus. The sequence continues at coordinate 103,121,358 of CM060409.1, read as the reverse complement.
TTTGGTATGGATGAAAAACCCTTCCTTTTGCTTCCAAAAGCCTTAGATCACCCTATGTTCCAAAGAAATCCATCTTGGTTATGAAGAAGATGATAAAAAGAAATGGGTTTATGGAGGTGTTCTTGATGGAAGATGAAGATGATTAGAGAGCTTTTCTTATGTGTGTGTAAGAAATGGTGTAAATGTGTGGTAACTTAGTGAATAAGTGTTGTAATAAGTCTTCATTCTAATCCACTAGTAAGTAACATAATATCTAGATATTTAGCAACATAAACAAGGGGTGTGGGACCCCTTGTTCACGGCATCAACATGGGGGGGGGGGGGGGTCTTATGTTGTAAAAATAACTTAGTAAATATTAATGTTTCAAATGAAGTATAAGTTGTAAACATTTAGATGTTTAGGTTTTGCAATTTTTCCGAGATGATTCGCGACTTAAAATGATCATAAACTAGTTTTTACAAGACCAAAAATAAAAGTCACTAGTTCGCTACAAGTGCCAAAATGTAGTTCGGATAATTGTTTAGTGCTCGTTTCACTAATAAATAGTCGAAACGTTCTCTTATGGAAGTTGTAGGGCAAATTTCCGTTATGTGTGTAATTGATATTCCATAAGTATTTTTATATGAAATTGGTGCCTAAACATCAATTTTTGCATCTTGTATTAAAAATACAATTGCTGAATTTTGCGGACAATTCATGAAATGGTCATTTTTAGCGCGTTTCGGACAGTTTTTAGTGCTACCGGGCATTGGTAAATTATTGATCGAACTCTTGTATTCCCATATAGGGTTTAATATATAATTGATGTTGGACTCTCATCCGAGTTCTAAAGATGTCATTTTAGATGTTTTCTGCGGATCCGGAGTTTTGGTCAGCACTCTAGTTCACTAGGCACTACTCTAGTTGTTTCGATGAATTGTTTGCACTATTTCAAATGTACCTAATAAAAATGAATCATGTGTAATAACCAATGAATATTCCATGAGTTTTCTAAGATGTATACCATGTAATCATGCAGCCAGAATATTCAAAACACATGCTTGTATAATGTAAATCACTGTTTTAAATGTAAGTAAATTACCCGAAAGTGGCAGTTGTCACATTCTCCCCTTGTTATTTAGAATTTCGTCCCGAAATTCTAGCTTTGTTATTCTTTGCAGGAGTCTTTGGAAATAAGTGGGGATATTTTGCCTTCATTCGGTCTTCACGTTCCCAAGTATACTCGGGCCCGTGACGAGAGTTCCAACGAACCTTTACCAATTTGATACGACTTCTCCGTGTTTTATTGACCTTCCAGTCCGTGACCTCAACAGGTTCTTCAGTGAAATGGAGTTTGTCGTCAATGTGAATTTCATCCACAGGAATGGCAACGGTTACTTGTATTGGACTCTTTTTAAGATTTGACACATGAAACGTGTGGTGTACACTGCTAAGTTCATCTGGTAACTTCAACTTGTAAGCAACAGTGCCAATCTTTTCCAAGATTTCAAATGGTCCAATGTAACGCGGGTTAAGCTTTCCACGTTTACCGAACCTCACTACGCCTTTCCAAGGTGAGACTTTCAACAAAACTTTCTCTCCAACCTCGAAAGATGCTTGTTTTCGTTTTCCATCCGCGTAGAGCTTTTGTCGATCGCGAGCCGCCTTGATACGGTCTCGGATCTGAAAAAATTTTATCCGTAGTATCTTGGACTAGTTCCGGACCAATTAATTGACTATCGCCCGTTTCCGCCCAACATAGCGGAGAGCGACACTTTCGACCATAAAGAGCTTCGAACGGTGCAGCTCGTATACTTGTATGGTAGCTGTTATTGTAGGAAAACTCAACTAGAGGTAGATGATTATCCCAATTGCCGCCTAAATCCATAACACATGCACGAAGCATATCTTCGAGTGTTTGGATTGTCCGTTCGCTCTGGCCGTCAGTTTGTGGATGAAAGGCCGTACTTAGATTCAATTGAGATCCAAAGGCCTGTTGAAATGAATTCCATATTCTTGAAACAAAACGACCGTCTCGGTCCGAAATGATTGAAATAGGCACTCCATGACGAGCCACTATTTCTCTGAGATAGATTTCCGCTAGTTTCTCAGTACTATCCTTCTCCCGAATCGGTAAGAAGTGTGCGGACTTTGTCAATCTATCGACGATTACCCATATCATGTCATGACCTTTCGAGGTCCTGGGTAACTTCGTAATGAAGTCCATCGATATTTGTTCCCATTTCCAAGCGGGAATCTCGGGTTGTTGTAATAACCCAGATGGTTTCTGATACTCTGCCTTGACCTTCGCGCAGGTCAAGCATTTTCCAACATAGCTAGCAATATCCTTTTTGAGGTTAGGCCACCAATAGTACTCTTTTAAGTCGTGGTACATCTTATCTGATCCAGGATGGATCGAGTACTTTGACCTATGTGCTTCCTCAAAAATGAGATCTCGGAGACCTCCAAAGAATGGAACCCAAACTCTACCCACAAGGTACAAAGTTCCATCCTCCTTTGGTACTAACTGTTTTTCCATGCCTCGAAGTGATTCTTCTAGAATATGTTCTTCCTTGAGCGCTTCTTGTTGTGCATTTCGAATGCGTGCGGTAAGATCTGTGTGAATTGTCATCTCTAGTGCTCGCACTCTTAGTGTTTTAACTCGTTCCTTGCGGCTCAAGGCGTCTGCTACAACGTTCGCCTTGCCCGGATGGTACTTGATTTCACAATCATAGTCGTTTAATAATTCAACCCAACGTCGCTGACGCATATTTAATTCTTTTTGGTTGAATATGTGTTGTAGACTCCTATGATCCGTGAAAATAGTGCACTGTGTACCATATAAGTAATGCCGCCAAATTTTCAAAGCAAATACCACCGCGCCTAGCTCTAGGTCGTGAGTGGTATAGTTCTTCTCGTGAACTTTCAGTTGGCGGGACGCGTACGCGATAACCTTTTTACGTTGCATGAGTACACAACCCAAACCTTGATGCGAAGCATCACAGTATACCACAAAGTCATCGGTACCGTCGGGTAATGATAAGATTGGTGCCATGCACAACTTGTCTTTAAGATGTTGAAATGCTGCTTCTTGTTTCTCTCCCCAATCGAATTTCCTGTCTTTCTGTGTAAGAGAAGTTAGCGGTTGAGCAATCTTTGAGAAATTCTCAATGAATCTCTGATAATATCCCGCTAAGCCCAAAAATTGTCGCACTTCAGTAGGAGTCTTGGGCGCTTCCCAATTCTTAATCGATTCAATCTTCGACGGGTCTACTTGAATACCCTTCTCGTTCACTATATGCCCGAGAAATTGTACTTCACGAATCCAAAACTCACATTTGGAAAACTTCGCGTATAGTTTCTCCTTCTTGAGTAGTTCTAAGATGGTTCTCAAATGTTGTTCATGCTCGGCTGCCGATCGTGAGTATATCAAGATGTCGTCAATGAACACTATGACGAATTTGTCGAGATACGGCTTGCACACGCGGTTCATTAAATCCATGAAGACCGCCGGTGCGTTCGTTAAACCAAAAGGCATAACGAGAAACTCGTAGTGACCGTAACGAGTCCGAAAAGCTGTTTTTGGTATGCTTTCTTCTTGAATCCGTAACTGATGATACCCCGATCGTAAGTCTACCTTTGAGTAAAAACTCGACCCTTGGAGTTGATCGAATAAGTCATCAATCCTCGGTAGTGGATACCGATTCTTGATGGTGAGTTTATTCAACTCTCTGTTGTCGATACACATTCTGAATGTCCCGTCCTTCTTTTTCACAAAAAGAACTGGAGCTCCCCAAGGCGAGAAACTTGGTCTGATGAATCCCTTATCCAACAACTCTTGAAGTTGTGTGGATAATTCCTGCATTTCAGAAGGTGCTAATCGATATGGAGATTTAGCTACAGGTGCGGCTCCTGGTACCAAGTCAATATGAAATTCGACTTGTCGATAAGGCGGTAGTCCTGGCAAGTCTTCAGGAAAGACTTCAGGAAATTCTTTTACTACCGGAATATCTGTCAACTTCGGCCCATCGGCCTTCTTGTCTACAACATGCGCTAGAAAGGCAATGTAACCTTTCCGTAAGTATTTCTGTGCTTTCATGCAATTGATGATCCGCAATGGGGTGTCACGCTTCTCTCCATGTATAACAAGTGTCTCTTCGTTCGGTAGTGGTAGGCGAATGATCTTCTCATGGCAAACGACTTCGGCTCGATTGTTGGATAGCCAATCCATGCCAACCACTACGTCGAAACTACCCAATTCAACGGGTAAGAGATCGATATTGAATTTTTGTTCACCAAGTTCTAAGGTACACTCCTTAACAACTTCTCCCGTCTCTATTAGTCTACCGTTAGCCAATTCTATAGAATATGGAACATCTAGCTTACTAGGTTCCAAGCCCAGAATATTTTTAAATTCTATAGAGATAAAACTAAAATCGGCTCCGGTATCAAATAATATGGATGCGAAATGATCATTTAGAAGAAACGTACCAGTGACCACATTAGGGTCTTGGCGCGCATCTTTGGCTCCAATCACAAATGATCGTCCATGAGCCTGAATTTCTTTAGGACAGTCTTTCTTGTAGTGATCCTTGCTTCCGCATCCAAAGCATCCTTGATTACGACCATTCCCGTTTCCATTCTTGTTACCAAATCCACTTCCCGATCCAGTATTATTTCCCGTTCCCCAACATGACTCAGTACGGTGGCCAAGCTTGCCACACTTATCACACTTGACAACCCGACAACCACCCACGTGATGAAATTTGCATCGTTCACACATAGGTAAAGTACCAGCGTACTTCTTAGGACCAGTGTCGTTTGTGGCTACAAACGCTTTTGCATCCTTTTGCGAGTTGTTCTGTCGCCTGTTGTTGTTGTTGTTGTTGTTGGGGTTATTGTTATTGTTGTTGTGATTGTTGTTACTGTTGTTGTTGTTATTACTGCGGGTTCCCTTCTTGAAATTCGAGTAACTCCTCTTCCCACGGTTGGAAGACTCAACATGTGTTTCCTTCTTGTCATCACCTTTCTCAGTGAATATCTTCATCCTGACCCCGTCTTCAGTAAGACTCACGGCTATAGTCACAGCCTGAGTAATAGTCGTGGGTTTAGCTGCAGTAACCAGACTTCGAATCTTGTCAGAAAGTCCCCAGATATAGCGTTCGATACGCTTGAATTCTGGTGTTACAAGATATGGAATCACGCGGGACAGATCGTGAAATCTTTGCGTATATCCCGTGATATCAGCTCCGACCATGGTAAGGTTCCAAAACTCGTTCTCCAACTTCTGGAGTTCAGCACGAGAACAGTACTTTTCCCTCATACGTTCCTTCAGTTCCTCCCAAGTCAACGCATAAGCAGCGTCATCACCCAAAGTTTGCACTTGTAGGTTCCACCAGGTAAGGGCCTCGTTGAGAAACAAGCCAGTAACGAAAGTGACTTGCTGATTAGCAGAACATCTGCTCATTCTGATAGTGGAATCCGTTCTCTCAGTCCATCTCACATAAGCCACAGCACCGCCTGTGCCATCATAGTTAAGCGGCTTGCAGTCTAGAAACTGCTTGAATGTGCACCCTGAAATTGGACAACGGATTTTGAATGAGCAAACAGTGAATCGCACGAATAGATTAAGAAAAAAATTTGATGTGTTGTAATAAAACGAATAAACGTTACCCGGAATATTTGTTCCACCTGAAGGACCGCTTGGACCCTGGCCTCCCGATCCGCCGGTGCCACCACTTTGTTCGACACGGGATGCCTCATACAGTGCGATAGCTTGAGCGATTCTCTGTTCTATAAGTGCATTCAGTTCCGCCTCAGTCGTAGACATTGGTGGAGGTGGGGGTGGATCAGTTCGTGAACGTAAGCCTCTCCTCGGTGGCATGATTCTTCCAAAGGAGAAATAGGATAAAGATTAGACGTTGATTTTGTTTGTTCAAAAGGAAATATTCATAACATTAATAGCAATATCACCACCAAATATATAATGCGAGTAAATAAGTTAACATAAACAATAAGATATGTCCAACCAGACCACTCAGATGCATTTAATAGATAACACCAAGTTTTTATATATATATAGTCAACCGGTTACATAATCGTTTGAAAGGAACAAAAATAGACTCGGGCTACATAACCCGGTCATACTAGTCTAGTACAACAAAAGAGATAACAAAATTTTCCTTCCAACTGCGTGATCCGCTGTATGTCGGTTGTCTTCAAAACTTGGTGGAGCATCAATATGTACACAAAACGACTATAAATACCCGTCCCAAAAGTATACTACCGGTAAACATAGTCTATGGTGGGGGAAAGACTGGTGGTGGAATAGGGAACAACAACCTGTGGACATCAGAAACCCTACCCTCCAAATCTAGAACCAAACGGTTCAGGAACACAATCTGCTGCTCGAGCGTCAGTACCCGAGTAGGTAAATCCACTGGCGGTAGATCCGCTGGTGGCATCTGAGGTGGTAGTGGGGGTAATGGTGGTGACCCTGGTGGTGGTGGTGGATCCTGGGGTGGTGAATGGGCTGGTGGTGGTGGAGCCTGAAGTACCAAACCAAGCAGGTGGGTAAGCTCATCCTCGAGTTCACTAACTCGGCGTATAACAAAGTCTATCTGATGCTCAAGTGTGAGCACACGAGCCGGTAACTCGGTAGTAGCAACTAGGTAATGCAACGGGTGGTATGGGTCTGTGATGGGCATATCATGTGGGTATAGGTCCATGTCTCCGGGTGGTACATGAGCATGTCCAGAGGGTCCTGCCTCGTCAGTATGGTCTATATGTGGTAGAATAGGAGCAACATGATCATGTGCAGGGACAACTGGCTCATCAGGTATGACATCATCCAGCTCAATGTCTGCATTGCGCTGTAGGCCAATGGCCTGCAGTGCAGATGAAGTAACAGATGCATAAGATGAAGCATCTGAATCGGTATCGGAGTCAGAAGAAATGACAATAACCAGGACTACCGGTGCAGCGACCTCCAAAATAACCACGTCATGAACATCCCCGTCTCCCAACTCATCACCTAAATGCTCCACGGGAATCACAGGAACTACAACGTCGTCATCCTCGTCGAAGTCGCCAATAAAAGGCATAATAGCAAGAGGAAGGACATCCCATGGTATAACATCGACCACATGTTCACCCGCTGGGTGACCTAGAATAACCATCTCGTTAAGTAGAGGGGGCACGACTAGCACATCGTCATCAATAATGTCTCCTAACATGTGAGCGTCCAAAATGTCACCACCAATTGCGAACGGCTGAAAATCATCCAAATCATCGTCAGATTCCGACTCACTGTCGGACGTAATGACCTGGACTGCCGGTACATACTCGTCGTCGGAGGATAGCTCCATCGGGTCTACGTCGTCATATACGTTGCTTCCTTCAGAGGAAGACATGATAGCCTGAGAAATAAGTTGTTCGACACGTATGAGTATTTGTTACGTTACATATATACACAGAATGTATTTTTCACATAGAGTTCATTTTAAGTTATCCTACTTGAGTTGTGTGGATTAACTTAAAGTTGCATGTCTACCATTTAGATGACTAAGACACTAATGTCCTTGCTTGATTTGTTTGAGATGAATTCTTGTTGAAAGTGGACCATGAAAATGTTTATGCAAATGAAACCATGTATTTGTGTTTAGATGGTTTTCGTGAGAGATCCCTAGTGATTGTAGACTTAGATTCAATAAAGAATCCTGGTTCACTACAATCGATGCTCTGATACCAGTCTGTCACACCCGCTCATAGCGGAAACGCAAGGTGTGATCTGTCTGGTTTTCATTGCATAAATATCGATGTACATGAACAAACTATATGAATAAAACATACTCCATTGCCATTACATAGTGTTTCAAAAGATTACAACATAAGTTTAGTGTGTCGGTTACAAACCATTAACATGAAAGTAAAGCGTTATTGTTTCATACATTAACTTGAAATAAACTACAAAGGTTTAAACCATCATATTTCCGCAAAGAGGCGGAATATAATAGTTAAACCCTTCAAAAGATGGCATGGAGTTCCGGTACTTGTTATCTTGACTGCAAAATCCGACATGGTCCTTTAATTCCCTGAAATACATGTTAAGTTTGGAAAACATCAACAAAAGTTGGTGAATTCATGCAATTTTAGTTGATGACGATGTATGAAAAACGTGAGTTGTAGTATGTAAAGCGTCAATGAAATCGTTGATCATTAATGTTTTGCAAGGACATTAATATGTGTGACGAAATAGGAAGCAAACCAACCCTAGACGATTTTATGCCGATTCCTATCGACTGGGACACAAACGCACTCTTCCGTAGGGGTCCATGACCAAGAGTGGGGCTCGCCAAAACCCATTAGATCTAAGCCTTTGTTCATTGGTCCAAACTGGATTAATGGTGCTTATAGTATGGCCCTAATTCGCACATGATCTATGGTGTTTCATTACCTAACTTTAACATACTCTGAACATGTATCCTCCCCGATAGTTGTAAAGTTTGTAAAACATTTAAATGAATAGGGGAACATGAACTCACAGTATCGCGTCCTGAAAATAGATGAAAATAAGATCTCACGTGCGGTCGTCCTGAATAGCGTGGCGACCTACAAATGTTCTTATTTTTGTTAGACACTTCGGTCTTTGAAAAGGACTTGAGTACAAGTCTTGTGTCATGAGTATGTGTAAGACTTGCATGTCTTTACTGTTCGTTAACTGTGTATTCGATGTATGAGTTGTTCAAATGTTCGTTAACTGTGTATTCGATGAATGAGTAGTATAGTCGGATCTCGTCCGCTGAATCTCGTGTCTTGTATGTATCACTTGTATAGTTGTGTTCACGAAGATGGTATCATTGGGCCAAGCCCATGTTTTCAAGTTATCGGGCTTAAATAGTGCTGGGCCTTAAATAGTGTTGGGCCTCAATAGTGTTGGGCTTTAATAGTGTTGGGCCTCAAATAGTGTTGGGCCTTAATAGTGTTGGGCCTCAAATAGTGTTGGGCCTCAAATAGTGTTGGGCTTTAATAGTGTTGGGCTTGAATAGTGTTGGGCTTTAATAGTGTTGGGCTTGAATAGTGTTGGGCTTTAGCCCATATGTTTAGTATTTGGGCTTAGCCCATTAATTTATGTTAAGCCCATTAATAAAACAATAGCCCATTACTTAAACTAGCCCATTTGTTTATAAAAATAGTCCATTAAGTATAATAAGCCCATTTGTAGAAAAATAGCCCACTAATACATGTAAGCCTTTCATTTTTATAAAAACCCTTTTTATAAAAATTAACTAAGTATAGATGTTAGTAATAAAAACATACTAGCTTTTATAAGTTTATAAACATCCGAAAATTTGTTATCGATAGTATATTTATATTTCGTGTCGAAAGATCGTCTAACATCGTAGTAACTCCCCGGATTGGCAATTAGCTTAAGTAGTCGTCCGTCGTTCATTTTGACCATATTTGGTGTCTGATTATTAGAATCGTCCGTAACTCGTTTTAAGGCGTTATTATGTGAAGTCTCGTAGGACTTTTGTTATAACGTGTTTTGAGTTTATAAGTGACATGAGATTCAAGTTCCTACCATGATATATATAACTAATACACCAAGTAATATATCACACATAATTGTTTAAAGTAACCAAATATATATTAAAAAAAATATATATTTTCCTTGTCTTTTATTTTATAAACCCTTCTTTAATAACCTTTATAAATCTTGTATAGATTTACCCAAAAATGTTGTTATTTTATAAAATAAAGTTTTTATAAAAATTGGCCATATAACCTTTGCATTTTTATCTTAACCATGTTTCATTAAACATATCATTTTCTTTATTAAATCAACAACAATTTATTCATCATCTTAACTAAACATTATAAGACTTTTATAACATCAAATCATCAAGATGATAAGCAAATCATGTAGGGTTTTAAACATGATCCTTTCATATGTTAACTAGTTCAAAAACCAAGTTAAATTCTAGTTTTAACAACTTTCATAAAAATCTTTAGTTGTATGTTAATTTTTATAATCTTGTGAAAGTCTTGTTTTTGAATATAAACCCTAAATACTTTCACAAGATTACTAGATATGATCATTCCTTTATAACCCTTTATGTTAAAAACCATTTAACATAAACATGTATGATTATTAGATCATATTTTTAAAACACCTTCTAACAATTTATTTGTATTCTAATCATCATAACAACATCAAATATGCATATTACAAGTCTTAAATCACAATATAAACAAACATAATTATATGATGATTTTTATCTTTGCTTCTTTGTATTTTTCTTGTTCATTATGTATGATTATATATGGTTATTATTAATTATAATAACAATCATAAACATAATATGTATAAAAAAAAATAGAAGCTTACTTCTAGCACTAGGCTAGGGATGATCTTTAGAGATTATTAAGAATAAGTAAGATGATGATCTTGATGTTAGAACACTTTGGTATGGATGAAAAACCCTTCCTTTTGCTTCCAAAAGCCTTAGATCACCCTATGTTCCAAAGAAATCCATCTTGGTTATGAAGAAGATGATAAAAAGAAATGGGTTTATGGAGGTGTTCTTGATGGAAGATGAAGATGATTAGAGAGCTTTTCTTATGTGTGTGTAAGAAATGGTGTAAATGTGTGGTAACTTAGTGAATAAGTGTTGTAATAAGTCTTCATTCTAATCCACTAGTAAGTAACATAATATCTAGATATTTAGCAACATAAACAAGGGGTGTGGGACCCCTTGTTCACGGCATCAACATGGGGGGGGGGGGGTCTTATGTTGTAAAAATAACTTAGTAAATATTAATGTTTCAAATGAAGTATAAGTTGTAAACATTTAGATGTTTAGGTTTTGCAATTTTTCCGAGATGATTCGCGACTTAAAATGATCATAAACTAGTTTTTACAAGACCAAAAATAAAAGTCACTAGTTCGCTACAAGTGCCAAAATGTAGTTCGGATAATTGTTTAGTGCTCGTTTCACTAATAAATAGTCGAAACGTTCTCTTATGGAAGTTGTAGGGCAAATTTCCGTTATGTGTGTAATTGATATTCCATAAGTATTTTTATATGAAATTGGTGCCTAAACATCAATTTTTGCATCTTGTATTAAAAATACAATTGCTGAATTTTGCGGACAATTCATGAAATGGTCATTTTTAGCGCGTTTCGGACAGTTTTTAGTGCTACCGGGCATTGGTAAATTATTGATCGAACTTTTGTATTCCCATATAGGGTTTAATATATAATTGATGTTGGACTCTCATCCGAGTTCTAAAGATGTCATTTTAGATGTTTTCTGCGGATCCGGAGTTTTCGTCAGCACTCTAGTTCACTAGGCACTACTCTAGTTGTTTCGATGAATTGTTTGCACTATTTCAAATGTACCCAATAAAAATGAATCATGTGTAATAACCAATGAATATTCCATGAGTTTTCTAAGATGTATACCATGTAATCATGCAGCCAGAATATTCAAAACACATGCTTGTATAATGTAAATCACTGTTTTAAATGTAAGTAAATTACCCGAAAGTGGCAGTTGTCACATCTGAGCTGCTTGGTTTGGCGATCCATGATTTCGACAGGCTTCTCCACGAAGTGTAGTGTTTCGTTTACTTGAAGGTCATCGAGGGGTACAATTAAATCATGCTCAGCCAGGCACTTTCGGAGGTTTGACACGTGGAAAGTCGGGTAAACGTTACTAAGTTCCTCTGGTAGTTCGAGTCTGTAGGCGACTTTTCCGATCCTTTCCAGAATCTTAATAGGTCCAACATATCGAGGCGCTAATTTCCCTTTCTTGCCGAATCTGACCACACCCTTCCAAGGTGATACCTTTAGGAGTACGTAGTCACCAACATCAAATTCAAGGGGCTTGCGTCGTCTATCGGCGTAACTTTTCTGTCTACTTCGAGCTTTCAACAAGTTGTCTCGAATTTGGAGGACTTTGTCAGTCGTTTCTTGTAATAGGTCGGGACCGGTTAATTGCGAGTGACCGATCTCGTGCCATACAATAGGCGATCGACATTTTCTTCCGTATAAAGCCTCGAATGGTGCCATTTGAATGCTGGAATGATAACTGTTGTTATACGAGAATTCGACTAGCGGCAGGTATTTATCCCAATTACCGCCGAAGTCTATGACACATGAACGGAGCATCTCTTCAAGAGTACGAATCGTTCTTTCAGTCTGACCGTCGGTTTGAGGGTGGAATGCGGTACTTAGATTAAGCGATGTACCGAGAGCCGTTTGAAACGTTTCCCACAGTCGTGAGGTAAACCGAGCATCACGGTCAGAGATGATGTCGCGAGGTGTCCCATGATTACAAATGATCTCGTCGGTGTAGATTCGGGCTAATCGTTCTACCTTGTAGTCTTCCCGTATTGGCAAGAAGTGAGCTGATTTGGTCAAACGGTCAACATCAACCCAGATGCTGTCGTGACCTGATGACGTGTGCGGAAGCTTTGTTATGAAGTCTATAGCTATACTCTCCCACTTCCACATAGGGATCGGTGGTTGCTCGAGTAAGCCAGAGGGTCTTTGGTGTTCGGCCTTAACCCTTGCACAAGTCAGGCACTTTCCAACGTAGAGAGCAATATCCCTTTTCATGCCAGGCCACCGGTACTTGTAGCAAAGGTCCTGGTACATTCTGTCGGCACCGGGATGAATAGAATACTGGGACTTGTGGGCTTTGTCCATCAAAATCTGTTGCAAATCGGTCCGTTTAGGGATCCAAATTCGGTCCAGAAAGTGGAATATCCCATTCGACTTACTCACAAGCTGGGCTCCATCGTGGTAGATTCTTTCCTTCTTCAGAGTGCGTTCATTAAAACATGCATGCTGGGCTTCACGGATGAGGGTTTCGAGGTCGTATTGGGCTTGGACGTTACGAGTGCTAAGCAGATAGCTCCGTCTGCTGAGTGCGTCGGCAACAGCATTTGCTTTGCCTGGGTGATAACGAATCTCACAGTCGTAATCGTTGAGAAGTTCTACCCATCGGCGTTGACGCATATTAAGTTCTTTCTGATCAAAGATATGTTGTAGGCTCCTATGATCGGTGAAGATCGTACACTTGGTACCATACATGTAGTGTCGCCAAATCTTTAAAGCAAAAACAACCGCGCCTAGCTCGAGATCATGGGTTGTATAGTTCTTCTCGTGGATTTTGAGCTGACGAGACGCGTAAGCTATAACCTTGTCCCGCTGCATAAGAACACAACCAAGACCAAGGTTGGAAGCGTCACAATAGACAATGAAATCGTCGTTTCCGTCGGACAATGAAGAACAGGAGCATTGCAGAGCATGTGCTTGAGGGTTTGGAAAGCAGACTCTTGTTCAGTTCCCCAAACAAAAGGCTTGTCTTTATGCATGAGAGCGGTAAGCGGCACTGCGATCTTTGAGAATCCTTCGATAAATCGTCGATAATAGCCCGCTAGTCTGAGAAAAGAACGGACTTCGGACGGGTTCTTAGGTGTAATCTAACTCTTAACGGCTTCAATATTCGCAGGATCGACGTGAATACCCTGACTATTGACAATGTGACCCAGAAACTGAACCTCCTCCGACCAGAATTCACACTTGGAGAACTTGGCATAGAGTTGATTCCCCTGGAGTTGCTCGAGAACCAAACGTAGATGTTACGCGTGTTTGACTTTCGATTTGGAATAGATCAAGACATCGGCGATGAATACGATGACGAAACGGTCGAGATATGGTTTACACACGCGATTCATCAGATCCATGAAAACCGTGGGTGCGTTGGTTAAACCAAATGGCATAACAACGAATTCGTAATGGCCATAACGAGTGCGAAACGCGGTTTTGGGTATATCCTCCTCTTGAATGCGTAGTTGGTAATACCCTGAGCATAGATCGATCTTTGAGAAACACGTAGCACCTTGTAACTGATCAAACAAATCGTCGATGCGAGGTAGGGGGTAGCGGTTCTTGATAGTTAACTTATTCAATTCCCGATAATCGATGCACATCCTGAACGACCCATCCTTCTTCTTGACGAAAAGGACTGGCGCGCCCCAAGGAGAGGTGCTCGGGCGAATGAAGCCTTTCTCAAGTAATTCTTGGAGTTGGTTTGAGTGTTCACGCATTTCGGACGGTGTGAGTCGGTAAGGAGCTTTTGCAACAGGGTTTGCTCCAGGAATGAGGTCGATACGAAAGTCGATATCATGACTTGGCGGTAGTCTGGGAAGATCCTCAGGAAAGACATTAGGAAATTCTCGGACCACTGGAACATCGTTTACACCAGGTCTTCCTTTCTTTTCCTTCTCCGCTACTACAATGTTAGCCAAGAAAGCTCTGTATTCCTTGCGGAGATACTTGCTAGCTTGGACACATGACATGAGTTTGAGACCCTTCGAAGCGGTTTCACCGTAGACATATAATAAATCACCATTTGCGAGCGAGAATCGAATCATCATGTCGAAGCACACAACTTCAGCATGGTTTTCGCGAAGAAAGTCTATGCCTACTATGACATCAAAACTTCCGAGTTGCATCGGAATAAGGTCGATTGGGAAGATGTGATTGTTGAGCTCAAGAGTACAATCACAAAGAACAGAATTAACGGCGACAGTTCTTCCAGTGGCGACTTCAACATCGAACGTCGAGGAGAGTTGGGAGTGCTTACGATTAAGGAGCTTCTCGAATTCGAACGTCACAAAGCAATTATCGGCTCCATTATCAAATAAACACGAAGCATAAATACCATTCACAAGGAAGGTACCATTGACCACGTTGTTGTCGGCTTGGGCTTGGTGCACGTTGATGTTGAAAGTTCGTGCGCGTGCTGCTTGTTGCTGTTGCTACTGGTGTTACTACTGCTGCTGAGGCTGCTGCTGCTGGTGCTCTTGTTTCACAACCTTGTTTGGGCACATGTTGGCGAAATGGTTAGGATCGCCACATGCGAAGCACGCTCTGGCGTTGACCACGGGTGCCGGAGGAGCTTGTTGACCCTAAGGGGCGGTGAGTAGAGCTTGATGAGCAGGAGCTTGTCGAGCACGACAGTTGGTAGTGAAATGGCCGTACATATTGCAATGAGCACAAAAACGGCAAACGATGGTAGTCGGGTGGTGGTAGGTACAAGTAGGGTAAAGCGGGTGTGGCCCAGTGTATGTACGCTTAGCAGGCGGTGCATTTGCCACAGGCGCCGCTACTTGACGCTGTTGGGCTGGTACAACTTGTATCGGTGCAGCAGTGATCGCACAGTTCTTGTTGCTGGAGCTGTTCTTTCTCTTGTTCTTCCTCTTGTTGCTCGATGCGATGGTGGTTTCAGCAGTTGGTGCGGCGGTGGTAGCTTGATGCAGGTTGTAACAACTGTGCTTGTAATCACTATGAACAGTTCCATTATCAATAAAGCAATGTTATTTGATCCCAATGTTTATTTGATTGTGTTTTACATTTTTCATGTTTTGACTTTTGTTCAATTTCAAACTCTACATCACTTTCTGGAGAGTTATACGCAAACTGGTGCGTAAACGTACTCAGTTTAATGCGAGAAATACTCCGGAACATCAACATATACTCAACATACCTTAAATAACCTTTACATAACTTAGAAATAAGTTTTGAAGGCTTTGGTATGGCAAAAACAAGTTAATTCGCTTACAGGGACTAAACTTGACAAACTGCGAAAGTATGACGATTCGTACTGGAACAGACATTCTGGAACATAACCATAAGTAAACACACCTTAAATATCCTTTACATAGCTTAGAAATAGGCTTTGAGGGGTTCGGTGTGCTAAAATAAACTTTTGGGTCATTCAGGGACTAAAAGTGTCAAAAAGTGCACAAGTTTGCATTTTTGCGCATAACTTACGTTCTGAATACATCCGGACATCCAAAAATTTATGTAAGCATGACTATATTATATTTTAATGTTCGCCATAAGAAAAATCCATTCGTCGCGTCATTTGGATCGTTTTTCGCGCTTATGCGCATTCCGTCGTAATTAAGCGAACATCGCGTTCGTACGACCAAACGAACCATCATCCGGCATTTTTTTGAGCATGTTTTGAGTTCCCTATACTTTAACTTCATTTTAGAGCCTTGAAATGAGGTTAACGGGGTTCAAACGCATCGAAAAAGGCCTTAAACACGTGCAGGGACCATTTCTGCCAATTCTGAAACTTTTTTGATTCAGGGGGGTGCTAGCGTAGGGCGAGCCCTATAGGCTTACCCGTCGCGCTACGCGACTGCCTATCAGACCAGATGCAGTGTTTCTAACATCAGTTTGCAGCTGTTTGATCCAACACCACACATTCTAAATTGTCTAGTCAGCTGATAAGAACCATTTTCTAGTCACCATAAGGTTCCAACACTTGTACGGTTACGATTAAGGCACGTTTTCCATGAAACGATCTTAACGGTGGACCAAATACTATAAATACCCCACCCCCATGCTTCAAAATCACAAGAACTTTGATTTGAGAAACTCTAAGTTGAAACTATTGTTTCATACCTGAGATTTTTGAATCGAGGTTAGCATTCGGGGACCCTTCGTAAGTATTCTTTCGTTCTTTTCCTTATTTTATTGCTTTTCGAGTCAGAAAGTCAAACTTTGTTTGACTTTCAGCGTTGACCAGTAATGGTCAATGCGAAGTTCGTTTGAACTTCGCAACGTGAGTGTAATCACGTTGGTTATAGTCCCTTGGGACTATGCCTACTGATTACCACGTTGTTTAGGGTCGTAGGATAAGCGATCTAATAAATCGCTTATACCTCGAACCCGACCCATTTGGTCGATCATTAGGATCTGACCAAACACATTAGGTGACCATAGTAGGTAGGGAATAACCTTCCGAGGTTATACCCTATGGTCACATCGTTTAAGTAGTTGTATGATAGGTAGTTTATATGCCTTAGGTAAATTACCAGAATACCCTTTTCATGTATAATTGGTAATTAAGCATATGTAACCTAAACCTTTGTCACATAACTGATTATGTAACATGTTCAGGCATATAACACTTGTCATAGGGCTAGTTAGGCGGTCCGAACGCGTTTCACGCGAACGACGCGTTAAAGTAGCATAAGCTACCTAAACGGGTCGTAATGGGTCGTAAACAATTATGTTAGGTTTCAATTAGTATGTAGGCTTTGTTGAACCATACTACACGAGTCTCCATACTCGTTTGGTTTACAAACCCTCATGCTACCCGATCTTCCGATTTAGGTCCGGTTTATTAACATAGTTACCTATATTAGGTGCCGTTTGATTCCGAGATCTCTAGCATTACTTGGAGGTTATCTTTAGACAACTGAGCAATCTCAAGTGAGTACATAGACCCCTCTTTTACTGTTTTCCAAACTGTTTTGGGGTGGAACACATGTGCCTACTTGTTACTTTCATGCTTTCCTGTTTTCACATCATATACATGCTATGTTCGTTAGTACATTATAGTACATGATTTCATTACATCTTATGCTAGGTGTGCCCATTGTGTGCATTACTTAGTACATCGTTTTACATTACATTTCATGCTAGGTGTGCCCATTGTGTGCATTACTTAGTACATCGTTATACATTACATTTCATGCTAGGTGTGCCCATTGTGTGCATTACTTAGTACATCGTTTTACATTACATTTCATGCTAGGTGTGCCCATTGTGTGCATTACTTAGTACATCGTTTTACATTACATTTCATGCTAGGTGTGCCCATTGTGTGCATTACTTAGTACATCGTTTTACATTACATTTCATGCTAGGTGTGCCCATTGTGTGCATTACTTAGTACATTGTTTTTACATTACATTTCACGCTATGTATGTTCATTGTCACACCCCGACCACGTGGAACATACAAAACGTGGCGGAAACATCGGGGAGTGTTGTAACAGAATTAATGTTTCAAATCCATGGCAATTGAAGTTTCGTTTTATTGATTTAAAAGTGTTACAATGTCTTAACAAACAAAGAAATACAACTTAATTAACTAGTCTTGCATCTTTTATTGTCACTAAAGCCCAAGTCTGTCTATGTGTGTCTTGACCATCTTATGCAACAGTTCCTGAAAAACACATGTGAAAATAGGTACGTCAGCATAAAAAATGCCTGTGAGATACATAGGTTTTGTGAAAATAAGATTCATGACTTATGTTTGAGAAAATGTTTAGTCATGAACCTTGTTATTTGCTTTGTCTTTTAAATCATTTGAAAACGATAAGATCAGATGATAAGTATAAATAAAAGTAAGGTTAAATGAATAACCAAGTAAAATGTGTTTGCATAAGATAAGTTGTTTATAAATCAATGTCTTGTAAAAAGTATGTTATTTGTATGAAATGTTCTAAGTCTCAAACTGAAATGATTCAAATAACGTTACGACATGTAATACCATACAAACACTTATATATAGGAAGTACCAGCGGCGTATCCACCATGCTTGTATCATATTACACACGCATCGTTACTTAATCACTTAATCAAACCAAACCAAACAATGTAAATGTTCATGTCAAGAAGTAAATCATGTCAAAATGTCTATGTCAAATATCCATGTCAAATGTCTATGTCAAATATCCATGTCAAATGTCTATGTCAAATATCCCTGTCAAATGTCTATGTCAAATATCCATGTCAAATGTCTATGTCAAAATGTCATGTATGGCAAGTGAAAGGTCTCAACTAAACCATATGCACAAAAACAAAGTATTGAAGTAAAACTTGGTTTAAATCAAAGCTATGTTTTGTATAAATGCATGCAACTATTTAATATGAACATTTATGCGGTATTGTGAAAATGCATACATCCAAGCCTGGCGACTGTGGTGATAAACCCTTTAAACAAATTAAAGGTCTATCTGTCTTATATCAACGAATTCGGTCATTCCTTTCATCCCCTTTCCCTGGGACGTCCGGAACGGGAGTTGTCAATTCCTATGGTACCACTACCTACTAACGAACGGCATGATCGGTGTTAATGAATGTATTGTCCCATGTAAACAAACCAAATGTCATACCAAAATGTAAGCATGTGATGAAAAACAATGTACTAAGTATGCACGCAATGGACATAAATAGCATTAAAATGTAAATGTAAAACGATGTACTAAGTATGAACGCAATGGACATACATAGCATAAAATGTAAATGTAAAACGATGTACTAAGTATGAACGCAATGGACATACATAGCATAAAATGTAATGAAATCATGTACTATAATGTACTAACGAACATAGCAGTATATGATGTGAAAACAGGAAAGCATGAAAGTAACAAGTAGGCACATGTGTTCCACCCCAAAACAGTTTGGAAAACAGTAAAAGAGGGGTCTATGTACTCACTTGAGATTGCTCAGAAGTCCTAGGATAACCACCAAGCAATGCTAGAGATCGCGGAAAATCAAACGGCACCTAATATAGGTAACTACATTAATAAACCGGACCTAAATCGGAAGACTGGGTAGCATTAGGGTTTGTAAACCAAATGAGTGTCGGAACTCACGTGATATGGTTTAACAAAGCCTACATGCTAAATGAAACTTAACATAATAGTTTACGACCCATTACGACCCGTTTAGGTAGCTTATGCTACTTTAACGCGTCGTTCGCGTGTAACGCGTTCGGACCGCCTAACTAGCCCTATGACAAGTGTTATATGCCTAAACATGTTACATAATCCGTTATGTGACAAAAGTTTAGGTTACATATGCTTAATTACCAATTATACATGAAAAGGGTATTCTGGTAATTTACCTACGGCATATAAACTACCTATCATACAACTACTTAAACGATGTGACCATAGGGTATAACCTCGGAAGGTTATTCCCTACCTACTATGGTCACCTAATGTATTTGGTCGGATCCTAATGATCGACCAAACTGGGTCGGGTTCGAAGGTATAGGCGATTTATTAGATCGCTTACCCTACGACCCTAGACAACGTGGTAATCAGTAGGCATAGTCCCAAGGGACTATGACCATCGTGATTACAATCACGTTGCGTAGTTCTAACGAACTTCGCATTGACCATCACTGGTCAATGCTGAAAGTCAAACAAATTTTGACTTTCTGACTCGAAAAGCAGTAAAAATAAGGAAAAGAACGAAAGAATACTTACGAAGGGTCCCCGAATGCTAATCTAGATCAGTATAGTTCAGGTATGAAACAAAGTTTCAACTTAGAACACAACTAATAAGATTCTAGTGCCTTAAAACAATGAAAGGCATGGGGTATATATAGTATTCGGGTAACCGTTAGGATCGTTTCTTGAATAACGTGATCGAATCTCGTGCGTACACTTGTCGGAAAGGTTATGGAGCCACATATGCTCCTTATCTTAGTGACACATCAACTTAAAGCATGTGGTTAGGAATCAATTAGTTGCAACTTGTAATTAGAAACATTGAATCTGATCAGCAAGTCAGTGGCGTAGCGCGACAGGTAGCCCCTCAGGCGTCGCGCTACGCTAGCACTCAACCTGAATTAGAAAGTTTCATAATTTGGCAGCAATGGTCCCTGCACGTGTTTAAGGCCTTTTTCGATGCGTTTGAACCCCGTTAACCTCATTTCAAGGCTCTAAAATGAAGTTAAAGTATAGGGAACTCAAAACATGCTCAAAAATATGCCGGAGGTTGGTTCGTTTGGCCGTACGAACGCGATGTTCGCTTAATTACGACGGAATGCGCACAAGCGCGAAAAACGATCCAAATGACGCGACGAATGGATTTTTCTTATGGCGAACACTAAAATATAATGTAGTCATGCTTACATAAATTTTTGGATGTCCAGATGTATTCGGAACGTAAGTTATGCGCGAAAATGCAAACTTGTGCACTTTTTGACACTTTTAGTCCCTGAATGACACAAAAGTTTATTTTAGCACACCGAACCCCTCAAAGCCTATTTCTAAGCTATGTAAAGGATATTTATGGTATGTTTAACTTATGGTCATGTTCCGGAATGTCTGTTACAGTTCAAATTGGCATACTTTCGCAGTTTGTCAACTTTAGTCCCTGTAAGCGATTTAACTTTGATTTCACCACACCAAACCTTCCAAAACTTATATCTAAGTTATGTATAGGTTATTTAAGGTATGTTAAGCCTATTTCACTATTCCGGAGTGTTCGTTGCATTAAACTGGTTATATTTACGCATTAGTGCGCGTATAACCTTCCAGAAAGCGATTTAGAGCTTGAAATCGAACATGAGTCGATATGTGCAAAAGATACACATATTTATACAAGTCCAAAGTATGAAATACATTATTTCATTGGTTTGGCATTTGTTTGATGGCCGTGGAGGCACAGGTGTTACAGTCTCCCCTACTTTAGGAAATTTCGTCCCGAAATTTATTTAGAGGAAACTTGTGAGAGTTTAAAACATGAAGTTGAAAAGATCAAATAACATTGGTTAGGGTTCTTGAACTTCTAGTAACCTTAATAACATTATGTTTGCAATGTAAGAGGGACACTTATATACAAGTATATGAAGCGTCATTGGTGCGTCCACCATGCCTCCATTATATCGTTCTCATTTTGTTATTGTTGTCACTATCGGTTCCTTCACATAATAAATCTTACTGGATTTCTGTGCACTAAATTTCATAATTATGTGCGCATCCATAATTAGAGAATTCCTTGCACAGTTCACACAGTCTATTTTATAATGTGTAGGGTAAAACCAAATGAACAATCCTGTGATGAGCGTGACTTAGACCGCCATAGAGTCCTTTAGACTAAATCAATAAATGATTTAAATAGACTATCAAGGAGTCTGTCCAGCTACATCACTAGATGTCGTTCTTTAACCAAATTGTGGATCAATCTTTTTGATTAGACCACTAAAGGGTCTCTAATGAATCATGGAGCAGTACTATATAATCCAAGGGTCTTAACTATTACATAGAAGCCCATTAAGGATTTAAGGTAGTACCTTTTGAATATCCTGCTACGAATCTCTCATCTGAAGATATGAAAGATCCTGCGAGGATTTGGATAACGAATATCCAGAGTATTTAAAACACAAAAAATGCATAAAAGAAAACATAAGATGAATTAACACATAGTCACATAACCACAAAATTGTTTAACTAGAAGTTTGTTCTGCTAACAGAGTACATGTATTTAAAGCACACTAGGAATCCATCTCGTGGATTTCATTTGGTACTTTAAACATTATCAAGAATCTAACTATAAAGATAGAAAGATTTTTAAAAGAAAAATTCGATTTCGATTATAAGGAACCGAAATGTTCGAATTTAGGTACATAAGGAATCCAATTAAGGACTCTGATTTGAATGATGATCATCCACAAGGATCTTAATTGTGAAGATAAAAAGATCCCTTATGGATTTTAGAAGTTGATGATGTTTTGATACCTTGCACTGGACGTGCTTATGTCAAAACATGAAGTAAAAATGCTTATGAAATTGAGATGCTAGATATGTCAAGGCGACATATGAAGCAGAATTTGAAGGTTAAGTCACTGTATGAGGAAAATATATTTGGAAAACTATGCATGGGGTTCTTTTAAGAAAAAAAAATGTTTAACGTTTTTGAAACCTTATATATAATACTTTTGAAATAAGGTAGGTGTATTAGGTAGATATATTTACAAAAATGTTTTTAAAATCATGCGAGATGAATTTTGAAATTATGTATAAGGTTTTTGAAAGACATGAATGATGCTTTTCGAAATCATGCACTTAATCAGAAAATGTATTGTGTTAATATTGTCTTTAGACTATATGAAATATTTTGAAATTAGAAAGGTTGGTTTTGATAACATGGCCAATGTTTTTGAAATAACATAGACAATGCATCTAGAAAAATTGTTTTCAAACTATATGAAATGTTTTGAGATCATGAAGATTGTTTTGAAATACTGGTACTGTGTATGTTGGAAAATCAAAACGTAATGGGTATGAGATTTGAAAATATCCTTAGTTATCTAACCAAGGATTCAAAAATACAGATGTGTAAAAAGCACGATTACTCATAATTTCACTTTATTTCCTGTACTTCGTTTCTTAGAATGAAACGAGTACTTAGAACTTTCGAGGAAATTATGAGCGATCACTTGAAAGTGAGAATCACAAGAGTAGTTTGTAAGGAACATAGTTCCTTGATACAGGTATTATAGGGAAATGCCATAAACACATGTAATTATACTTGTATATCAGAATTGTGAACAACAACTTTTATTTATAAACAAACAGATTGTTTCACATTACAAGGATAACAAAAGAAAACAAAGGCATTAGACAGCACATCCTTTGTTTAGCCGAATGCTCATCCGAGGGTTGGATTTGCACTGACTATTTTCGGGCAGTTGTTCCTGAAATGGCTCGCATCACCACAGTTGTAGCAAGTACCACGCGGGAAATGAGCTTGAGTAGGGTTGACTTGGAGTTGGGTAGCAGCAAGATTTGCAACAGCTTTGTTCTGGATGGCAAAGCGGCATGTGTTGACCAAATGTCCCCGACGTCCACAGTAGGTACATTTCCAGCAGGGTAGGAGGTTTGAATGATGACCGTTGCATCGCTTGCACCTAGGAGCAGTTCCTAAGTACGGCTTCCTAGCTGATGGCCCTGCCACTTGGCTAGGTCCAGCTTGATTAGGTGTAACCACTGCGGGTTTCCTTGAAGCCTTACGCTTCCTTGATGTTGTTGCAAGCCTGACTACTGTTTCCTTTGGTGGCTCTTGAGTGGCTTCATTGTCGAGACGAGAGGCTTCATTGTTAAGACGAGCCATGGCAATACCTAAATCCACAGTCCTCTGAATCACTTCGCCAATTTGCTGAACAAATTTGGCTGTTCGCTCGGGCATTTGACCAGTGCCAAGAGGAATAGACATTCTAGAAGAAAATGAAAGACAGAGGAAGAAACGAGTGAAAGGTTATTGGATAATCAATACAGAATGGTAACGAATGAAAATTGTGATCATTTGTTTGTTACCTAAGGCAAACAAATGAGATGGTGACAAATCAAAGTAAATAGGTCAAAAATAATGTATCGCGAAGACATGCTCGCCTATAAGTGAACACTCATCCTAAGAATTCCCAGGTAAGCACAACTGGTCTCGCGTCTGATGAGATGTATACGAAGTGCTTGCCTAGACAGAAAACCCAGAATACAGGCATTTACCCTTCCAGTTTGCACGTGTTCACATTATTTAAAACCCAAAACCTTGACAAAGTTTTGAAAACTCAAAGGGGTTCAAAACCATATAATAGAGAGTTCAAAACCTTACAATAGAGGGTTCAAAACCTAGTAATCAATCATCCTAGAACAGATGATTAGTTTTCAAAGCGGTTTTGAAATTTATGTTCTTGTTGTGGTCGTCACCTAAGGATAGGTGACGGTATTGTTTTATGACTAAACGCAAGTAAACTCGCGTTAGGGTCCTAGAAAGGTTATAGACTAGGTCAAAGCATTACTAATAACCTAATTCCCTATAACCATTGGCTCTGATACCATCTTTTCTGTCACACCCCGACCACGTGGAACATACAAAACGTGGCGGAAACATCGGGGAGTGTTGTAACAGAATTAATGTTTCAAATCCATGGCAATTGAAGTTTCGTTTTATTGATTTAAAAGTGTTACAATGTCTTAACAAACAAAGAAATACAACTTAATTAACTAGTCTTGCATCTTTTATTGTCACTAAAGCCCAAGTCTGTCTATGTGTGTCTTGACCATCTTATGCAACAGTTCCTGAAAAACACATGTGAAAATAGGTACGTCAGCATAAAAAATGCCTGTGAGATACATAGGTTTTGTGAAAATAAGATTCATGACTTATGTTTGAGAAAATGTTTAGTCATGAACCTTGTTATTTGCTTTGTCTTTTAAATCATTTGAAAACGATAAGATCAGATGATAAGTATAAATAAAAGTAAGGTTAAATGAATAACCAAGTAAAATGTGTTTGCATAAGATAAGTTGTTTATAAATCAATGTCTTGTAAAAAGTATGTTATTTGTATGAAATGTTCTAAGTCTCAAACTGAAATGATTCAAATAACGTTACGACATGTAATACCATACAAACACTTATATATAGGAAGTACCAGCGGCGTATCCACCATGCTTGTATCATATTACACACGCATCGTTACTTAATCACTTAATCAAACCAAACCAAACAATGTAAATGTTCATGTCAAGAAGTAAATCATGTCAAAATGTCTATGTCAAATATCCATGTCAAATGTCTATGTCAAATATCCATGTCAAATGTCTATGTCAAATATCCCTGTCAAATGTCTATGTCAAATATCCATGTCAAATGTCTATGTCAAAATGTCATGTATGGCAAGTGAAAGGTCTCAACTAAACCATATGCACAAAAACAAAGTATTGAAGTAAAACTTGGTTTAAATCAAAGCTATGTTTTGTATAAATGCATGCAACTATTTAATATGAACATTTATGCGGTATTGTGAAAATGCATACATCCAAGCCTGGCGACTGTGGTGATAAACCCTTTAAACAAATTAAAGGTCTATCTGTCTTATATCAACGAATTCGGTCATTCCTTTCATCCCCTTTCCCTGGGACGTCCGGAACGGGAGTTGTCAATTCCTATGGTACCACTACCTACTAACGAACGGCATGATCGGTGTTAATGAATGTATTGTCCCATGTAAACAAACCAAATGTCATACCAAAATGTAAGCATGTGATGAAAAACAATGTACTAAGTATGCACGCAATGGACATAAATAGCATTAAAATGTAAATGTAAAACGATGTACTAAGTATGAACGCAATGGACATACATAGCATAAAATGTAAATGTAAAACGATGTACTAAGTATGAACGCAATGGACATACATAGCATAAAATGTAATGAAATCATGTACTATAATGTACTAACGAACATAGCAGTATATGATGTGAAAACAGGAAAGCATGAAAGTAACAAGTAGGCACATGTGTTCCACCCCAAAACAGTTTGGAAAACAGTAAAAGAGGGGTCTATGTACTCACTTGAGATTGCTCAGAAGTCCTAGGATAACCACCAAGCAATGCTAGAGATCGCGGAAAATCAAACGGCACCTAATATAGGTAACTACATTAATAAACCGGACCTAAATCGGAAGACTGGGTAGCATTAGGGTTTGTAAACCAAATGAGTGTCGGAACTCACGTGATATGGTTTAACAAAGCCTACATGCTAAATGAAACTTAACATAATAGTTTACGACCCATTACGACCCGTTTAGGTAGCTTATGCTACTTTAACGCGTCGTTCGCGTGTAACGCGTTCGGACCGCCTAACTAGCCCTATGACAAGTGTTATATGCCTAAACATGTTACATAATCCGTTATGTGACAAAAGTTTAGGTTACATATGCTTAATTACCAATTATACATGAAAAGGGTATTCTGGTAATTTACCTACGGCATATAAACTACCTATCATACAACTACTTAAACGATGTGACCATAGGGTATAACCTCGGAAGGTTATTACCTACCTACTATGGTCACCTAATGTATTTGGTCGGATCCTAATGATCGACCAAACTGGGTCGGGTTCGAAGGTATAGGCGATTTATTAGATCGCTTACCCTACGACCCTAGACAACGTGGTAATCAGTAGGCATAGTCCCAAGGGACTATGACCATCGTGATTACAATCACGTTGCGAAGTTCTAACGAACTTCGCATTGACCATCACTGGTCAACGCTGAAAGTCAAACAAAGTTTGACTTTCTGACTCGAAAAGCAGTAAAAATAAGGAAAAGAACGAAAGAATACTTACGAAGGGTCCCCGAATGCTAATCTAGATCAGTATAGTTCAGGTATGAAACAAAGTTTCAACTTAGAACACAACTAATAAGATTCTAGTGCCTTAAAACAATGAAAGGCATGGGGTATATATAGTATTCGGGTAACCGTTAGGATCGTTTCTTGAATAACGTGATCGAATCTCGTGCGTACACTTGTCGGAAAGGTTATGGAGCCACATATGCTCCTTATCTTAGTGACACATCAACTTAAAGCATGTGGTTAGGAATCAATTAGTTGCAACTTGTAATTAGAAACATTGAATCTGATCAGCAAGTCAGTCGCGTAGCGCGACAGGTAGCCCCTCAGGCGTCGCGCTACGCTAGCACTCAACCTGAATCAGAAAGTTTCATAATTTGGCAGCAATGGTCCCTGCACGTGTTTAAGGCCTTTTTCGATGCGTTTGAACCCCGTTAACCTCATTTCAAGGCTCTAAAATGAAGTTAAAGTATAGGGAACTCAAAACATGCTCAAAAATATGCCGGAGGTTGGTTCGTTTGGCCGTACGAACGCGATGTTCGCTTAATTACGACGGAATGCGCACAAGCGCGAAAAACGATCCAAATGACGCGACGAATGGATTTTTCTTATGGCGAACACTAAAATATAATGTAGTCATGCTTACATAAATTTTTGGATGTCCAGATGTATTCGGAACGTAAGTTATGCGCGAAAATGCAAACTTGTGCACTTTTTGACACTTTTAGTCCCTGAATGACACAAAAGTTTATTTTAGCACACCGAACCCCTCAAAGCCTATTTCTAAGCTATGTAAAGGATATTTATGGTATGTTTAACTTATGGTCATGTTCCGGAATGTCTGTTACAGTTCAAATTAGCATACTTTCGCAGTTTGTCAACTTTAGTCCCTGTAAGCGATTTAACTTTGATTTC